>VYZV01036545.1:54446-89496 GCA_013401275.1 Pandion haliaetus | reverse complement strand
GAGGACTGTCTCCTGTGGGAGGGACCCCACGCTAGAGCAGGGGATGAGTGTGATGAGTCCTGCCCCTGAGGAGGGTGAAGCCGCAGAAACAACGTGTGATGAACTGACCACAACTCCCATTCCCTGTCCCCCTGTGCCACTGTGGGGGAGTAGGTAGAGAATCCGGGAGTGAAGCTATGCCCGGGAAGAAGGAAGGGGTAGAGGGAAGCTGTTGTGAGATTTGATTTTTCTTCTCCTTACCTTACTCTGGTTGATTGGCAATAAATTAAGTTCATTTTTCCCAAGTCAAGTCTGGTTTGCCCATGATGGTAATTCGTTAAGTGATCTCTCCCTGTCCTTATCTTGACCCGGGAACCCTTTGTTATATTTTCTCTCCCCTGTCCAGCTGAGGGGGGGGAGTGATAGAATGGCTTTGGTGGGCACCTGGCACCCAGCCAGGGTCAACCCACCACAGCAAGACTGGGTGCAGGGATGGGGAAATGAGGCAAAAGATGAATGAAGTCTTTCAAGGTTAAATAGGAAACTTAACCGAGGAAGTCGGCAGTGGAGCCAGTTATTCAGAACAACATCTCAGCCCTGCTCTGCCATGCTTAAGCCAAGACATCCCTCCCAGCTGGGCATTACTCAGCACGGTAATGCCACTGGCCAAGGTCAGCAAGCTGGGCAAATATGAGAGGCAAAAAGAATCCACATAATGAGGACAGAAATACATGAAAGATAAGGAAACTCTGTCAAAAAAAAATACCTGAGACAGTAAGAAAACCCAACATAGCTGAAAACACCCAATATAAACAAAGGGGATTTGAATCTGTGATTCTTAATAGGAGGAAAACATATAAATCAGTGTAATCTCATCTCTCCCAGGGGAAGTCAGTAAGGAAGAGGTGCACACAAACATTTCACTGTGTGCTCAGCCTACCTGTTGGGTACTCCAGAAATAAAATAAAATAAAACAAAACAAAACAAAACAAAATAAAATAAAATATAGTATATTTTTGGCCAGCTTTATTAAAGATGACAAGTGAAGAGCAGTGGCAAAGCTTTCAGTGTACACTAAAAAGGGAAAGAAATATACCTATTTCATTGTCCTGTGGCAAGCAATGGCATCCTACTATATGCTCAACAGGCACTACCATTTCACTGTAGTTCATCCACTTTGGTGATAAGTACAAAGCCTCCCCTTCTGAATAGGAAACTACGTGTTGTTTTTCTCCCTCATAAAGCCATAGTGACTATATGGAAACAGCAGGGGACTTCTGCTTCCCCAGCAGATAAGCTCTCTATGTGAGAAGAGTGCTAATCACACAGCAATTATCTGCAGGACCTACACTTACTATACACTTCTGAGTGAAATAAAAATCGAGTCATTTACTCTTTGCTGCTTAGTTAGTTTTTCTTTTTATAATTCTGAAGTTGAGAAAGAGAAATTAACACAGGATCATTTTTTCCCTTAGTTCAGTAAGGTAAACTGGTTGATAAAATGAGTGAAGAACTTGCACTAAAGCACTGAGCATGGCCTTGAGGGTAGAGCTGGGACCTACCAGATCTCCCTGCAATCTTGGGGAAGCCAATTCCTACATTGTTTCAGTTTTCCAAGGCTAAAATAATGCTTTTGCTCATCTCCCCTCTGTTCAGATTTTGAATGCATTAAGATCCAGGATGGTATTGCACATGTGTGTACAGGCTTTGAAAAATGAGCCCTTCTCCTGCTTGAACACAACAAGACTATTATTATCACTAGAAATAATAAACTACCAAAAGATTTCTTCAACTTTTGTGCCCTTGTCCCTGGCACTTGATGATGGGCAGCACAACCTTGACAATGCTGTATCTGAGAGGAACTCTTCTGGTTATAGTAACTTCACCCTGCTCACCTTGAATAGCCCCATTTATCTCTGCATAATGATTTCCAGTGGCTCCTGAAAGGTGAGAGAGAGAGATTGTTGGGTCTGTTCATAGGTGAGAGGAAGAAGCTTCCTGAAGTTAAGGTTTCCTTATATGATTCCATTACTGTGGGCAAGACTGCTGATGCGGAGACTGTAGAGCTCCCCAGCAGTCAGTGAGGTCTGTCATACCAGAGGCTAGCCTGGTCCCTATACCCTGACTGTACAGTCACTTTGCTATATCTGACCTTTTAGCTTCGTGCTGGCGGGGGCCAAAAAAGGGAGAACTGGGACCTTTCCTATAAAACACTCCGTTCTTTCTGCTATGGAAGAAGAAAGCCAAGAGCTGCAAAAAAGCCTGGATTCGTTTTCTTTCCATTTTCCATCATACAAAATGTTCTGAGTAGAGATTAATGTCTGTTCACGATCAGGCATTACTTCATCCAAGAAAGAAGGAGAACTACTCAGCCATCACTCAGAGAAATGAAAGCAATCTCAGATCAAATCATCACTCTCCTGCTTTGATCAAGTCATCATCTGAACTAAGACCAGTCAAGGAAAAAACCATATGTTTTGAGGAAAACTTCAAAATTTGGGTCCATGTTCACCAAAACCATACAACCACCAGGAATTTCACAGAAAAGACCGTTCTTCTGATGTTTCTGCAATGTGAATCCAATCCTCCTTGCCAAACCCCCTACCTGATGCTTCCAGCTCGGGTGAACTAAAAGTCCCCAGTTAGAGGATGCCTGGACCCTGTGCACGGGCTAGCTGCACGGCACTGCCGCAGCCGGGTGGCCTGCTGGTGGCTGGTGGGGTGGCTCCAGCTCTGTTCAGCCACCCACTTGCTGAGGGTCTTCAAGTAAGTTGCGAGTTTATTCCCTGCATAGATTTGGCTTCCCACCTGCGAAACAGGCAGAGAAACTCATTATGCACCTGGTTACACTGCCTATTTCTCCCTACAACAAGTGTTTATAGTACACCAAGCACAGAAGTAGTTAAGGGGCAATTCATTTCTGGATCTCACTAATGAGGTATGAGCTGTTTGGTTTATCTGCACAAAACACCACAAGAGCCTCAGAAGAAGAAATAACACACAACATTATTCTTTCACAATTGTTCATAACTGTGTCTGTGTCTGAATTACCAGAGATGTTTGTGTCTGCTGCGTAATGCACAGCAGCAAGGTTTTTTCTCCTTTTTGCTCTGCTGAGAGAAACACATTGTGCCACGGAAAAGTAACTCGCCAGACCCCAGTCTTACTTACTACTATTCATTGCCATGCTGAGGGGGCAAAGGTACATAAAATCATATGGCTGGACATTATCGTGCCTGCCATCTGCTCCTCCCGCACCTACAGAGAATTCAACCAGAGGCATCCATCTGTCACTCCATACAACTTTCCTCCTTGGGCTGTGCACCAAGCTGTGGTCTAGCTGCAAAATTGGTATACTTCAGGGGATAGTTTTCCCGTGAAGCATCCTACCCCTTCCATGTGTCCGCTATTGGTCTCTCACATGACAATCAACCATCTTAGATAGCTGCTTACTATCTAGGACTATTGAAAATAGGCAAAATTTAAAGCAAATGCAGCAAGGAAGGGATATGAAAATATTAAAATAATTCAGTAGATAAGTTTTCTCATTGGAACAGGTGTAGAGGGAATCAGATCACATTTAACACCAGTATAAATCCAAAGATGATCTACTGAATTGAATTTTTTCTCCTCATAATTAAATTATCAGAGCAACCAAGATGAGAATCTGGAGCTGATTGCACCAGCTGTGTTCTGACAATGCCTAAATGCCTGTACTAGCAAAAGAAAGAAGTTGTCAAGGACCAGAAAATAAATTAAGAGATACTTGAAGATTTCAGCTGGAGTATTCATGCGAGTAGCTGCATGTGAAAAAGGACTTGCACAGACCTTCCATATATACTGCGAGACTACACTAACGTGGAAAACAGGAGGAACATCCTTAAGATGTTTTAACAGATATCTACTAGCTTTAAGTTTTCCAAATAAATATTCTACTAAATCAATGCGTTTGCAATACAGTATCAGTATTTTATTACCTGCAGTAAAGCTGTGCCTAAAAGATGAGCTTTACCTGACCAAGTCGTAACTTGAATTAAAACCTGCTTTGTCTTCACAGTTTGTTTTCACTTTGTCTTCACTTGTCTGAATCTAACCAACGAATCCAGGGTTTTTTTTTGCGCTGCAGGTATGTCCTAAGTTTATAATTATGTATAACAGAAGAATAAAACAACGAGTTCATGGACACTGGGGCTTACTGAATATATTCATCCACAACAGGACACTAGAAAATTATTCTGCTTGGTATAAAAAACACCAGTCACAGCATATCCGTTGCTTAACTACTTACAAGCTTTACAGACATCATGGGCAAGAAGCATTCCCAGCAAGGATATTAAATGGAATCTAAATTTTAGTAGTATACTAGGACTCAAAATGTTTCAATTAACTAGTATTTAGTAGGACCCATCACACTGCTGGCAGGACAGGCACGAACATTGTGAGTGAACACAGTCACTCTGCTCTGTATCTCACTGCTTTGCACATATTGTATACACTGTATACATCGAAGCTAATAAAAAACAAGGGTTTGAAGAATGAACAGTGTTTTCAACAACAAGAAACCTGAAAGAAGGACACAAGAAAGCCAGTCACAGCTCACATAAGTAATTGGTTTATATCCGTCATACTTGTCTGTACCATCTTCATATTTTACTAATACAATACATAAACTAAATACATAATATGTAAAGTATATAGCCTAATTTATTTCAGTAGAGTGATAATGAGTTAAACCAAGCTAATCATGCACTTATTTCTGTGCACTGAGAATCTGATTCAATGAATTAAAGAAATTTGAGTGGTGTGACTCTGGACTTACTCTACTAGAAATATAGGCAGAGTATGATCTTTAGACCCTGTAGAAACATTAATAATAAATGACTTTTACTTGTTCCTTACGGCAATGAAACAATTTGGTATCAAGCAGCTCACACACTGAAAGATTAAAAGTGACAAGTTCAAAAAACCCCCCCCAAAGTGGCAAGTTCAGAAAGAAACCTGGAAGTGTTACTCAGAGCACCAGTGATCCCAGGGTTTCCATTTGGTGACATCTTTCTTCTTGTTATGGAGTAAATGCAGCATGTTTCATGCTCTTGCATACTCATTCACTTGTGTGAAATATTTCCTAAACAATACTAAAAATTAATCCTTGTTTCCAATGCTTCCACATTCCCATTATACATACTGTTGCTTCGTTGACTGACCTGTACTTGCTGAGCCTCCTCTTTACCAAAGGATGCTAATGATTTCTATCTCAGTTGTAACAATAATTTTTAGAGAACAGAAGTTCAGGACTATTTTTTTCTTCCTCAAATATTTGGAACTTCTCTTGAGCTGGACCTTCCATTCTCTCGTTCAGGCTAAGCATTTGATTTGGTGACTGCCAGCATAGAAACAGTCATGGGAATGGACAGACATTGTTTTTTTGAGGGAAGCAGCCTGGGTAGCCACAACTCTACCTAAACTTTGCAGCATTCTCCTCACAGTCTGATTAATTCTTGTTCAAATGCTAGGGAATACAAATAAAGGAATGAAAACTGCAGGTGCTCCATCATTGCCAGCAGTGTTTTAGAGTATTGCAATCCCAACATACATTAAGAACAGCCTAAGGGTGCTTTTAGCATACTGATTTAGAACTGAGCAAAGATCCTGTAAAAAAGAGACCTATTAATCCCCCCCATCCCCAACAAAAATCAGCTGTAGAGAGGAGCCATCACAAATATAATTCAGTTCAAAGCTGAACAAATAGCTAGAAGGCAGCTGACAGGAATACTGTAGAAGCATACCAGCCAGCCAGATATTTCCAAGGTCTCCCCTTTACATCATCATCTCCAAACCGTGCCACAGAGCACTCTTTTGGGGTGAAGAATGGCAATCCGTAACACAGTTTAGCCTCTGCCTCTCTGAGAAGGCTGTAGGAGATATAGTTTGGTAACTTCAGTGTCTCCCCACCAATCACTTGAGAAGTTCCGCGATATTTTTGTCAAACTTATCACTGCAATAGATCTTCTCCGCGAGGCCACAGAACAGCACGGTATACAGTTCACTCGCAGATATCCATCACCTTTGTGTTTGTAAAGCACCTAAAGAACAGGTTCCTGGTCCTTGCTGGGGTTTGTAGAGGCTTTTGGGCTGGAAATAGGAATACTGAACTGCCACTGCCCTCACTAGAATGCTATCGCAACCGCAAATTCACTGATGATTGTTTCCGTGTTGTGCTCCTTGCTGATGCTGACGGGCATCTCCTGGAGGCAGCAGCCTGAATGAGTTATGGGCAAAGCTATGCATCTCCCCTTTTCCTGCGGAACAATCCTACCACGTTCCTATGGCAACCAGCAGTGCCAAGGTCTTCTACAAATGAAAATGGGGTTGGAGAAGGGGAAGAAACCATAAGATTGATGCAGTTCATATGCAAACTTGCCCTAGAGGCAGTATCTTAACAATCTACAGTGCCTGATGAATGCACCATGGGGTAGCAGTTGTGCTTAATGGGTGTATGGCAGACAGGTTGAAATTCTTTTATGTTGAGCAATGGACAAATGGATTAAGTAATGGAATAAAAATAAATTAATATTTTAAAACACTGAAATATGTAGCAAATTCAGTAGACTGTGTGGTACCTGTCTCCCCTGGATACATACAGTTCCCAATCCACAACTCTTACAGTTCAATATAAGTGACAAAGCCCCAGACCTGTCATGAAAATATACCCTCAAGAGTGGCCAGAAGCACTATGAATGGTATCAGTGAACCTCTAATGCAGGTACTGATTTTATACCGGGAAATGGCAAAAGAGGTAGTTATGACTGGTGATTTATGTCTTCATTAAAAAACTTGTCCTTCAAACCAAACCCTGCAATTCATTGAAATTAATGGGGTCTTAAAATTAGAATATGTATTATAAATTAATGCATTTTTGATCTTATATAATGACAAGTATAATACTATTGGCATCCTACCTTTCCTGCATAAAAAATACTGCCTGCTGTGCTAATA
This sequence comes from Pandion haliaetus, assembly GCA_013401275.1. NCBI lineage: Eukaryota > Metazoa > Chordata > Aves > Accipitriformes > Pandionidae > Pandion > Pandion haliaetus. Next base: position 82,521 of record VYZV01036545.1, on the reverse strand, counting down.
CATATTGGCTTATTCAGGAAAGCAAACCTAAGAATGTAAATCTCTAAAGCTCATTTACCAGAGGCTGCCACAGTATTCTGCCATAACTCAGTTCAGAACTACCAGTTTTGAATTTTCTAAACCTGAGAAGCTCTCAATTCGGTGTCTTGTGCATTTCAGGGCTGTCAAAGTGAAACCATTGCAGCTAATAACTTTGTAAAGGGAAAATTTTCTCACTGCCAAATTCATGCCTGTTTCCTACTCTTGCACAGATGCACTGTAGAAAGTATGTTTGCTTTCTCTTGCATGAAAAAGCAGCCACAGATGACTAGCCTCATGGAACGACTTCATTTTCTTTCTTACTACGGCTTTGATGTGCGGGGAACCGCACTGATCGGAGAGCAACCTTCCCCACCCTTGCTGGGTAAGCTACCCTTGCGTGCTCCGCTCTTCTCCTCCTTCGGTGGTAGTTTCCAAAGGACTTGCCAGCTGCAACAAGGGCAGCTCTGCCAGGCTCCTTCCTCTGCACTTTGCAAGGAGCACCCAGAAATGCTGCAATACGAAAATCTAGGTGTGGGTCCTCCTTCGGTAGCTGTAAAGGAGCTACTTCTTTTGGTAACTCATCCCCGGCTGTAGGTGCTGAGCAATGAAATCCATGGACCTGCAAGGCTGGGCAGCAGTTAAAGGTCAGCCGAGTCAGCCAGCGGCTCTGTGAGCAGGAGGAGGATGGCTGCAGAACCGCTTGACACTGCAAAGCAGAGAGAACTCACCCTCACTGATCCCGTGACTGAGAAAACCAGACAAGCTGAAGGGCCTTTCCTAGCATGATTGTCTTGTTACCTCTGACTAAAAAAAAAAGCTCTTGGTTCCTCCCTCTACCAAGTAAATTGTTTTGCTTCCCTCTTAGCACAAGAACTGATGGACGCAGAGGAAAAGTAGAGTACTGAACATGAAATAATGCCTCCTCCATTGCCTTTTTTTAGCTTGCTTTTATCCACTTCTCTTTTCTACAAAGCACACCTCATGATGGAATCTTCCAAAACAAGAAGACAGCACCACAGGCAAAATCAGAATAGGCAATTTTCGCCCTTTGTTTTTTCAAAGTTCTCTTTTACAGAGGTTTCCAATTCTGTTTGCCAGGGGTTCTCAGCAGCAGGAAGGCTGACTGAGCATTGTTATGAAATGCCATTTAAAAAAGTCTTTTTATTATTATTTTCCCCAAATTTATTTGTTTCAATAGCAGAAGATTTACTGTGAGGTTTAGAGTTATGTTCAAAATCCATGAACATGAAGGATATTGAAACTATGCAAAAATGTATTGCTTTCCAAAGTACCATTAATAATACATTTGTAAATATTGAGACCCGCTCTATACTAGTTGAGACAGAGTACGGACGTAATGTATTCACAAGAACTGTGGATAAATCACCTTGATAAATTCTTCATGCTATACTGTAATCTCCAAAAGCTCTCTGACTGGTAAAAATCAGCCTTGCTGCGATTCTTCTCACTACCTTGTTACTCATCTGCCAGTGACACCTGAGGTTGAAACAACCAATATCTTTATACATCTGGCACCACAAAACAACTTTACTTCACAAAAGAAAGTCTTGATTGTTTTTAAAAAATGTTCCCCCTCAGCACATCAGATCACACTTTAAAAATATATGTGCTTTGGTTCTCATGAAGGCAGTAGTAAAAGCTTTTCATTAATTTCTACTTAATGTTTAAAAACATGAAATAGTCCTTCCAAAATTATCAGTGAAATGAACATACTGCATGACAGCAATAAACATCGTAGTTCTACTAACAGCCAGACTTTGGAGAAATACACCTCTATAAGCTCATGCATTACTTTAAAAATCAACTGTAAATACTACTTTGATGATTCAAGTACCGAGGTAAGCCAAATGCTTGGTCTGAGTTTTATTCCCTTGTGAATGCTGCTGCTCAGAACAAACACACACCAATGCATCCTTTGCACTAGACCATGGACTTGGCAACGCACCACTCCTATAAATATAGTCACTGAACAGGAACAGAAACTCTCGTCACAGCCAGGGACAATATGCCTCCAGTCCAAAAAGCCGGACACACAATATGCAGTCTGGAGATACAGCAGGACCACGTGTGATCTCCTCCCCTCTATGGATATGAAGCCTGAATCCCTTCAATCCACAGGACAAAAGAGGCTTTACACTTGTCCATGCCATGCTGAAAAGCATCACCTCTGCTAGACCTAAACATTTCACCTTGAAACACTGAAGACTGAGATTTCCCAGTCTCCCATAAGTTATGAAACAGCAAGTAAGAGGGACACTATCACAACTTTGCTGCGTTGTCTGAAAAGCAGAATATCACTTGCAAATTAAAATCTGAGAGTAACATGTCTCTACTCCATAAATCTCACATTTGTGATTAAATATGTTAGAATAGGTGTTGGTAACATCATAATCAAACACCACCTGATTTCCAAATGAGTATTTGGATTCATGAATTCATTTGGATTCATCTCCCATCCTTTGACATTTTGACAGCAGGCACCTGAGAGTGCAGAGAACATTCCCTATAAGGGACACATCCCTTGGAGGATTAAATGTAGGATTATTCAACCAGGAAATTTAATTTTAAAAGACAAGTACTAGGAGATAGATTTCTTTTTTCAGTCATTCTTCACACTTTCTGTAATAATCTGAATACTTCTAAAAATAAAGGCAGAAGGATGGCATAACCAATGCCTGTTAATAGAAAAATAATTGGCTTAAATGAGGCACACACTCACATGCACAAAAACTAAATGGCCCAACAATTCTTTTGAGAGTTACAATATTTTTAGCCATATGGTATTTCTTATTAATTGTTATAATTACTAACTAAGAGCCAAATGTATGCTCAGCACTGTACAACACATCCAAATACTGTCAACCCCCAGCCCAAAATGCTTACAGTTCAAAAGATAAGACATATAGGAACAGGAGATACTGAGAAATGCAGCGACAAGAACAACAGCCTAAGGTCTCCCTGATATTAGGAGGTGGATTGGGCCTTACTCTTGCAGCTGCATGAGGAACATCCCTCCTCTGAGAATGACAAAATGGGCTCTAAGCCTTTTCTCCTCCACAGAGTCAGCAAAGAAAAAGAAACAAGAAAAAGAGAACATGTTTTGAGGCTTAACAATCCACACCGGCTCTACAACATGTTTTGGGCCTTTGGCAATTTATGCTAATTGAATGTAACCCTCAAGCTGTTCTTGCTGTGATGGGGCTGCTCTGGAGCATGGCCAGCCCAGAGTCCAAAGAAGCACCAGCTCTTGCACTGAACCATGCTGGGCAGCTCTGGGTCACCACAGAGCCTATGAACCAGGGGAACGATGCTGAAAGTGTTGATGCGCCAGTGAAAACCACTGTGGGAAAGGCACATTGCTCTGGTAGGAGTGAAGCACGCTTAACTGGATGTCCTGGTTTGGGCTTGGAGCTACAGCATCCCCGCAGCGCGCTCTGCTGTGGGGTTTGCTGCCCTGCCTATTTTACATGAGGCCAGGAGTAGGGAACACATGCAGGAGGGGGCAGTGGCCTTCTCAGGGCTGTGAAGAACAACGTGAAGTCACCAGATGGCATCATCACCTTCTGCAAGAAAGAGGGATGTCTTCCATACTGGGAAACAGCCATGAAGACAGGAGCCTTGTAATAGAGAGAAGCTTATTAGTCAGGAACATTAAGAGATCCTCCCCATAACGATTCAGACCAAGACATTTCCCTCAGAATTGCCTTTGATTTCTGAAACAGATTTTCCTGAAACAAGAGCTAGCCAAGTCTACATACACTGCACACAACTCACCCCAGGTTTTCTTTGGCTCTGTAAACTACAAGGAGAGAGAGGACCTTCCTTTTTCCTGTAGAAGCCCTTCCTTAGCGTACACTAAGCATTCTCTGTATTATGCTGTCTCCAGTCCATCTGTCTCCACCTTAGAGGCCAGAGGATTTATATCTGATTCCCTGTCAGTCACATACATGCTTTGCAGTGACTTTGCAACTAATGTTCCCAGTCATAAATGTCCCAAGGGCGAGGAAAGATGCACTGCAATATGCACAGCTGAGGCCCAGGGTCTTGTTACTCTATCTTGTAGATGATCTCTCTCCTAAGGGATTGCTCTACTTGAAAAAAAGGCAGCTAGTGTCCCTTCCTATTAAGCCGTAGCAGCTACTCCATTCCTGCACATCCTCCTTGTCTGCTCCTGGGAATTGGTCTCAGAGCATCCTCCTTCCCTAAGCACCTATTGCTCTTTCTCCAGCCCAGGCTTCATCCTTAACAACTTTCAGGGCACTTGTGTGCAGCACAGACTGCAATGTGATTAACTTTATGCTTCATGACCTCAGCGTTTATAAGTAGGTCCCAGGGCAGGGATTTGACATGAGGCTCTCAGGCATGTATAGGGCCTTGATCAGAAAAACAGCTCTTCCTTCCTGAAATGGCAGAACAAACCAGCTTTGAACTAGGTGAAATGGCCAGTCGCTCTAAGGAAACAAGACTGCCAAACCCTAGCACTACTGAAGTGAAAGACATAAACCGGGAGATAATTGCTCCATTCTACCTCTAAGACAAGGCCAAAAGATCACAGGGTTTGGAACCATTTTCTTTCTCTCCTTGTGCTTTAAGGCTCTGAATTAACTCTCTCTACACAGATACAAGTGGTTTGCCCTGCAAGCACACTGTTGTCCATTTATCAGGTGCTCTCATTGTTTATCATCTTCACTTTCTTCTCTTTGATATCTTAATTGTGGTGTCTGTATGTTAATTGTTAATGCCCTCAGCAATGAGAAGCTGTGATACCATAATGAATTCATAGCTTTTACAGGAGCCAGTGATATCTAATGCTTTAGAAGAAGTCATCATTCTCCTTCCCATGGGATACTAACTTCAAGAAGCAGTGCCTTTTTCAAATCCATAAAGAATTAGAAACTTCGTGTTAAAGTACTGAGAGCCCCTCACAGGCTGGCTACAAGGGAATTCCAGCAGCAACAAAGCCCAGGGATTTACAAAATGAACTTATAATCTGGCCAGATATCATGCAGTTTTTCACACACTTTACACAAAAGTACTGTCACTAATACTCCGTGGTTCACTCTGAAAGCCAAAGTGAAATCTGATGTGAGGTCTTGTATAAATGCACAAATTTTCAAACTCTTTTAGGTTCTCCTGCAACGACTCATAACTACTGATGACAATGGTTATCAAGCTATTTAAGACCAATATTCCTCAGGGATGAGAGGGAATTGTATGTTCCCTTTCTAGCAGTAAGGAAGGTCCATGGGTTAAAGACCACAATGAGTCAGAGTCTGTTGTATGGTCTGAACATTTCCATCTAAGCAATATTTTAGCTTTCTATGCAGAGCATGCTTTATTCTCTCACAGGACTGCACATATGCTTCTTCTGATGATGACAGTGGCTTGAAAGATATCTATGTGCACCAGCAGTCCAGAGTAAGAACAACAAACAGTATAGTGAATACAAAATATGCACCAAATAAATTTGATCAGCACGTATTTTAGTGGGTATGTGAAATACACCCACAGATTGCAATTATACCTGCAATAAGAAATGAATATATCTGCTTTGTTAAAAGGAATAACCAGTCATCTCTCCCTCCCCACATTGCTCCCTTCTACGATGATCCCTTCACTGACAGGATACAGGAAAGGTTCCTTTTCCTTCTTCTTCCCCTAGCAGCTGGAATCTGCTATAGCAGAATCAGGAAGCAACATCTTGTGAAAGCTACTCCAACCACAGCAAGCTGCATGGCAGCGTGAACACGCTAAAAGCAGCCTTTGTGGACCAAACACATGTGGGATTATACAGAAAGGACAGAACACTTCTCCTAGTGCATGAGACAGATCAGGTCATCAGCTGTAACATTTTAAATTGGAGACTTAAATTAATTGCATAATTTCATTGGAACCTAAATTAATTAGTTAACATCTGCACAATGCTGTGACTTTATAAAGTACTAAGTAAGAAGCATTTGTTACCACTACTAGGAACTGTAAATGTGCACTTGATTCAGTGCCCCTTCTTTTTTTTTTTTTGCCTTACTTTATAATTTGGACTTAGTAAGCACTGATTATTATTCCTCAACTCTGAAGCAAAAACTTATGTTCTGCACGGTATTACATAGTTTTGAAACAAAGTCTGCTCCCTTACATTAGGAGAAAAGGGATCAGATTTTCCAAAGTATCTTGGCACTCCCTATTGGAGACATGGCTTGTGCAATTCTTAAAGGCACCTGCAGAGGTTTCCTACTTAGCCACCATGAAGACAGCAGGTTAACCTGCCAAGGTACTTAGGAAAACTCACTGAGTGCCCAGCTGAGTTATTAAGCATTTGCCGATTTGGAAAACCTGTCCCCATAATCCTGTCCTTGTCCCTGGATATGACAGGAGCCTGGTCTTGAGTGAAAAGAGTAGCTCAAGAACCATGTCATCATCACAGTAGAGTGGAAAAACTCAGGGATGGGAAAGCTGGCGGGGCTAGCCTGCACTATTCCTTCAAAACCCAGAGCGGTGGGTTCCTCCCACGCACTCATGGCACAAGTTGTAACAGACACACCAGCCACTGTGGGGACCCAGATCCTCCACCCCGAGGACACACAGCCTTGGGGCTGCAGTTCCCTTGCCTTCTCTAGCTGAAGGGATGTGACATGCTATAAACTTTCTCTCCTCATTTCCACAGCCCTTTTTGAACCTAGTACAGGAAGGGTTTTAAGTTACTCTAGCAGGGGTAGAGTTTTTTTCCTGCCAAGGTCACTTTTCAAACATCTTTTGTGGGACATAAAACAAACATCTTCCTTTTATCCAAGAATAACGTGGGGAAAAAAAATCATGTGAAATGAGACTGTGAGCTTTTTCCAGACCTTGGGAGCACATCCTGCCCTTGAGGTTTCAGGCATTAGAGGATATACATAGTTTACACTGATAATGTACTACAAAACAATACATTCATACCAATTACACATAGGCCTTGATTTGTCAAGGAAGTTTTGCAGATGCCTATCTTCAAAATAAAGACCAGCCGGATGCAGTGCTTTGAGAAGCAATAGCTTTATTCCAAAGGATAACGTAGATTATGTTTCACAGCAAGTTTTTTTGCATTGGAGTTTTGAAGTCTTTCATTGAGTTGAATGTGCTTAAATTTTGGCATATGCTCAAGTTCTGTGGAGATCTATTGTAGAACTGGAGAGGACATCTATATATTCGCTATTTAGAGATGGGACAGGGATAATACCCACCACATGCTGCCAAGTTAGATGACACTATGTTTTATATGCATTTCTTCCAGACTGTTTCCACAGGCTGCAATGAGCTTGGTTTTTTAAGTATTTCTTCTAGATTTTTTACACAGTCTGCAGTGAGCTACAATGGACACATACATGAGTGATCGAAGCTGCCATAACATCCACAGTCAGGTCTTCCTTGTTCAAAAATAATGGGATGTAGAGTGTCAAGGGGTGGGTGGAGGGAGAATGGTTCAAAGGCTTTGCAAAAAGTCAAAGACATTTTTAACATATGAAAGTTCCAGCACCTAAACATGGCGGTACAAATATTGCCGTATTACTGATACCAGTGGTACCTGTCCCTGCACATGGCAGTTCATGCGTGAGGGAATATCAGATAACACTGTATATTAAGTATCTAACAGCCATTTTTCTGTCCTTCTTGCAGCAACACTGTCACAGGATAATTCATGGACATTAGACACCAGTGTGTATGCTGACATAAGAATTTTCTTATTTCAAACTACTGGAACGCAGTCCAACAGTGATTCGACCTTATGGCTAGTGGCTGCTGTAGAAGCAGTCTGCCTGGTGCTGAGCTCTATTTACATATTTAACTGCCTTTGCTGGATTAGGGCTTGATTGCAACATTGTCAAAAACATACCAATGTCTCTTAAGCACAGCCAGCAAGAAAAGAAGGCTTTGGGGAAGGAAATGAATGTTTGACAGGATATTTTTGTTTTATAATGCAACGTATCAAAGCAAGCTGAGAACATGAAGGCTGGGAATAAAACCCCAATGCTACTAAAGTCAATGGGAGTTTTGCCACTGAACTCAATAGGACCAATATTTCATGGTCGCTAGGCTCCTATCTGCATACCAGTAACATTTCCTCCTCCACTTGACTCGATGCTGAGTCTCAAAGACACACACATGAAATTGCGTAAGCTGCTAAGTCTTTGTTCCTGAAGTTTCATTTCTATTAGAGATGGATGAATAGACATTTGAAAGGGAAAATAAAAAAAAGTCAGATTTGTACTCCTGTCTATTCAGTTTCCCTTTAAAACCTCTCTCTCAAGGCTTGAGGCAAACAATACTGAATCTAAAATAGAAGACTAGACAGATACATTGTCTACAATGGGGATTGCTTCAGGTCCAAAATACAAATAATTCACAACACAAGATGGAAATAATATTGTGGATTCATTTTTGACCTATCAAATTATTGTTTTAACAAGAGAGAAAGGAATTTTAAAACCAAATCCTCACAGCATTTTCCAACTAAACATCCATATTTATATGTATGTATTCAATATCTCCTGGTTTTCTAGCATAATGGTCATGGACATTGTTACCAGAATGTCCCACAACTGGTGTGTGAATACTTGATGAATGTGAACACTGGGAAGTTACCCGTGTTCTCATTAATTTTGAAAAATCTACAGGGTTCTAGTGTAAATAGTACCAGTATAAGCATAAAATTGAAGGTACTTAATGCCAAGAACATTATCAGACTATCAAATGATATGTGCAAAGGCACGAATTGCTTGCTTGCCAATAGAAAAAGCAAACATAATGTAACTGTCTGTTGGCTTTTTATCCCAAATTCAGTGTCAAGGACTTAAACGACCTGAAATTCTACAGCCCCAGGCCTACTCCACATCTTTAGGTGTTTCAGCAAATCTGCAAGAACCGTGGAGAAGTTTTCACAATACGTTAGTTGTTTGGGGGGGTTGCTACGTCCTAAATTTGTATCTGCCCTTGGCAGAACAAGGCAGAACATCGCCTCCCCAATAGATGTACCTGAAACTCTTTAATGAGTTTGTGCAATCTGTGAAACACTACCCAACCGTAATGTCTTTAAGGGTGAGAATATTCATGGAACCAGCACATTTAAAATAAATATTGCAAACTATTCATGGGAACAATCTCAGGTTTGGAATCACAACAGCCATCCGATTCACAGACTTGTGCTTCTCGAGGCAGTGAGTAGGAACACACTTTCTTGTGTGTGTGCAGCTGAAATCTCACTAAAGGGCACACCAAGGACTCCGGAGCCTACATCTATTAAGAAAATGCGTATTCAATTTAGTTTCTTTATAAGGTGCATCGGTTTGCTTTTAAAGCCCTCTTTAAAAAGGTCTGTTTTCCAGGAAGGGATCACAAAATGGAAAGTTGCAGCTTCTTTCAAGAAAGCAAACTTTTTGCTGAGAAACTGAAGCAACAACCTTTAATTGAATTCTGGGAAAAGCAAGTTTTGATGGACTGCTTGCTGCGAGCTGCCCGATGGGCAGTCTGTTACCAAGCCACATGACTTTCAAATACAAATGCTCCAGCCCAGTGAGTATCCCAAAAAGCGTTGTATGTGAAACACTGCATACCCAGAGGCTGTTTACCTTTCTAATTTTTAAACAAACCAGATGGAATCTGTTGCTGGATAACCATTCCCTGCTGCTCTCTTTGCTCAAGGTAACACCTACCAGCCTAATAGAGCACAACAAAAATGTTTTCTTTTCCCTCTGCGAGTCCTTGTGAATGATAGGAAGAGACTTGCTGCTGGTCTGTATCAAGTGATCCCCAGTACCTTTAAGCATACATCAGCTGTACGTTTCTATCTCATGGATTAATTATACATAGCTCGTGCAAATGGAGAGCCCTCTGTGGAAGCAAGCAGGTTCACTTGTGCTAAGGACACAGTAGCTAGTGGTCACAGGCTCAGAGGGTTTGATGGGAGCTTTTGAGATCACCTAGATGACCTCTGTCTCCCCTGAGAGATGGCTTTTTTCCATTTGGTGCTTCAGTGGCAGACTAAAATCCTCCTGACTAGCCTGTTCTAGCGTTTCAATGTCCTAACCTGCTAAAGTAGTTTTGCCTAATGTCTGATGTCAAGCTACCTGCTCTATAAATCCATTTCTTCATGTCTTACCTACTACTATGGGCAGGGAACACGTTATTCCTCTGCTGCTGGTAGTAGTCTTTTTTGTAGTGTTACCATGCCTCCCCACTTGCTATAAACGAGCCATGTATAATTGTATAAACGAGCCATCAGTGCATACTATCTTATTAATACCTTGTAATTATTCAGACAGTACTTGGCGATAGAAACAGGAGTTGGTGGGTGTTGGTTCCTATTAGAGGCAATAAGCATTAGGAGATAAAGCTGCTCAGCACCTTTCAGAAGGCACAGAGAATTGGGTCTGCTCTAAACCAGGAATTTGACAAACTCACATTGCTTATCAAATATTTATGAAAAGAGGGATGAGCCCCAGGACTTGCTTCAGACTCAAATGGAGCACTGGCTTGTGCTGACCCTTTCTACAGGGTGAACTTCACGGCATGAGACTTAACCGAAAGGCAGGCAGGCTGCCAGTTAAAACCGAGGAAGGCGAGCTGCATCCAAAGCAAGGGGATACAAGATTTGTGTCAGCCTGTGTTACAAGGCATGGCCGCTCACTGCCATTTTTGCTCAGTTTGCTACAGAGAGTGGTGCAAGCCTGTACAAAGGAGACTCTTTCTATTGATATTACTGTGCATTGTGCCAGGCCTCAGAGATGAAAGAGTGCTGCTTGGGAACTCACTAAGTGATAATGGCACGAAGAAACACTCGGACTGGTGTTTATTTTCAGATGCTATGGTGACAGGTCCTCATACAGACACTGGTACTGTAAGTAAACAGAAAATAAAAGTCCTTCAATTTTCCAGGAAAATAATGTCTGAAAAATAAAGTCCTGTACACAGCTCATGTACCAAGGGCTTCACCAGTTACCTTTCTCCACATTTTTCTCAGTTTATATGTAACTTGGAAGCCCTTAGCGAACAGTGCACGCATGGTAAATTATAATGTGCATGTTTTATTACAGAAAATGCAGACATATTGTGGCTCATGCTGTAGGGCTTAAATCATCACATTAGGTCTTTATAAAAAATGGCGATCGCTCAGCCTCATGGGAAAGGCATTTGCATCTTCATCATTACAGAGGCAACAAACTTCATCCATAAAGATGTACCTAGAACAAATGGCAGCAAATTGTGGACACGTGTTTTGCTTTAATTGGTCCTCATCAACTCAATCTAGCTAGTGACTTCAAAGAGCTCTCACTAAGAAACCTCTTCCAAATTCTTTGTTTTAATCTTTTTATGTTTTCTTTAAATGTCTTACAGATTTCAGATTAAATAGAATCTTTGAAGATACAGTTTGAAAGCACTGCTTCTTTACAGTTAAATCACATGTTTAATTACTTATTCATAAATTATGAATGACTAGAGGTAAAGTAGCATCGCCCAGAGCCCCTGTCCTGGGCCGAATGTAGCACTGCAGTTTTTACAAAGTCTACCTCTTGACAACTGGGATCAGATTCAAGCCAGCTACAACCATATTCAAAAGAGCAGCTGCTGCTAGTGCCATTTTCACATACTATTCTTGATCAGCATAAATGGATGGAATATGCTCTTTTTGGAAAGTGCAGCAGAAGAATATAGACGGCAATAGACTGATTACATAACTCATGTAAAATTCACAAAAAAAAGATGTATGCTACATTTAAAATCTTATTTGGATATGCGCCTGACTTTTAAAAATACAGCTAACAAATCCCACTAGTCTGTAAATCAGACAAATATCTACGTAAGTCTTTTCTTCAAGCCCCAAAGCCAAGCAGTCCTCTTGAGTATGAGGGGCCCCGCTGTCTCAGACACTGCACAGACACAGCTGAACACAGCACAAATGAACAGAAGTGGAAGCGAATACACGGCAGAGTGTAGCCACTACTGGCCCAGTGGCACAGCTGGGACACAACCAAGATGTGACAAGCCCTATAGCACACACCAGTTCGGGGATGAAACTGCTTCTTCCTACATTTCTTAGCCACAGGCACGCACGCTCATGCAAGCACAGACAGAGCACTCTCCAGCTGATCAGTGTTTCTATGAAAACCGCCAACACTTTGTTCAAACCATCCTAGTTTTTGACTCACAAGAGTACATACATAGGGCACTTATCTCTATAGCCCTAAGCCTCAATTAATGACTCATAACACAGCAGAGAAGGGGAAAAGGCTGCCGCATCAGAGGGGCAGCACCATGGGCCCATTTGTTGCTGTTGCAGATGAGGAAGGCAGGGAGGCGTAGGACATTGGTGAAGCAGCCCAAAGTAGAACATCCTCTTTGGCTTTTTCTCTGAAGGTTTGCTTTTTTTCTTCTCTGCATAGGGGCAGCAATTTTCCCTCTTTTGTGCAAATGAAACAAGACCATCCTACAGGCCCTTATAGCATAAAGAACAGTTACAGGAAACACATTAAAGTAATTTCCTCTTCCTTGGTTGCAGAATGTGCTCTCTGGAGATTGTTTTTCGTATTGCGGTGTAACTGGGGAAAAAGTGAGCTTAAGTAACACACCTACAAGGCATCTAAAAGAAAACTGATTTAATAGGAATTAAGTAACTTGTGGATCTTGCCATAGGCTTCTTATGCCAACCAGCCAACCAACCAGCCAGTGAGAAAACTCGTTCCGGATGCCCCAAATATCTCTTATATAGCTGTCGCATTTGTTAACGATAACTACATTTAGTACACATTTTTGCTGCACTCAGAGAATAAAGCAGTTCATCTGTCAGTAGAAGTAGTATGTTCAGAACTCATCTTTTCAAATTGCATCACGGAGTTCACAATATCATTGCCTGTTCATACTATATAAAAGTGTGTATGTGTGCATACATATAGTTTGCTCAGTCTCTCCCTCTTGATCTTCAGTGTTCTTCTAATTGCTGCCTAGATCTTCACCATATTACCCTGAAAAATACAGTTTAAAGCAGCTGGGATAGCAATGGGGAATGCTGCCAGGCAGGGAAGCATGGTTTAAAAAAAAAAATTTACAGAAAGACCCAACACTGTGATAGGTTGGATGTCAAGTATACCTTCCTTTTTTCCCCACCAAGTTGGTAGAAATGTAGTCATACAGTTTGGTTTCATATTTTCATTACAATGAACCTCATGTTGGTCCAGCAACCGAGATAATTTTAGAATTAAGTTACTATTCAACATGCAGAAACATGTCAAAATGTGACAAAGTATTCTGGGTCCTTAGCTATGGTAAAACTACCACAGCCCCCACTGCTGTCAGTGGGTTTCTGGTTTCAGTGCTCCCTGAGGAGCTCGTCCCCCACTGCACTCCAGCCAGGCACCCAACCTCTGGAGCCAAAGGTGTGCTGCTGGGCAGGTCGCCTGGCACATCTGGCCTAGCTTTATGCTCATGAGAGCAAAATGATCTTAGGTGCACCTTCAGAGTCTCCCCTCAGATGTCATGAAGACACAGCTGAGTTTCTCCCATGTCATAGGAGAAGCTGTAAATAAGAATAGGAACACCAGCCAATCTAGCAAAGCAAAAGACATCTCTCACTCTATACCCTGATGGCAATGAGTAAAGCAATGATAGGATATTAACTAGATTTCTGTAACAGTCCATAAAATGTTTGTTAGACTTAATTTTCACACATGACAATAAAAGTAATAGTCCTTGCATTGCTCATTCCATGCATGCTAAGCATGATTTTCTGGTTTCTGTCTTGCTTGGGCCAGAATAAGAGAAACCCATACAAAATTGTCTACGAAAATATGTATCTTGAAGTCAGAAATTCTGCTGAATTGAAGAGACAACATTAAAAAACCTTTTTTAGATTCTTACTGTAAATTAGCAATTTCCTTTGTAAAACATATGACAGCAAGTCATTACACTTACATTTTGTCTATTCTTATTTTATTTAATCTCTAAAATTTTGAAGAAAAGATGTTGCTTGTGATGTTGACACTGAAAATTGTCAATGTACAGAAATGCCCAGACAGTGTAAATACTGTTTTACACCTAAAATCTTGCCTTACTCCTGTGAACAGGGGAAGCAGCCCCCATCTACACAGTCTAAATTTTACCTGAGTCTTTTTGCTGGACTTTCATATTGGATGGACTCTTCTGAAAGCCAAAACTTGGAGAAAAGAAACTAGTCATCTCAGGAAGTGACACAGAATTTAGGTCTGTGTGAGTCTGGGGCTCCCCTCCCTCCCACCCAGATCTTTTATTGAGAGACCACCACTAGACATGCCAAGTGGGATGGATCCCTTTTGTCCACTGAGAACTAGACAAAAACCATGATTACAAAAACATTGCACTATTTCTTCCAACCACCATCCTCTGTTTCTACATCTCATTTTTCTGAGGGTGTTCACAGTTGCAAGGCACAGCAAATAATTTTTACTTTGTACAAGACTGCAGAATCAGCTGATACTTCAACTAGTTTTTTTACTTCTCCAAATATCTCAGTTAACAAGATAATTTAACTTCTACATGGTTCCTTCAGATACCTGAAGCAAGGCGCATAGTTACGTACCTCCCTGAATTGTGCCCTGCATAAATATTACTACCTTATGTAAGGATTTGAATAGTTCCTCTCTTACAGAAAAAAAAAAAATTACTTACTAAACAGTTGGCAATAGAGGACCTGTAAGCTTCTCTTCATGGTATCATGTGGTCCTGCTGGTTTGCCAGTTTATTCATGATTCTGTCAAAAAAATCAAGAGAAGAAAATTATTTATTACAAAATATATGTTCTATCATTATACCTGTTGATTACAAAGTAAGACGAAGCTTCACAGGAAAATCATATTGATTAGCAATGGGAAATTGCCTAACTGCTCTTTCCTTGTGTTAGCCACACTCTCCAACAGCTTGGCAGTGAAGGGTAGAGCTACAGCCAAAAAGGGGAAAAATTCTCAAGAGTATACAAAATTCATGCACCGAGAATTACTTTCAAGTTGTGCCTATGACTTGATAAAATAGATCCCACACGAGGGTTTTTAGTTTGGAGAAGGGGTCCTCATGGGAGGAGTGAACGCAAGATGCCAACATGGCCAGGCAGCTGTGCTGCGCACACAAGGCTATGCAGTCTCCTCCCCAAGTCTCACCTTTTCGCATCCCTCAAGAAGTACAAGAAGGAGAAAGTCCGCCCTCCTTTTCCAATCAAAATTTCAGTGGTGCTGAAGGGGGAGATCCCAAACTGTGCTCTAATGGTAGCAGAGGGCAGCTTTGTCCTGGCAATTTTTAGCTTCACGTTAGCCAGCTGTTGTAGCTCATACCACCTCCTGACCTACCCCACCAGCTACCTGGGCTGCAGCTAGACCTGCGGCAACTGGAGAACCTTCTCTATGTTCTTGGAAAATTTCTGTTTCTCCAAAACTGAACTATCTCAGTGTAGGAGGGAATCTCATAATTCTTGTAACCGCTGTTTGAAAATGGGATGTGGCAAAAATATCTGACCACCCCATCTCCTCGCCTTTGCCCACTTGGGGAGTGACTAATAACATTTTATGTGTCCTCAGATGGTATTTTCAAATACTTGTCACAGATATTTTTCACCTCAGTTTTAAAAATATTATGAAGAAATAAATCCCAATCATGCTGATATTAATTATTCACCTTGTGAGGAAAATAAATGCATAAATCAGAAGTGAAAAGCAAATGTAGTCCCAACAAACTGCTGTGAGTAATATCTCACTGAGTATCCAAAGACAACATAGCATTTAAGCTCTTCATTCCATAAAAAAGCATTTGCTAAAGATTCATAACCAACTTTGAAAGATAGGACACTGAAGATCATCCTCCTAAAATGCCTCTTGTCAATATTAAATAGCATGTAGTATCCTCTAGTTTTCAGTTCAATGTAATTTCATCTTCTGAACTCCTGGGGACATTTCTGAGTCATTTTAACATGCTCCCATATAAATCTTTCAGAGCTTATTTAAAATGCAATCTTGAAGACATAAGATAAACAAGTCAAACCAATGAATAACACCTTTAAACTGAATAAATGCTGAGGAGTTTGTGAAAACAGACAGGACTTTTATGTGGAAGCCTCAGAAGGATCATGACTTTTCTTACCTGTGTTCTGTAATAAAGGACGCTTGGGTTTTGTTAAGTTATTAGATATGGAAATTAATGTACACAAACACTGCGTTTTTGGATTCTCCCACGCTTTCCTTTCCATTTAAAACTGGACCCTAAAACCAACTGAGTAACTTGCAGAAATGTCAGTATTTGCAAGGTGTTTTCTCCTAAATTAAAGCAATCATCTGTGAATTCATTTGCTATTTTTAAATCAAAATCAGAATTAGACTCATGCTGCTGTTTGATCAAGAAAACTTGTAGATGGACTCCTGTTCACCCCTTTCTCCTTAAGGTTTACCAAGCAACAAAGCAGACATAGTAAAAAACCTCAGTCATTATGCATAAATAGACATCATATAGTCTATTACAGCACTTTTCAGAGATGCATATACAAAAAGTCCATGTTTAGCATCCATTAAGATATTAATAAAAATATATGCAGGAAAGGACAAGAACCAGATAAGCCACTGACAATGTAGATTTCATATCCCCAAGGACTCTGCTTGTTAGTTTGTGGCAAAACAGTATTTACAAGCACTGACCCATCTGAAGTCATAAAAATACAATGGAAAAAAGGGAAAATATGACATTGCAACCCTAAATCCACATTATTTACTTTGTACAATTTGAACTGTCCTTGGCAACTGTGATTTCATACAGTTTTTGGCTGTGAACCACAATTTTTTCATATTTCTCTTCCATCTCCATGTTAATGCTACCCATAACGTATAAAGGTATTTGCTTATAAATTCTGGTATTGTGGTTTGTCCTGGTTTTAGCTGGGTTAGAGTTAATTTTCTTTCTAATAGCTGGTATAGTGTTATGTTTTGGGTTCAGTATGAGAAGAATGTTGATAACACACTGATGTTTTCAGTTGTTGCTCAGTAGTGTTTAGACTAAGTCAAGGATTTCTCAGCTTCTCATGCCCAGCCAGCAAGAAGGCTGGAGGTGCACAAGAAGTTGGGAGGGGACACAGCCAGGGCAGCTGACCCAAACTGGCCAAAGGGATATTCCGTACCATGTGACGTCACATCTGGTATATAAACTGGGGAGAGTTGGCCTGGGGGGATCACTGCTCGGGAACTAACTGGGCATCAGGCAGCGAGTGGTGAGCAATTGCATTGTGCATCACTTGTTTTGTATATTCCACTCCCTTTATTAATATTGTCATTTTATTATTGTTATTATTATCATTATTAGTTTCTTCCTTTCTGTCCTATTAAACTGTTCTTATCTCAACCCACGAGTTTTACTTTTTTTCCTGATTCTTTCCCCCATCCCACTGGGTGAGGGGGAAGCGAGCAAGCAGCTGCATGGTGCTTAGTTGCTGGCTGGGGTTAAACCACAAAATGGTTAAAATAAATGGTATGCTTTTGTGTGTATATTTATTTAGACAGCACTCTTAGGGTCATTCACCCTGTGCTAGGAAATAGGAACTAGTGTGCATATGGGGAAAGAAACAAAGATTAGCACTGGAAAACTTTCACTGTGTTCTCCTGTTGCCCTTGGTTAGAAGATGGATCTTTTGACTACATGGCCATAAAATGATACATAGAGAACTCAGTAAAGATGCATAAACCGAATGTTGCCATGAGTTTACAACCTCTCAATTTCTTCAGAGTTCTAGGTGTGACTTAGGGTGAATAGAACAGAACAGAACAGAATAGAATATTTCAGTTGGAAGGGACCTACAATGATCACCTAGTCCAACTGGTTTATATTTAAACATGGGTGGAAAATATTGCAATTAAACTTTCCATAATTTTTAATACCTTATTTCTTGTGTACAGGAAATGTATGTAAGCAAAGGATTTATTTTACAGATATTGTAAGGCAAGAGATTTTTATAAGATTTATTTGTATACCTTTGGAAGCCAAATCACACTAATGATGGTTTTCCAAAGACAGAGACTGCTTGCAACAACTATCAACACTGCACAAAGTTCAGGCAGATGAACCAGCCCATTAAGTGCCTGAATCAAGACCTGACATAAGAACAGCAGAACCACTGCTGCACCCACCCAGGTGAAAGCTCCCATGAGCCCATTACCTTGTCTTTACCATTAGCTGCTAGCAGGACCGTAGGGAAATAACATGTGGGTCTTGTGTTCAGCTGGGATAGAGATAATGTTCACAAGAAGCTGGGAGGGGACACAGCCAGGACAGCTGATCCGAACTAGCCAAGGGGATATTCGATACCAGATGACATCATGCTCACTATATAACCTGGGAGAGCTGGTGGGGGGAGGAAGGATTGTGGCTCGGGAATGGGCTGAGCATCGGGTTCTGGGTGGTCAGCAACTGCATTGTGCATCACTTGCTTTATACATTATTAGTATTATTGTTATTTTTACTTCTTCTCTCCTTGTGTTGTCCTATTAAACTGTCCTTATCTCAACCCACAAGGTTTTACCTTTTTCTTCTGATTCTCCTCCCCATCCCACCAGGCTGGGGAGGAGCACGCAAGCAGCTGTGTGGTGCTTAGTTGCCAGCTGGGCTTAAAACACCACAATGTGACATAGTTTGCTCTATTTCCAGCAACCCCGAGCTGAATACAGTATCTGAGCTGCCATGTTTTTTAACTTGACAATAATTATTCCTTACTTATCTCCTTTGTGTCACACAGAATTTTAGTCTTTCGTTAGATCATTTAGAATCTCTTTTTCAAGCTGATGAATTCTCATCTTTTTGTTT
Organism: Pandion haliaetus; assembly: GCA_013401275.1. NCBI lineage: Eukaryota > Metazoa > Chordata > Aves > Accipitriformes > Pandionidae > Pandion > Pandion haliaetus. The sequence goes on along the minus strand of VYZV01036545.1, from coordinate 63,651 downwards.
CTTCCATACAGAAGATATACCCTATGTCTGATAATTGTAATGCCTTAAGCTGTTCGTACCCCTTCCAATTCGGATCTGAGGAGTAGGGAACAAAATTGCGTGCAGCCATCAAAACTTGGGTGTGTATTGTATTTTTGTGAAGTTTCCTGTTTCTTCTCTACTCAGTTCGAAGTCTGCCTATGATTCTCTTTTCCTATGTGACTGCTGCTGAGCTTTACTCCACTGTTTTATAGAGCTGCCTGCTACAAATCCCTGAGTGGCAATAAGTCCTCTGGAGTTCATCCTCAGGTATGTAGAGCTAGGACTGTTTTTCACCTGTGTATGTGACTTTGCAATTATCAGCACTGAACTTCATCTGTCATTTTACCACCCAGTCACTTACTACCATGACATTTCTGAGAGATGGCAATGAAGGCCAGAATTATTTTTATTATATAACAAATATACACCTATTGTATATAACAGCTTCTGAAGTTGCCCCAGTTTAGACACTAATACTAATTTTGGCAGCTTCCATGGAAGTCCAATCATGGAAAATCTTCTTTATCTCTAAGAACAGAAAGCAAAGATTCATGGTTAGGCAGTTGAGAAGCTGCAGAGGATACCTCCTTTCCGAGTCCCATGTCCAGCCACCACAGTACTATCTCATGGCCATGCAGGCACACCTAATCCAAAAGTCTGTTCCTGGAAGTACCTGGTTTTTGTAGTCTTTAGCTTATAAAAATCTTTTGCAGGTCTTCTGCGATAAATACATTTATTTATCACAAGCAAGAAAGGTTACACATTGAGTGGCTGGTAGCTGAGAGAGCTCCAGTTCACCAGCCCATGTTTTCTTAAGTGTTTGAGCATGCGGTTTTAGGCACTAATAGATTAGCAGAGTTGTGCATGTGCAGATGCAAAATGCAGACACACAGCCAGTTCCTGACCTTGGGCAGATTGATGTAAAACCAGAGTATCGCCACCTGTTTTTAGTACACCATCACTTACAAGAAGAAAAAAATACGAAGAGTGAGCAGAAACAGAAATGGTCCTGGAAAAAAAATAGATTTGTAAAAGTTATGTTAAACTTTAATAATAAAAAATCTAATCTGAGTACCTGAGTTTTGTACCTGTATTATCCTCACTCTATTCTTTAATGCTTCCCTGAGTTTTCTCGGGAGTACACTTCTCCAAAATACTAATTTTACAACATACTGTGCTTTAATGTTTGAGAAGCCATTCTGAGTATTTGAGGGAATTACCTGTTACAAAGATCTTTGATTAAGATTAAAAAGATTCTTAACCTTAATTTCCTAGATCCATATTTAGGTCTCCAAGTAAATGAGCATATTCCCAATTACTCTGAACACTGTCTCTCCTCTGAAAACCAAGAAATTAAGGCCTAATTATGACTTTTCGGGTTTTTCTATATTGTAATTCATATTGGTGTACCTGCTAGTATATTTTGAAACAAAGTAATAAAGCTAGTGCAAGTTTGTACTCAAATCAGTTTCAATTGAGAAAGACCCATCTTCAATAGTTAAATTGATGGAAATTTGTGTCCAGAAAAGGCATCACATGCCTAACCTCAGAGACCTGTGTTTGACAATATTGGCTAAGCATTTGGTGTCTGAAATGGACTTACATATTTTGTCCTTTTTAGTGCACAATATTTCACATATGGTTTATCTTACACAGGATGATGAATAGATGTGTGAGATCCCTATGGACAGCTAGCAATATTGTCTTTCACAGTAAGTGATCAACGTTGCAGATAAATTAAAGAGGACAATGAAGACATAATGATGAATAGAAGACAAAAGAGTCCAAAAGAGCTGACAGCTCCCAGCCATTCGTTATGTCTGATGGGAAAGAAATACCAACAGTGCCTTACATTAAAGAAGAAATGGAGGAGAACAGAAGATGAGCGTTGAGGCAAAGCTAAGTCAGTGGAGAACCCTTTTTCTTTGTGAGTCTGTCAAACAGAAACCGGGAGACTAAAATAAAGAAGCTGAAAAAATGGTAATGGAAAGAAGAGACAGACAAAAGACATGCCACCTCCATCCCATGAAGCACCTGAACTTTATTATGTTATTTCTGACTGCGTTCTCTCCTCTATGGATCATTCTGGAAAGAAGAAAAAGCTACATCACTGACAGTTTTCAACTATACTATTCCTGGTTCTGCAGAAAATGAAAGACAGAAAGCAGACACACAGAGAAGTTCTTCCATGTCCAATCATTGTTGAATCCCCAACCAAGGAAACATAGCCTTGATCCTTTTAGTATTGTACTATCCTGTGACATTCAATGAATGCCTTACAAGAGAGCAACAGCAGAGGCTCATCACTTACCACTCAGAGAGCTGTGACTCCCCCAGGAGATACACACCCAGCATAAATTCCACCATCAAGGTCTTCACCCGCTGCTTCACACAGGTTAGTCACTTAGTAGGTATTCAAGTGTGCCTCATAAAAGGAAGCAGGTGGACTCTTCTTGACTACACAGCGCTCAAGCACAACTTTGTGTTTTCAAGTTTGTGCAATTTGTTTCTTAATTTAATGGCCTACTTCCACAATCCAGCTGTTGTTTTGCAAAATTTATATCCCCAAAAGCTTCAGGGCATGCTTATAAAAAGATGATTAACTTGCAGCAGTAAGATCCCTTTGAGCAAGAATTCTGTGTTCTTGTTCAACATGTGCCACGTTGTCTGCTGTGATTTATTTCCCACTGCTTGGAACATGCAAACCATCGTTACCATCTTTCTTCACAACATCCTGAGTGCAGCATTTTTGATATTTATGTCCCCTTTATACTCAGATCTTTTAGCACTCTGGAATGGATTCCTCTTTGCAGACCTAAGAGAGAGCAATTCCTATCTACTTCCACAATTACCCTCAAAAATGTATGCCATTCACTTTCCTAAGGTCTCAAAAAAGTAGGGTCTACCCTCAGGATATCACAGCTGATCAGAACCAGTCTTGCTGGCATTGGGTGGACCTGTCATACATGCATAAGGAATAGTCAGGTAGGAGCTGAACTAGAGCTACCACCATGCTTTTCTGCATATACAAGACTCGTGTCCTATGTAACATGGACTTGGAAGCAGAGTCTCATACCACCCAGAAAAAGAACAACCCCAAAGCCTCTCTTCTCTCTGCATTCAGAGGCAGAGCATCTACAATCCCCACTGGGTCCGAGCCTGGCTGTGGTTATTGGTGTTTGAATCCATACCTTCCCATTACCACAGAGATAAACACAAATCAAGAAAAACACACAGAGAAAGCAGTGTCAATAGGCAAGGAAAACCTGGCAGTAATTGTTCCCTCTTCCCCCATTTCCATACTTCATCATTAACTTTTGAAATCCCAATCCCCCATCTCTGCTAACATAACAGTTCAAACAACTGTGTTCCCACATGCCTCAGCTAGATGATCACTTAAAGGCTACTGTCATTAGCATGGTGAGTGGAGGACATTGCTAGCCAACACTCTTCATTAGCTTCCTTTATTCACATGTCGAATGTGGGGCATGATGATGAAAGGAAGAGGGAGGAAAGGCCTATACTCTTGGGGTTCACTGTCATAGAAATAGATGGGCATGAAGAACCTCATGTCCAGGTGACCACGGCCAGGGGAATAACATAGTCTGAAAAGGCCAGGTAACGCTGCTGTTCCCTTTGGCCTTCTAACGCCGTGGCGTCTGCGGTAATCTTATGAACAATTACTGAAACAGCCAAAGGCAAGTGTTGAAAGGGTAGTGAAAACTGAGAGGAAAAATACCAGGGCGTAAATAAAAGGTCATTTCACGTGAGACTTCCCTGCTTTGATGTGTGCCTGCCCTCCAGCAAGCTTGAGCCCCATGACCTTTTTGGAAAAGCTGTGATAGACAGGGTTACTGTCTTGGCTGATTGTAACTGAGAAGTCCCAGAGATGGAGATCGGAACAACTATAAAGCACTAGGCTACTGAATGTCCTTCACACTCCATCGATAGTGCAAGGGACTTTATTTCTTGATTTTGTTCCTAATTGTCTACCATTAGCAAATACTTTTGGAGGCAGCTCCGGTGGGAGAGAAGTCTGAACGTCAATTGTTCTAGTTGTTTCTTGTTCCCACGGGTGCACAGACATGACTCTGTGTCTGTGCCTGTCTGTCCAGTTGTAGAATAAGAGGGTAAGAAGAAGCCTCTCCTTATGATCATTCATCTCTGTGGAGCTCTGAGAAGCTAACATCATCATAAGGATCAAACTGACTTAGCAGCTGTAGGGATAATTAGAATTTGGCCATTAATACAAATTACGGGTAGAGACAAGACTCTTGTGTGCATTTAAAAACTTTTATATGGTTGAATTTGGATGCAGTAGCATTTATTTAATATAAATTCCTTTGCTCCATTTTTCTCCTACACCATTACTTAAGCTACACTGCTTATTAGTTAGATATTATTTTGTTGCAGTTACATGACACATAAAAATACTTTTCCACTTTTGCCAATTAGTTCCAAATGGATTAACCATCTGGTTACCGTTATCAAGTTATGACACATCAAAGCTGAAAGACAGTCCCACAGGTCAGGGTCTATTTTCTGCAATAGCCTAACACGGGGTTGTGACACCAGTCATTTTAAGACACTACAGAATGTCATTAGATACTCTTACTTTACAACAAATCTATTGCCACAGAAGGTCTTCTGGGTGCCCATTTGTCTTCTGTTGCTTAAAAAGGCAATTTTTTTCTAGTTACAGCACCAGGGTGCCATTTTCCAGGTGGAGGAAGTGACTTCTGCCACTTGAATAACATGAAAATCTCTACTATCTAACAGTAATACGAGACACACAACACACACCTGAGACATTCAAACCTCTTTCAGGAAATCTCACATATGCAAATATGTGCTTTGTAAATTTACTTCAATTGGAATACTAATAATAGTATGTTAAGGTCTAGCTACATAAATATTTCCACTGTAGTTCATTCTTTTCAGTTACTAATGGACATTTGAAACTTATCTTTGATGACAAAATTTTATTGCACAGCTTGAAACATGCTATTTTTGCTAACTGTTTGAAGAAAAAGAGTCCAACTTCTCTGAGTTTGGAGGAGGATCATGTTTCACATTGCAACATAAAAAAAAAGTGAAACAACTGGATCAAGAAAGTTGTACAGAAGCAGTTCTTAGTGAAAAGAACCTTTCACTGTCCTCTTGAGAACACCTTTTTAAAAAAAAAAAAAAGAAATATGATAGATTTAAGACTAAGTTGTGTAATTTTTCAATTTTTTCTTTATGGGTCTTATGGGAGCCAAATCAAAGAAAATCTTTTAATATCGTATCAAGTTCATGATGAAAATTTCACATGCTGCACTATGCCCAGGAAGCATTCAGCAGTGCAAATTGTCTGCTCTTTGACAGGAAAACTTTGTAACCAGGTAAAAGACTCTTTGCACACAAAACTATGCTAGTTAAGATGTCTCTATAACTTGTGGGAAAATACAGAAAATATAGCTTGTTCCTCCTTGTCAATCACAGCAGGGAATGGATGTTGAAACAAGCTCTGTTTCCACATCACTCTTGTGATGGTGTGTTTTCCCTGGAGGATCTCCCCCAGCATCTCGCCTGCCTCAGGGTGTCCACAATGTGGATGCTGACATTGGATTTACTCACCTAAACTCCCTCTAGATAGCAGGTAGGTTGGCTCCTCTGAAGCCTGATGCCTGTGACCTGTTCAAAATGCCTCTGTTGGAAGGAGGAGACCCATCCCTTATGTGGGGCTGTTTCTCTCCATTGAGTTTCAGAGGGCTGAAGGTCCACCATTGCAGCTCTTAACACTGAAAATGAGGATGAGGATGCCAACGTCTGTACAAAGGAATCCCACCCAGTGCTTCCTCCAGCTACAGGGATCTCAAGGTTTAGGGGGTTAACTTATCTGCAGCTGTGTTAAACTGTTCCCTTGTTCCTATTGTGTAGGATACACAACGAAAAAGACAACGTAAAGAACAGGCAAGCAAATAGCTCTGCCTACACTGTAATAAACACTGGACAGTCTGAAAATGGTGTACCTGTGTGAAGCAGCTGAAATCAGACTTTTCACATTATTCAGCTTGATTAAATGTAAATATTTCAAGTTGAGAAGAAAAAAACGTGCAAAAGTGAAGGTAGTATTTTCCCTCTCTTATAATACGGTACTGTATTCCTAAGGTTGATTGATTGGGTCAGATTTTCAAGAACCAAAAGCATCAAGTGTAAACAAAGAGGAGTATGCATGCTCTGCATGTCTGAAATCTAGGCCAAAATACCAGTTCATAAAGACGCTTGAGTATTCAAAAATGCAAGCAAGTGCCTTGCTTTCAAACATACCTGTACTGTAGCACTGAAAACACTGTTACGCTGGCCCTAGATGACTTCAAAGAAAATCTGTTGCAGAGATGGAAACATCTCAATGTAACATTTTAACTCAAGATCTTCTTCACTTTAGTAAACACAATTATCCAGCTAAACAAACAACCCTTAATAAACCACCACAAAGGAGGCTCAATATTGTGCATCACCATTATCTGATTTATAGCGAACTAAAGATGCAAGCCAAGGAAGGAGAGTGCCTGTAATTGTTTTGACAAGGATCTCACAGACTGGGTTTTGGCTTTCAAAACTTTAACTGTAAAGAGGATCCCTTTTACTAACTTTCCTTGAGAGACTGTAAAGATAAAGAAGATCGAGGGATATAAAAGAAGAAAAAGGTCAAGATGGACTAATTAAGTTTTGGTCCATTTCTAGGGGAATTTCAACTGACCTGATGGAAGATAAGTACAGAAGAGCCCAGCCCACGACCCACACATTCTGCTTTGTCTCCCAACTCCCTGGCTAGTATACATCTATAAAGCACAGAGGAAATTAAGCAAATGAAGGACACCAACATAGTGCTCTTCTGACTCCCATCAGATGCTGAGTGCAGTCCACAAAACCAGCCTTTTTGAAAACTGAAGATGGGTGAGGAATAAGAGCTTTGAATCAGGTCACAGCGCCCCACCAGTATATTTGGGTTGTGGCCCATCCTATTGGATACTAAGATCACATAATTAAGGAGACCATAAACACCTGAGCTGTCAAAAAATTAAATAAATAAATTATTGCAATTTTTAATGGCACACGTGTGTTTGTTTATGTACGTATATAGCAGATGATGGCTATGTTTTCTGCTTGTCTTTCCTTATTTGCCTTTTCATACTAGCATGCCTCAGCCTGTGACAAAAGGAAAAAAAAAAGAAGAAAAAAGGAAAAAAAATAATGAAAATATATGGCATTTCCCCTTTTTCTTTTCAGTGAAAAGAAAATCATATTAAATTTCCCATCAAAATATATGTTTAAGAATATTTCTATGTCAGTTTTGGATGGGAAGTTTTGAACCAGCTCTAATCATAATGTGTAAGTACAGCATAAGGATCTAATTTCACAATGACAGGTTATAATAGACATATACAAGCACCTAAGATTGAAAGAAACATTTTATTATAGTTAAAGAAAGCATGGTAGGAAAGCATAACTGTGTTTGAGTTCTTAACCATTCAGTCTCAACTGTGCATTAATATATTTAATAGTAACCCATACTGTTGTTTTTTTTAACGGAGCATAAATTCCTAAAAAACCCAACATGGTCTATAATGACATTTTAGTAAAAATATCAGTACAGTACACAAACATGAAAGGTTGGGGTTTTTTAAGACACCCTTGTGTGCCGTGCCAGGTCCTCTTGCCCCCACAACAGGGTGTTAGTTCCGGGGAAATTCTAACTAAACTGTTTGCTAGTTTCCTTTCTACAGCTATTTTAGAGCGTACATTCATCTTGGAATAAAGTCTATTACTTCAAAGACTGAGTCTGTCTGAAGTAGCTTCTTCTATGAAATTATAACAACTCATGCTCTAAAAACAGAGACATCTTTGGCAGATTTGGATGGATGGATACCTAAATGCATGTACACAATCATAAGCCACAGAAAGTAAGATGATGTCTTGACCTATGTCTCCCTGGTTAAACCTCCTTTTAACAGAGGCATTTACTACCTCTCTTATAATCAGACATTCAATATGGTAAGAAGAGAAGGGAGATAAAGTGAGCTCTGAAATATGACTGCTCTGCTTTGGAGGGCTGATTAACATACACCAGAAAGTAGAAGAGTACACTCGCTTAGACCTGACATTTCATCTGAGAGTTTATTATGACAGTGTCTAGTTCAGGGGACAGCATTTATTTATCCTCAACTTTCAGCCCCAGGGTTTGATGTCAATGGAAGAAGCAGCCTCAGAAAGAATAGGGGACTACTAACCAGTGAACCCAGTCATAAATAGCCACCCCTTTTATAGAAGAATATTTTGCACACCATTTTGACACAGCAGGTGGGAATAAAATTAAAATTTTACATGGCATCAAACAGAAATATAACCCCACAAAAAATTAGGTTTGGAGGGAGGTGGCAGGAAATAGGCTCTTGGTAATTTCCAAGTTATTAATTCTTGTCCATACAAGGTTATTGTAGTGCAAACACTGCATTTCATTTGAAAATGTATGTAGTCCTGCCTGATTTAATAGGAAGAGTTTCCAAGACAATTAAATGTTAGAGCACTGTGGCTTATTGGTTTTACTCAATATAAATTCACTTTTTATGCAACTCTGAATAACAATGCCCTGCTCTGTGTCAACGTGATGTCAACAACTTCAGGCTTTGGATAGGGGGATTGAAGGCAAAAGAAGAAGAGATAGGGGCACATCCAGTGCTAACCTGGCACTGTCTGAGATTTAGCTCTACATGACAAGTCTGTAGCTTTAGAGAGGCTTTAGCACACTGATCACTGCTTGTCTTATTTTCTTCCCTTTCACTTTGTGCAGCCAGCAAGAGTGCTATTGGCTAAACAGCTCATCTTCCTCCTTCAAAAGGTTCAAACACTGGCATATAGAGAGGTGCAATTAAGCCTGAAGGAAATGCATATGAAAGAATATGGGAAATCTCAAACAGCAGCATCTGAAAACACGTCATGCTGTCAAGTAAGATTATGTTCAGATGCACAATTTATTCTAATATGTTAGTGAAAACTCTCATTTACTGCCCAGAAACGTGAAGTTCTTCCTCAGGCGAAACCCACTGACCCTGATGGGAGCTTTGCATCAGTACAGACCCCAGCACCTGGCTCGGGACTTGTAAAGCAGTGCAAGCAAAGGCTACCGTTTCAAGAGGCT
>VYZV01036545.1:20483-54436 GCA_013401275.1 Pandion haliaetus | reverse complement strand
TGCTTTTTTTTTTTTTTTTTTTTTTTTCTAACAGAGGTAAGAAACAACATAGGCAGGAAAAGAGTAAGAATCCTTGAGACTGCACGTTTGGTACGTGGATTTAATAAATAAACACCTGCCTGAAAATTCACCTCAGCTAAAATGCGATGAGGATAGTTTCAGGTGTGTCAGATATTCTTTTCCTACACTGCAACCAAGATGGGCTAAACCATGTTCAGAGCTGCCAAGTACAAACCCAGAGTAATTCCAGTGACCTTGTCATAGCATGATGCAATTGAATACGAAAATGAACTGAAGGAAAAAGGGGAAGAATGGCCTTGTGTAAAGTACTGAACAGCACAGGAGAGGATCTGGGAGATACTGGATTATTACAGCAGGTTTTTTTTGTGGGTACAAACTTCAGTGAGCCTCCCTTCTCCTCCCGAAAGCTAATGGAGCTTAACTCCTATTTGTGCACCTGAAAACCACCTCTTTATCTTTCTGTCCCTCTGTTTTCCTACTAAAGAAAATCTGTCAGGGAAACAGAGAATGCCTTCTCCATGCCCTGCATGATTGCACCATGGCTTTGCTTCTCGAGGCTGTAAAAAGTTGGGGGAAATATGTTGTCTCTTCTGGGTGCAATTCACTTCTGAGCCACGAGTTCAGCCCTGCAAGGACAGAAGACGGGAGATGTCCAGCCATGGGTCTATCATATGACATGGTTCCCTTCATCCCTGCATCAGCTCGCACAACTGAGCAATGAAACTGCCCAGGGATGCAATGAAGGATCGTTTTCAAATAAAACTGTTGCTTCTCTCTTGCCTCAGAAGCCCCTGCTCCTGCATGCTAAGATTGCCAGGACAGTTGCAGAAGATGGGAATCGGTAAGAAGCAATGAGAGCCCCTTTTGGCGCATCTGTCCCTGCAGTGCAAAAGTCTGCACCGGCTACCGTCCGGACACACTGTGACAATCCAGAAAATAAACTCACATCCTTTGTTTTTTTGTCTACTATCCAGCCTCACTCAACATAAGAGCAGGGACTGACCCCACACATTCAGTGAGTGAAGGTCACATCAAGAAGGAACCTGCTGTTTGCTGCGTCTCTGCCTCACCACTGATGGCCTTGGACAGTCCAATGAGAATGAGGTAAGGGCTTGGAGAACCACCATGGTCGTGCCTAGGGCAGCCGAAAGCTGCCCTCGGGAACTGGATTCTCTCTCTGCCTCAGTGCCTAATGCCAAGGAAATCACAAAAACCAAACTTTGCGCAGGCGGTCATTAATTGCATCTTCCTTATTTGCTTAGAGCAGAGCACAAAACACCTGCGCTCTGATCTGTGGAAGCGTGGAGCAATTCCAACTGTGATGGACTCAGCAAAAGTCGACTCCAGAACAAAGAAAGGGCAATCAAATGCTATTTCTGGAAAATTGGGGCACGAACGTCTCAAGTCGGGCATCTAAATTAAATGTCCCTTCTTAACATTATGCTTCCGTGCCTCGTTTTCCCTGGGGTATAATGTCATTTCACCTTATCAGTATATTGTGAAGATAAATTCATTAATGTTTGTAAAGTACTCAGATGCCGCAATAATGAGAGCCGCAGAAGTGCTCCCCAGGAAATTAATAACTCTGGTTTCAAAGCTGGATTTGAATGATGTATAGTTACAGGAGGAAGAGGTGACATAATGAAGCACTAAGATAAAATAAAATATTGATTCATCTGAGCAGTGTTGACTGAAATCTCTCCTTACTTAAGAGAGCTTTGCTTTGTACCATTAACAGGCTTTTAAGTGTAACTTACACAGTTTAAAAAAAAAAAAGGGAAATGAGGAAAAAGACCCCAACTCAGAAATTGTATCACACAGCCCTACTGACACCCACACATTCCTCTAGAGAACTGGAGCCTTTAGGCCCTCCGCCCAGACTTAGACCACTTGAGCTAATGCTTGACCTTGACTTGCTGCTAGTCTGGTCTCATCCGCCAGAATCCTGTCCATCTCTCTTTCTCCTGTGTATTGTCTCCATCCCTTCTTAAAAGTCTCACCCATTCCTCCTCAGTTCCCTTCTGCTCCTACTCTGTCTCACCACTTTATTTCCACGTATTCATCTCTTTGTCCCTCTCCTAGGTTCCCTTACATGGGAACCATACCCCAGCCCTGTCCTTTCTTTCTTAATCATTTCAATACCTGAGTCAACCACCGAGGCCATGGTCACAACCTTCATATCCCCGCATCCTACTGACAAAATCCTAGGAGAGCTGAGATGCAAAACTTAAAGAAACAAAAGTGGATAAGGATTTTTTAGACCAGAATGCAGTCTAATCTGGCAGTTTTCCACTAAAACACAAAAATCTTTAACCTTGACTCTCACTATAGAAATTCCTCTTACTTTTTGTCCTGCATCCTCCCATCTCGCTGACAAACCTAAATTTCCTGATTGGTGATATGGAAGTCCCACAAATTAATAGAAGGTACTGTAACTTCATGAAACGTGATTCCCTCCCCCCCACTATTTTTTTTTTTCCTCAGAGACTAAACTTTTTTTACTGAAATGAAAAAATACAGCCTGAAATTGGAACACAAATTTTCTGGGTTGGAAAAATTGCTTTCAATGGTAGCAAAATGGTTTTACTGTGTGAGGCATCAGGCAACCTTTACCAGACTCAAGGTCAACAGAGTCCTTGTCTATACTGTTCTACACTCAGGAAGACTCTGACCCACCAAATCACATCAGGAACTTTAATCTTCTCAAGGAAGCAATCAAACCATCAAGAAGGGGAAGTACTGTAGATAGATGAGTCTGATTCTTCACATACTTCCCTCCAAATTATGCAAGCAAAACTTCTGTTTTTTGCTGGACCATATACTCAGAGGTGTATTACTATTTACAGAATTTATCACTGCAGAGTTCTTCAATTTCATTCATGTTGAAAGATATGAATGCAAATCTTTAACTGAAAAATATTTAAAGAAATTAACTAAAATAACTTATAGAATACTTTTGCAACAAATGCATTAATTGTATGCAAACTGAATTAAGTATTTTATTAGCATGTAATTAGGGAAATATTAATACGTTATTTTAATATGAACAAATTGTAAGTTAGAAGCTTTGAAACGGAAAGCTGCATAATGGAAGCTTTAACATTAAGATGTCATTGTAAAAATGAATGTATATAATGAACTCAGAAAAATAGAAATATAAGTGTCTGATCCTTTCCTTGTTTCCTGTACATCTGCATTGGAGTTCGCCTATTGTTATTCAACTAGCTCATCATCATCTATTGTGTGGTGTGATTGTGTTTTTAGTCAGAGAGGCTAATCTGTGAAGACATCTGTTATTTGGTAGATAATAGGCCATTTTAAGTCTCAAAGCCCTGCAAGGCATTTCTGAAGAAGGAGAAGTAGATACATCTGTTCCCACCAGGTAGGACTACAACTGAGCATGCTGTAACGCAGCAGAACAAAGCTCTTTCACTTGCTATTCACCAAAATGCTAAATGAACATGGAACGATGCAAACAAAGAGCAATTCTGGTGTAGTTTGTTAGGGCTGGGAGGGAAACTGACTTTATATAAATCATTTAATGTTTTCTTGAGAAAACAACATCTCACACCACAGAACAGTGGGATTTGTCATAGTGATCACAACCCACCAGATCTATAAACTATGCACAGTCACAGAAATCAGTTGTTCACCGAATCTGATGTTCTGGTGTTGGTAGAGGTCAATATTAGACATTTTGAGGGCAATGCAAATGCTTGATTATTCACTTGGAAAGAAAATCTCGTGCTTTTGCTCCCTAATAACTTATCCGTATGAACCAGTTCTCTGCACTCCACTGAAAATATACTGCCTCTGCATTATCCATGAATCAATTGCAGCTCTGACTAATCCTTCTCATCATGAATTTGGGAAGAAACAGGACATATCTTTATCTTCAGGCTGCCTAAGTAACCTAGCACACTGTGTCTGCATCCTGCAAGCTTCTATTCCTTACATCTTCATCACCCTGTCATTCTTGTCCATTGTGCTATGAATGCGTATGAGACCCATATATTCAGATTTAACTTACCTAGGGTTTGTGACACTTTTATTGACAACTGGCTGCTGCTAAAGCAGGCTGACCACACAAATAGCATTATATATGTCAGTAGGAGGACAATGTGTATATGTGAGCTTAAAATATGTACCGGTTCTTTGTATGTGGACTTTGGAATGGCACTAGCCACACACTGCAAATTCAAGGAGTTAATGTAATTTCTTACTCCAGTTTCACCTACTTGTGCATTTTGGAGAACTGTTGCCTAAACAGGAGTTAAAGTTTTTTGGCTTGTTTTTTTACTGCCTCAGCTCCCAGTCCTAGAATACTGTAGAGATCGCAGGGTTGATGCAGTGTTGCCCTATTCTCTGATTAGTTAATTGTAGAAATGCAAAACTAAAGAGTGACATATGATGTTGACACTTTTTGCTGGTGTGTATGACAGAGTGTTGTTCAGTGAAACCAGTTAGACATGTTTCCAACACCAATTTTTTTTGTGGTTGTTGGTTTTTTTTGAGGTTTCAGATATTTGCCCACTCTTTGATGAGAAAATGGCCTTTCAACTCCTTTCTCAGAAAAATAAGGCTTCACCATGTAGTTTGGTGGTTAAGCTAGTTATCCACAACCTAGCAAAGTACTCTAACCACCACTCTGTTGAGTAGTCTAACATAAGACTTCCCTCACTGCCCTCCTAGAACTATTTTTCCATTTTGTATAAATAATTAAGACATAAAAACAGCAAAGGCTTGAACCTGAGTCTCCTGTGTGTAATGTGAGTGCCCTGTCCACTAAGTAACAGGGTCAGTATCTCTGGCTGTCTCTGGCTATGAACACTGAACTATTTATTTGAGGCAGAACAGCTATAGCAGGACAAACTGAGTGACACAGACTGATTCTGTAGACTGTTGGCTTATAATTTAGGTGAGAAGACTAAACCGACACACATAGCTTTAAAACTCAGGTAGTTATTCCCTCACTCCATTTCTTGACTGAGAGACTTGTGTATAACCATCAGTGGCCTGAGATCTCCAGACAATATTAAACCAAGCGATTCTCCGGTAAAACTGTATGCACATTTTGTCAGAGATACTAAGCACAGGCCCAAAGTAGCTGAGCTAACTGAAGGTCTTTTGTGTTGAGAATTGTTTGGCTACAGCAAGACTCAAGAAAGACTACAGCTCCTGTAGATGACTGGCAGGTGCCTCCAAAGCCTCCACACATGATAGGATGATTCCAGTCAATGCCACAGTATGCTCCCACCTTGCATATATGCCATAAAAGCATCCTGAATCCATGTGCAGTCCCAGTTTCACCATGTGCAGGGTTTCAAACAGCTTAAAGGTTGGGGAATGACAGAAACTGTTGCTCCTAGATACATCTACATACAAAGAACAACCTCCCCAAGGAGCCAAGAGCTTGCAATCCCAGGCAAGACAGATACACTCTAAACACCTGTGGTACATCTACACAGCCTTCTGCAGATAAGGGCAAACATATTTTGCTGAAGATGAGGGTTGGCTGAATGCAAAAGCCACACCACCTGGTGCTATGCTTGTCTTGACAGAGCTTACTGGATGAAGCACAGCTAAGACAGCTGCAGGGCTTCCCATTCAAGGTTGCGTTTTTGGGGCAGTCAGGAGCAAAGTGAACTCAGACTGGGCTGCAAAACACCATCAAAGGACAATTAATAGGCAGGAAACCCTAGTCCTGGTAAGAGATTTCTCTGTAAAATATGGAGTAATAGCTCTGTATGGAAAACAGACAGATCCTGGAAGAAATGTATTACACATTTATGGCATAAAATGCTCTACAGATGAAGAAGGAAACTAATCACAAAAAAGATCAACAGTAACAATACACAATACAGCACATCACACACAAGTTTTCAAGCAGTGCTGTAAATATGGTTTATAGAGTTTCGACCTCATCAGTGGCTATTCCTCTCTACCAGTGCAGGGCCTGTGCACATTAATTCTTGCTTTGCAAGACTCCATGGTGCCTGGAGGAATTATTACCCAGCTTAACAGCAGACTTGAGGCAAGACTCATCTCCCCTTTTTTTAGCCATATAAAAATTAGGAATCTCATGTAAGCTATTTGCATAAGCTCCTTTTTAATCAATGAAAAAAAGATAGGGTGTCCTGGGTGATAACTGATCTTGTCTTAACAAAGTTGGGATGAAGCCCTATCTTAAAATAGGATGGCTCACTACCCGCAGGTGGCCATGTCCCCTCACTGATTACATGGAAAGCCTAGGTGCCTTGCTCCAAGCGAACAGGCCTTTTTTTAGAGAACAAAGACTTAGTGAAATAGATTTCAGCCTAACTGGTTAGTCCAAAATCAGATCTAGGGACTTGAGCATGGTCAGAAATCAAGCAAAGGCTTCCAGAGTCTCTGACTAGTGCCTCAGCTTAAAACCCAAGTTTCTTTTCCAAGTGGGTGTTGCAATGGAACATATAGATGAGATTCTTCCCCACAATACTTCTAGAGCAACTGCATGTAAAATATGCTACTCGGTCCATGTCACAGTATTGCTAAACAGACGCTAGCACTGAAGTAAGTTCAGAGATAAAGCTGATCGAAGAGTTGGTGAAATCATCTACAAGGAACAATTTTAATAGTGGATAAATACTGTATAGACACATGGATTATAGAAGATGGTAGAAGTAGGAAGAATCAAGACATATTAAGACAGACAAAATATAGGGAAAATATCATAAAGGATTTCACAGTACCCAGACACATTCTGTTATGGAACAATCTTCCAAGACAAGTTGAGTGAGTAGAGCCAGCATGTTATAAAATAGATAGGCAAAATACTTGGAAATATATTGCCAGACAGAATAATTTCACAGGAATTTGGTGCTTGAATAGCCCATGTCTCTCTCTAGCTTCCATGCTCCTATTTTATCACAATCAGTTCAGTTCTGCACTTGCTTTTCAGCCCACAAGAAATATTAAAATGAAATCTGGAAACACTGCTTGAAATTGCAAACAATGATCAATTAGTATTTCTCACCATAAAATTTATTACCTTTCTTTTTCATGGTCTTTGTCATGCCCTTAAGTGCCACACTGATTTACTACACTGATCTACTTAATTATCTCTAGTGCTTTATTGCAGAAGTGATACTATTAGCTGTTTCTTTATTGGTAGTATTGCATTCAGAGGGACCATCCCATCATCCATTTCAAAGCTAGAGCAGCAAGTCCAGATCTGTAGTTTAGAAACAAGAGATACATGTCAAGTATTTGGGGAACAAGCTACTGCTGTAAATTACAGAAAGCAAACTCCAAGATCAGTTTACACCAACAGGCCTGAGTAAAAACAAGCTAGCAAGCAGCAAGCTCCCCTCTGGAAGGCATCAACATTATTCTGAGAGTGAGACAAGACAACATTCGGATGCCTGAGAAATTTATTTTTGGTCAGTCTTTAACTAAACTATAACACCCTGCAAGGAGGCTTTCACCTATCTCACCTGGCAGCACAGGAACATGCTGGTTGGCACAGGTGAGGACATGGTGAGAGCCAGCTGTGAATACATTCAGATTGGAAATCAGAAGATAGTCACTGAGCAGCAGAGATTTCAGACTGCAGTAGTGGAATAAAACCCCCTTAATTTTTAAAATGGAGCTCAGTGGGTCTGTCAGAGGGTGATTGATACAGCAGTTGAGACAGAAGGGGACTGGATTCCAGGTCTGTGTTTCTCTGTTCACGGAAAGGATGTTTTGTTAAGGCCAAGCCAAATGACAACGACTTGTGATTTTGCTGCTTGTGCTCCTACATAACAGTACTTCACAGTATGTGTGAAATGAAAGCAGAAAACTATATGAATTAAAAGTGGAACAGATACCTGAAATCTAAAGAGCAGATTCAAGCACCTAACTTCTATTAATAAAAGCAATTTGTACATTCAATGAGACAGAGATTCATGCAATCCAAACCCACCGTTGACAATAGAATGTAGACTCCTCTGATGTTTACTCTTAAAAATCCTACCCAGAACTGAAATAAAAGTCTCAGACCAGGGATAATGGTTGAATAGCCTCCCTAGCACATATAACGTTCATGCTTAAAAGTCAACATTTGCCAAAAGATAACAAAACATTTCTGCAAGACATAATGAGAAAGACCTGTTGTAACTTGGATGCAGGGTACATGCTGACTACTGAACAAAAGGTGCTAGTTTACTAACTTGTGTAAGGAAGGGTAACTAAGGTAATGGGTTATGTATTTATGGAGGACAGAAAACATGTTAGGTAGCTAACAACAAAACAGCTTTGAAAGAAAATGTGGTTTTGTCTCCTTGCAGAATTCATGGCTAATACGATGCCATTTCTTAAATTATTCGTCATTTCCACATTCTTTATTTTTTTTGCCAATTGCTGCTTCTATCTCTAACAGGAAAGTGTCAGTGTCAAAAATGAGAGACACGGTATAACTGCAAATAAAAGTTAATTACTGTGGAAATTCAACTCCAGCACTTTAATTAAAGCCTGACAAATGTATCATGGACCCCAGGCACCAGTGTGGAGAACACCCATTAGAGAGATTACTCCTCTTTCTATGGCCTCCCATGCTAACACAAAGGAAATATCAATCATGCCCGAAAATGGCTTTTCCAAATCAAAGATGCTGGGAATTATTCTATTACCTTTCTCGTAGATAATTTCCAGAGTTGCTGAGAGGGATTTTTATGCAAGAAAGCAGCATGTTAGCGTAAATTTTTGCTTAATTGCTAGGTTAATGTTAAATTGCAGCTTTTCTTTTAGGAAAAATGGCAGCTGGTGAGACCCTTCTATAAACCTGTATTTCCTCTGTAACTTTATGATATGTCAATAGGTATGCAGGAGACAAACAGCTTCAAAATGACACGTGATGAAAAGAAGCAGAGGACATTGAGATGCTTGAAGCAATCTTCTCGTGGGGAAAACTGCAGTGGACTCCATCTAGAGCTCTTCAGCAAGCCCACACATATTTTTGCTGCCCTTCAAAGCCAGGCTGCTGAGAAGAAATATTTCCACTGGAGTCCCCATTAAGAGCAGCCTGGGATGGGTCACTCTCACAACGTGGACAGTATCGCTTTCTCTATAGGGCTCTAACCCTCCAGCCAACTGATGCCAGGGCACTGCTAAGAGGCAGAGGGGTTTTCTTGTAGATATACTTTATTGTTCCAACTGCAATTATTTCATCATCTGCTGAGCACTCAGAAGTAATGAACAATGCTGACAAGCTAATACAGTGAGAGCTGGACATTTTTGCTTTTATTTGCTTAATATTGAACGCTTGGTTTTGCAGGTGATCAAGAAGTAAAAGAAAAATGTGCTCAGATCTCAAGAGTTGCTTTGTTACTCTTGAATTAATGAACTTCCTCATTCACAGCCCAGGTACTCCCCCTGTTTGAACTTGAAGCAATAATCCCATATTTATGAGATTATTTTCGTTGCCATGGAAATTAACAATGTAAAAAATTCGGCATTATCTTTTCTGTATAAGCAGGCAAGATGCAGTCCTCTTGAAAGGCAAACATTTTCCTGACACCTCTCCCTACCCCCACCATCCTATGCACATGGCAGGCCACAGCACAAGAATCAAAAGACACACATGCCATGTACACCACACCACAGCCTTGCATATAGCAAGATTCCCCATACAGGTCAGACTCACACTTTGTTTTAATGTTACGGGACTATTTTTAGGACTGTGAGGAAAGATCCATCCCATTCCAATGCCACAGCAGACTTTGCTTGTGGCACCATCAACTCTGACAAAAACTAGAGACAGCGGTTTGTGGCACTTTGGGATTACAGGACCCTACTCTATAAGGTAGTAGTCTAAAATCACCCATTCCTCTCCCCAAAAAACCCAACTTGAGATGATTAAAAGCGCTTTGAGGTACAGTGTCTTTTTTCTTCGCATATGTACTGAACAGCACCGTAATCCATGAAGTGGGACTTCAGTCTTTCAGCAATGCAATCTCCACGCTCATCCTATGGTGAGATACTACTTCCCAATGCTGACTGGCAGACATCTCTGTCTTTAGTAAATCTACAACCCGTTCAGGAACAAAACCACCCTCAAATCATCCTGCTCTTCTGTCTTGCATGTGCTGGTGGCTCAAAGTTTCACCGCCCACAGCAAATTTTAAGTTGTTCCTCAATAAAGTATTGGTCTAGCCACCTTATTTTGTCTGTAAATTTACTCTTGGCTCTTAAGAGTTGCTGTTATCCAGAGAAAGAAAGGATGGAAAGCCAGGATTCAGGAAATTGCACTTTCATGCAATCTTTGAATCTTAAAAATATACAGCCAGATCCCAGGCATGTCCAATGAGTCTGACTTACATGCTTACATGAGTCAGTGAAAGAATTTGCACAAAGCTCCCAAAAAATGCAAAAGCAAACCCCAAAAGCACTCAGATCAAAACCCTGTTCCGATAAGTTCATTCCTCCACAGTGATCCAATGCTCATGCCACGGCTGGGGATAAAACTGAATTCCTTCTCCCACTCCCTTTGCACTAAATCCTTAATACATAGCCCCCGCCAGGCTGAGCATGGTGTGAGTAAAGTAACCATTGCACAACAATACTGCCTACACCTTTTTGTTTATATGTCTGTTTTAATAATGTGATATACCTAAAGGACATCCACAGAAAACATGGGATTTCAAAACCCATACAGTATAATATGCAAGTAATAAAGCAGGTCCCTTTACTCTCTCTTGCAGGTCTGACCTAGAGAGACCAAGAGAGGTAAAACTCCGTGTCTCTCTGGTCCTCAGACGCGTTTATGAGACAGACAACGTTTCAAGCCAACGGTGATGATGATTGCTATGATGTGGACATCTGCTTGCTGAGACTGGCACATTTGTTTCCTCACAAATGAAAGGGCCGAGAGAAGCAGCCAGCTTTAAATCATCTTTATGGATTTACTCTGATAGTAATACCCAAGAAAAAAAAAAATGACATGATCAATATTCTGCTATATTTTATACTTTTGGGTGGTACAAAAAAATGTTGGTTCAGCTAAAGGAAATTTATCGCTTGAAGTAGGAAACAGTTTCTTGACCAAAGTTTCTATGATTTCATACTTTATTGAAAGCAGATGAATTTTGTAGCACATCTCTGAAGGCAAAATGGGGAGCTAATGTTGAGTAATAATTCATATTAATGTCCCTAGGTATTAATATCACAGTTACCCAGCTTTCTGACCATTCCACATGAGCACACACAGAAAAGGATACTGATAATTGCATTTCACAGTACCGTACCTGTCACCCTTCTATTGTATGCGTAGGTTGTACCTGGCTCTTGGAGATGCTTTAAGGCAATTACTGGTTTAGAGGTGATGTTTGCAACTGAGTGGACACACACGCCGATGTACATTCCTCCCTCACAATTTTCTTCCAACAAGTTCATGTAGCATGGCCATCACAGACCACCTACAGCAGCTACAGCAAGAGGGCTTCAGGCACCGAAGTCTGTCTGTTTCTGGAAATAAGGGGATACTGCAATTCACTAGCAACAATAGCAGACGCAGGTCCTCCCTGTACAACCACCACTGGAATTAACTCTGCTGAGTTTTAAAAGGATGCTGCAGATCTCTCTGCTCATATGGTAGGATGCAGACACCGTGAAAAACTCTGCGTGACTGCTGTATTACCTAGGTTTCCTTCTTTGTTGACCAGGTGCTGATCTGCTCACCACACAATAGAAGAGACCACATCTCTCCCCCTTTCCTAAGTAAAAGCTGTTTGGCAAAACAGAAGCTCCATGTTCCTACGGTTGCCAAGCCAGTGCCATTCCCAAGTGCTGAATTCACAAGACGTAAAGAATTATTTGAAGTGGCCAAATTGCTTTCCTGAAATGAAAAGACCCCTAATGCTCAGAGAAGACACATTTGTCTGTGTTTACAAATGTTCTCCCAGCCAAGCTGTGATACCTGAACATGAATACACTGCAATTCTGATAAGAGATGGAAAGATTAATGCACTGTAAGTCCAGAGGGAAATCCCTCCAGACATTGTTTTTGAAAGCTTAGAAATCAGCTTTTTTTTTTGTGGTTGCCACTATTCCTTAGCAACAAAGCTAGTCTGCTGAACATGGCTCTGTTGTAACACATTCCAGAAATAACTAGCAGGGCTGGCATTGTTTGGACTAACAGGGGAAAACTAATCAGGTCATTTGTTATGTGCTAGTGCTCTCCACCTGCTCACCACCTGCACATCCCTGGGACAATCCAAGAAATACCCACATACATTCATGTATCTGTATGTGTGCATGTGTACCTAAATATATGTATGTATATTTAAAGAGTATTTATAAGGAATGATTTTTTCACAACTGTGCTGTGAGGGATGGAGAGAAAGATGGAGCAGGAGAAAACAAAGGCTTTCTTCTGTCTCTAACAGAAGGTAGTAAGAGTCCCTCTGAAATCCAAAGGGCCTTCCCCTCCTGCCCGAATGCTCCACAATGGCCAGGAAGAACCGACGTCCTTGTCCTCCAGACAGCACAAGGACCACCCCCCAAAACTGCAAACTCCACTCCCCACGAGTGGAGAGATTGCAGAGAGGAGCTTACATCGTGTTCCCACATTTCTCCATCTTTACAGCAGCGTGGATGTGGCAGCTCCAAAAACGGGCATGCTAACACAGAAGCTCCCTTGTCGCAGCAGGGAGTGTTTGGAGACTTTCCTCCTTGCTTTCCTGGGCTTACCAGTGAGACAGGGTTCCAGACCAGCACATATTGCAGACAGTCTCCTATAGGTCTGAACTAACCCATCACATTTTCCTTATGAAGAACACAGCAGTTAAACAAAGACAGAACTCCTCACAATATAGTACTAAAGGCAGGATTTGTTTTTTCTGTTAAGAAAATTGTCAACATTTTGAATATTTTTCTGTTCCACACTGGGGTAAGGAATTTACACTTAAAACTTTTCATGAAAAAAACAACCCCAAACCCCTAAACAAAACCTCACCTAGAATCTAGAAAAAAACCAGCTCAATTTGTTCTTGGTCTGATTCAACCAGGGACTTGAATCTATAGCTCCAGCTTCTCATGTGACTGCCTAAATCAAGAGGGCATTTCATATCCTAGAGAGGGACATTCTTCTTGTAACCAGAAACTATCTTGGACTTGAGAAACAGAGGTTAGATGAAATGGCTAAATTTTAGTAAACCAATGCTTTCCTTTCAATGCAAAAGTATTTTCTGACAATGCTTGTTGCATTTTGAATGTCCAGGTTGCTCTAATTCATATCCAAGAGGTCAAAACCCAAAGCTCTGTGCCAACAGCAGTACTGACTGCGCAAAACTTCACATGCAGAGACAAAATGACAACATCAGTGGCAACTGCTTTGCCATCACCTAAATGGATGCAAACTGCGACTCTATACTAACAAAGAAATATGAACAAGAACTCAGTAAATGTGCCTAAAATTCAAGAGAACATAGCCAGGGCACCGCTGAGTACCACTTCATTGATTCTATCTAATGGCACCATCTGAGGTTTTTCTCTCAATGCTTTCGATGTGTCTGTGCTGCTGCTAACATGTTACCATTACACTGAATGGTACCATGGTACATCAAATTCAAGGTCAAAACAGGGCAGAAAAATTAGCCGATTTAGACCTCTTTCTACTTGATTTGTAGAGGTATGGGATCAATTGTTCCCTGCCACCTTCAGCCTAACAGAAGTGAGGGGAAAGCAGAGAGGAGCACAGATCACACCTGTGAGAAGTTCAATACACCTACCTGCTACCGCCTCCCAGAAGGCTTTCTGCTCTGACACACATGATGCCTCAAGGTGCAATCTAGCCTACCACGTATAAATTCCTTCATTTTTACTTTTACACATTTGCCTCTTCATAAAAGAGTTCTGTACTTCAGTACCAATGAACCAATGCAGGGCACAGATTAATGCACCACTGGTGCACATTTTGGGTAGGTAAAAATCATTCAGCCTTCCCCAAAGTGCTTCACAACATGCCTCAGGCAATTCAGTGGGCTGTGATGCACGCCGAGCATCCAGATTGCTATACGTTGTCATAAATTCTACATACCTCGCAGCACTTCACTGCCAAGACAACAGCCTCCAGTGTGATGGTGCCTCCAGGGCCGAGGTACGCAGCTAAAACACCAGGCAGCACACTGGCTGCCCACAGACTCAGGTGCACCCTAAATTGTGGCAGCCATGAACCAGTTAACAAACGAATCGCCTTATAAATTAAAAGCTAGCTGTTAAAAATCTCCTCTTTTGACAACCTTCAATTACAAAGACTTGCTCTATTCACATCCAAATTAAATGTAAAAATCTGACTTTCAACTGCTAATTAGCCATAGAAGACAGAGTTACATTTCTGTTATGGCATATTATACTTTCTGTTAATTGTTATTTACTCCCACTGTTTTGAAACCGCCATTTGATATCTAGCAATGTTAAATGCATTTTTGTAAAACTTAAAAAAAGACAAATAATAATAATAAAAAAAGGCAAGGTTCAGGCGTTTCTTTGGAAGAAGAAGACACTGTAAAAATAAAATACGAGGTCTTTGTTCAGTCAAAATCAATGTATGTCTGTTGAAGTCAATGGAGCCTCATTGATTTTTATACATGCTGGAAATCCACCCCAATATTGCTTATACCCATGAAAGACAAATCAAGCAGACCCAAAAGTGTTTGCAAGTGGTACTAGCAATGATGGAAGGAGATAAAACTGGGGAGAAAAAAGAGAAGGAAGCTAAAAACCTGGTTTTTATTTAAAAAGAAGAAAAAAAGTCCACTAAGAATTTAACCTTTTGGTGACCTTTTCCGTAATTGAAGGTTTGCCAGTTAGTACCAAAAGGCAAAAATAGCAATGGTAAAAGAACATTTATATACTTTCTTGTGTCACATGGAGGGTTATTAACATAAGTAGCATTAACATCTCCTAAAACCTGCTTTTCTGTTCTGATGATTTACTCCTTGGCTTGCGTATTTAACTAAGCCAGTGCTGAGCATTCCTCTCCCAGTGAGTTAAAGTCAAAGCTCTGTAAACAGGACTGTTTACTGTCTTAATCTGTGTTATTTTTTATACTTGCACTAATTATAGACATAAACACACATTATACATCAAGGAAATATAAAGAATGCATTGGATCAGTTTCTGTTCTTACTAACATAGGATTTGTAGGGACTTCAATTTGCTTCAACTGAGCTACAGCTTCATGAGATGAAATTCAGGCTCTTCAATCACTAAAAACTACATAAAGAGGAACACTTTTAATTCTAATGAAATATGATGGATTTGCAATGAAAGAGTCAGTATTTTGCTTAACTGATCCTTTTCAATAACACCAAATTGTAGTATACACTTGCGCACCATCTCGGAAGATTTGATAGTATCAAATTGCTAAGTATATTAATGCTAAAAAGCCATTGGGAGAAGAAAAAGACCCTTAATGTTTTACTGAACTGAAGTAGTGCTCCGATTCATTTTCTAAAGCTTACATGTATATCTAGAGGAGCCTGAGGCCAAATTTTGTCCCTTTCAAAGTCTCTGGTACAATTGTCATTGACTTCAGGAGGGTCAGATTTTGGCTTTACATAATTTTGGGGTATAAAATACTATTTCTGTTTCCAATGAAATTAATAGCAAATCTACTTATGGCAGGCTTGGGCTTTAAATATTAACCAGACCATTAAAAGCACATCACAACAAGGAATACAAGATTATCCCTCCTTTTTCCATTTTATGAGTTATAGCAATTGAGGTCATGGAAATCTGACCTGTCTGAAATACCTCTGTTGGGTATGGTTTCAGAGAAGAAGGGTTATTGCAACCTGTGTCTTTCTTTCATCATCTAAGGTAACAATCAGAAATCAACACATATCTTTGCTTTCTGCTTAAATGACAGCTACCAAAATTCCAAGAATATTTATAAAAAATGGAAAGTTAGTGCCTGTCAATTTGGGAAAACAGATCAAGAGCTTAACAGGTTACATTTAACCTGCTGTGCTGGTTTTGGCTGGCATAGAGTTAATTTTCTTCAGAGTAGGTAGTATAGGTTTATGGTGTGGATTGTGCTGGAAATGGTGTTGGTAACACTGGGATGTTTTAGGTAATGCTGAGCAGGGCTTATACAGAGTCAAGGCCTTTTCTGCTTCTCACCCCACCCCACCAGGGAGCAGGCTGGGGGGGCACAAGCAGTTGGGAGGGCACACAGCTGGGACAGCTGACCCCAAATGACCAAAGGGATATTCCATACTGTATGACGTGCTCAGCATATCAAGCTGGGGGAAGAAGGAGGAAGGGGGGATGTTCAGAGCACTGGTCTTTGTCTTCCCAAGTCACCGTTATGCGTGATGGAGCCCTGCTTTCCTGGAGATAGCTGAACACTTGCCTGCCAATGGGAACTGGTGAATGAATTCCTTGTTTTGCTTTGCTTGTGTGCGCGGCTTTTGCTTTACCTATTAAACTGTCTCTATCTCAGCCCACGAGTTTTCTCACTTTTATACTTCTGATTCTCTCCCTCATCCCACCAGGGCGGGGTGGGGGGGGCCGGCGGTGAGCGAGCAGCTGCATGGGGCTGAGTTGCTGGCTGAGGTTAAACCACGACAGTCCTTTTTGGTGCCCAACATGGGGCTTGAAGGGTTTGAGATAACAACAGGCTTGACTGGAATGTGCCAGATGGAATTTATAGCTGTTATTGCTGTTTAGCTATTAATTGACAGGCTCCTGTGCTTGCCATGGGGCTTGCTTGCCTTGCTGTGAATTAGAGTCTTGTGCTCATTAGTGGCTGCTTTTTGCTTTCTCTGCTTGCTGTACTGCTTATCATCTGACTCTGCTGTGCCTGGGAACATTTTGATAACAGCAATGGTGATGCACCAGGGCTGGCAGATGGCCAGGGCATCGCTGCTGTTTCTGTGCTGCTGTACTGGACAGGCTGGAACTCCAGTGTGAAGTCAAGTCGAAGGGACTGTCACAAGAGCCATCAACATGTCTAAACTGAACACAAAGGAGATTTTAAAACTAATGGAAATGTAATCAGTGGGGTTTTTTTAACCTACAGGATTCTGTTATATTGCTCCAGACTGCTCCTGATATCTCCTGTCTTGAAAGCTCAATCTTCTCAAGCGAAGCTTTGATCTACATGTTCATTGCTAAGTAGTTTCAAGTATTAAAGAATTAATAACCATGCAGTGTATTTCCTCTCACCTAATTCTGCATGCTGTATGGTTCTTCAGAAAATCAAACATTATCTGTCAGACAAATGGCACCATGGTTATTTGGAACATTTAATTTGGCGGTTTTCAAGCAATAAAGTAGTATTTTCAGTTATGGTAATATAACACTGGAAACGCTGGTACTGCGCAGCTACCACAGAGACAGTTTTCTGGTAGAGCATGAAAGAAAAGAAGCCCACCCCATCATCCTGCAAGGATGGAATACACTGCTTACTACCCAGCCCACATGGTGAGAATGAGCTGCAACTCCAATCTTTTGTTCACCTGATGTGGGGCATCTTCTGAACTTTCACAGCCTCCACACAGTGTGTTTGTTGTTGATCATTTATCAACTATATAACTACAATAATTTCTTCTGTTTCATTCAGACAGTAGCAGTAATAAGCTTTGCTACTTGGAAAGCATTTGTATCCTGCCCTGTCTTCTGCACTTTTTAGTTAACAGCATGTGAAATGAAGCAGATGTAATTGCTCTTCCCCCCCTTAACAGATCCAGAGTCTTGGAGGTGGCATTTCTTCACAACACTGAGGAAGGAAAATGAATTATGGAGTTCATATGGATCACCCATCTCCAAAGGGCCACGGGTACTGTAGGAGGAAGGAGGCATTCATCACTGGCCAGAGGCTGCCCAGCTGCTGGTGTCTGAGAAAGTGGTTTCACCCTCCCCAAGTGTGAGCATCAGGGGCTGCTGAAACCACCACCACCATCTCCATCAAGGCAGGTTTTGAATATGGCATCCTCCACGCAGGAGTAGAGGTACATGAAGTCTTGAGCTGAGCTCCAGGGAGTTAGTTGCTCTACACAGCTCTGTAGTCCCAGGCTACGTCTTATTGAGCAGGTGGTGTAGCCCAATAGGATGACGAACAGTGGTGCTAAGGGCCCAGCAACCACATTGTGTATGTTTCAGAGTGGCTTACTTGGTGCTAACTTTACTTTAGTCTCCCATGGATTGAATAAGAACTAGCAGTTGGATACATGAGGTGCATCTTCTGGTTTAATTTCTTCCAAAAGGAGCCCAATTCCTAAGCACCAGGGCTGCTGTGAACCAAAGCATAAGAACTGCACACAACTGGAGGGGTTCACTTCAAAAGTACATTTCTAAACTAAACTAAAATGCTAGTGCAGATGTACCCTCTTGCTGGCTGGCTTGCTTTTTCAGTGGGGCTCATCACTAAACACCCAGATGTGAGGTGATGACAGAAGCACGGCCAAGAAAGAGGTTTATTGCAGGGTTGGAACGGGTGGTATTTCAGCTTCTGCATCAACAGAGGTAAGGTGGCTGAGTTCGTGCAATGACTGACGCTTCCAGATGTACCATGAAAATGGAAATTTTCCCAAAATTTACTCCTTATGTAACCCCATAACCATAAATAAACTAAGGTAATTGCACTATCTACTGAGCAGGGAGCTGTTGAGCCTGCCGAGCAGCTGACACAGCACACAGCAATTGCTGCCGCTGGCTAAGGAATAGCTGCAACTGTTCTCTCCTTTTTTTCTCAGCCATAACCAAGGGACTTACATGGTGCTCACAATGTACACTACTATTGAAAAAAAAAAATTCCTGTCATGCTCAAAGGATACAAAGCAGAATACATAAGAACAAATAATAAAAAGAGCTACTTTAACAAAGTCTTTGGATTTCTTATGCTAAAGCAATGTGCCCTAGCCCGCAGCTCTTGGTATCCTTGCTAAGCCACTAACATAAGGACAAGAAGTCTGGGCCTCAGGATAGATATGCAATTAAATATAAACTCTCAAAAACATTTTTGTGGAGGATGTTAGGAGGAACAGTTAATAGGACAGCAGTGTCGCATGGATGATGCAAATAACTCGGCTATTTAACTGCCTGATCATAACTTGCTATGGCATGAATCCACGGCTAAAAGGCCTGGATTTTCTCTGTCAGCCACTCTGTGTAATAGTTATCCTTCACCTCTACATATTGAAATGCTTGCTAGTTTACCAACTTCCCCAATGTCAACTTCAAAGCTCTCAAAAAGATAAAACACTTTTCCAAAGAAGCTAGCAGGGGTATTCTCACTTTTGAAAACACTCTCTTCCCTTATTAAGTGACAATTCAGTTGCATAAAATTCCCACCAATACAACAGCAGTATTGCCTGAACTGAGATGCTGAAGAGGATCAGCTCACTAGGTCATTGATCACTTGAGCTGTATTGCAAAGAAGAAAGTACACCTTTCCCACGGAAAAGGCTGCTCCATAACATTTTCTGTCATCTACAGGATTTCTGAGTAGCAACGTCTGAATCTGGGCACTCATGGGACATTGTTTTTCACAATAACCCCATTAAAGCAGGATTTCATATGCATTTTTAGTTTTTCCTGATGGTCACCAACATTTCAGTTGTTCAGCTACAGCTGGTATGTCTGCACTTAGTTCTTGCTCTCCCGGACAAACATACGGTAATGCCTAAAGAACCTGCACTGCCTCTTCCTTCTTAGAGCCCTCTCTCAGGGAGAGGCCACCTCATGCCAACCGAAGGCAGAGACATGTAAGGAAAATATATAGAAGCAATGCTGTTTTTTTCAAAGTCCTATTTGATGGCTATTTCTAATTGCCACTTCTAATGCATATTGCTCATAGTGCAGGAGTACCAAACTGTTTACAGGATCAGAGATTTACTAAAGTCCAGGTGCTGCTAAACTGCATGAGAGGACCTGGATGCCTACACCCTGCATGAATTATAGCTCGCAAAAGCAAAGTTTCACTAATAAGGGAACTAATTTTCCCTCTGAAGATTTTTAACATGGTTTACCACAACATGGTGACTTTGCTGATGCTGTAGAGAAGGTCACTGGAACCCCATGTTGGGTGTCCCTGCTCTGTTAAAGCCACAGGGAAATCCTTCAAACTAATTAATACTGGAAGGTTTAAAGAATTCTGACACCAACTCTCATACCACTAGAACCATGATCCTTACCCCACACAAAAACAGATCCTTTTGTACTTGCACAGAGTCATATCGATGCATACCTGTATAGCAAGGATGAAAAAAACCACCAGGCCACTGAACAGTGTATTGGGAAAGCAACTCCACCTTTCTGTGCCCTTCTTCCTGACTTGCATTGATTTGTGTGAGAAATTAAATCCTGTGCACATAAAACCACCTGAAACTCTGATTTGATTTTTTTTTATTCTTTCAGCATTGAATGGAAGAATATGAAGAGGGAGAAAATAGAACATTTTCTTTAATACCACTGCTGCTGATTGTAATATATACTGCTACCTCTTTCAGGACACTTCCATTGTTCCTTGGCCGCTCCGAATATTGAGTGTTGTTTATTTGATACGTTCTCCTCATCTCTCAGAAAAACACAGTAATTTGCAAATGGGCCGGACTTGTTATGTGAAAATTAACTCTCTGGTTAAACTGCAGTTAGCTCCCCCCTTTTCAAATATACAAGCCCGTAACTTATCTCAGGAGACAAGGTCAGGTTTTCTGAGCCAATAAAGCTATTCACATTGTTCTGATGGCTTTAAGCACCCTTATATCCAAATTTCACAGACCCTGTTTTGCCATCCAACTTCTAGGATTCCCAAATGAGAGCAAGAAATTTCCCAACAGTGTCCCACTACCAAAACCATTTGCTAGAGCTAAATAATTGCTTTACACCTAGAGCGTGAGGCTACGCTAATTCTAACCCAGGACAGCCCAGTAACACTGCTCTACCAAGGTGGCAAGCTGCTTTGACACTTCCTGAATGGAGATATAAACTAATTGATCGTTCAGCATCAATGATCACAATCCAGGTCTTAAGGTATCTAAATAACAAAATTACCCACATCTTACAACTTTGTGGAGCTGAGACAGAATGACTGCTCTTCATAGCCAGGTACTATGTGCAATACTCAAGCATTATGCCAGTGAATGGCTTATCTCATTCATTTTGCTGGCAGACCATCTGACACCGGCAAAATACAGCTTTCCATGCCAATCTTCAACATATGTAAATGAGCTAGCAGAATAAATTTTATCACTCTGCTCTGGCTACTATTCCAGCATATTCTACTGAATAAAACACCACCTACAGACAGACCCCAAATTTAATTGTGTAAGTCTTCTGTATAAAGGAAAAATTTTAGGGCTCTCTTCCTTTAATAAGCTGAGCCCTCTCAGCTCCCATTAGAGCCAAATGGAGTTGAAGGACCAGCCTTAAAACCAAAATATTCAAATGACAGATCGTTATTCCAAATGTTCTGAGTAAAACAGAAATCCACTCATTCATACAGGTTAGCATAATGAAATACTCTCAGAAGACAACCCTTCTTTGTACTTGTGACGTTCACTCCATTCAGCTTTTTACCCATTTTACAACAAGCAAAAAAATACAAAAAAATCTTTTCTCTGCCACTTTTAAGTGAGTATTGCATGTCATCTCCTAGCTTGACAGTCTGATGGCAAGCAAAATCAGCAAGAATATTAATCATTCACAACTGCTGATGGCAACCAGCCTTGCAAATTTGAAGGGAGAAGTCAAAAAGGAAACAAGAGGTTTTAACAATGGTGTTTAAAGGTCCTATCCACACAGGGTAGCACCTATTAAAAATTAAGTTGCTGATACGCAGACAGGGAAAAGAACTGGCTGTCAGTTAGTTTCAATGCCAAGTGATTAGGAGACCAGAGTCATGGGAATTATTCCATTTCATGGAAAATAATAATCCTCTTAAAACATGTATACGTATCATTTCAATAAAATTAATACGTAAGTAGGCGAGACAGAAAGTCTTTACCAGTTACATGCAGGTGATCTATTTGAGATCCTCTAGGTTTTTCTAGGATTGGCTGTGGCTTCAGCCACAAGCTGTAATGCTGGCTCAGGATACTCCATCTTGTAATTAAAGGCTTAATCTCCTCCTAGTCATCTGGGCAGTTGTAATGAAATACGCCAGTTATTCCCTAGTCTTGTTTTGGAAAAATGCCCAGCAGATTACAACAGCAACAAAATTAAATTACCCATTCTGTACATTCACTTCACAGCAAACCCATACTGCCCTTTACCAGACTTGCAAAAAATATTGAACCAAAACAGCTTTCTCTGTTTTTCAGCAAGTGCCAAGGTTTCATTACCCTTCAGGAGAAAAAAAGAGAAGTCCTGCTCAGGACTCAGTATGTCACTTTACTTTTCCGACACATCGCTTCACACTTTTGTTGGGACACAGGTCTCTACAGCACTAGGAGGAACACATTTTAGCCGCTACGTGTTAGCAACTAAGCAATATTAACTGCAGGCTCTTATAAAAACAGAGTAACGAGGGTATAAAATATTCTTGGAAGCAAGGTATCATCCTCCAAATGCACTCCTATGCCGTCTGTTTTCAACCACAGCGCCAGCTCCTTTTCCACTCCCCTTCTCCCTCCTCCTTTCCCTTCCTTGCTTCCTTCCTGGTCCACATACTGCAGGTGCCAGCAACCAGGTTGGGTCGCATTTGGGTGGAAACAAGCTGAAACAAAATTAATATAACAGGTCAAAAAATGACAAAGCAAGTGAGGAGAAGGTAAACAGCAGCTGTCTGCTGGCTGCTGGAAACTGTTCAACAGCTCAGCTGAACCCAGAGAAGTCACATCTTACAGGCACACTCACACTTTTACTGGTCCAGACTGAAAAATTTTCAGTCACATCCTGCTGGGATAGATCTGACTACATAAACAAACAAAACAACAATCCTGTAACTATAGTAATTTAAAAATTGTCCGAAGTTATGCCTCTGTACATCTTCATTGCCCTAAAGCTCCTGACGCGCCTTCCTTCTGTGGTAGAGGTGAGAGCACAGCGCCAAGAGTCCCATCAATACCTGAATGCTGTAACTGCTACAACAAAGCATCCCAAGTACATCTCTGGAGTGCTGGAGTGAAGATTCACCTCTTTTTACACAGACCAGAATACATGTTTTTTGGTACCACCAAAGGTCTCTGAATAGATGTGCGAGACGAGAGTCTTGGTGTTCTCAGTGTAAAGAGTACGTGGGTCAGGCCAAAATTTAGGAGCATGTTGAAAATCTATCCTTCACTAACACAATCTAATTGTAATTGTTTTATCCAGCTACTCAAAAACCAAAGTAAGTGAACTATACCCAGCTGGTTTTATTAAGACAAGTTGAAAGATAATCTGTTGAATGCTGTCTAATAAAGAAGGTAAAAAAAGGGGAACAGCTAGGCATAAATGCAATAAAATTCTAAGCACTAGTGGTCTTTCTCAAGTCTATTTGTGGAGCAAGGGGTTTTGCATTGTTTGTGATCTGGGAAGGGAGGAGCAGCAGAGTGTTTCTGTAAGCCCTGCTGGACTTAGCACAATGTCACTTGCTATTTTAAGGGACTGAACTTAATGACCGTTTCATTTTTATATTCTTCATTAAGGACTAAATTACATTTTCCATTAGCTTAATAAAAGTATGAAATAAATGTTTCAGTTGCTCTGGATTTACAAAAGATCAGAAATCATGTTGTCCAGAAAACTGTTCTGATAACACATGCATTTATGCAATGAAAACAGGCTCATGCAAAGCCCTTGCTCCAAATACTTCAGCTCTTCAGGGGACAGGGGGAGACACGTGGCTTTTGTACTCTAATGCAGAATACCTGCTGTTTCACAGCCTATCCTCAATGCCGTTACAAAGTGCAGGCGTGGAGGGAAGTGGATAAAACCCAGATGCACCTGTATTTCAGTTGTGAACCATTCACAGGCAGAAGAGGGACAAGCTTTTCAGCAGTGCACAACTCACAAGCCCCGTTGTTAACAAGGTACCAGACCGCAGTGATGTAGTAGTCGGACACATATGCTACACCAAAGACTCCAGTACAGATCAAATAAAAAAGTTGTTCTAGAGCTTCAGCTGTCAACAAATAAACTGTACAAATTTACATTCTAAATCTGGTCTTTCCCTTTTTCACAAAGCAACTTTAGATAGCACAGTGCTTGCAGACTTGAATCCTACAGCACCATTTTAACCAGCAAAACAAAACCCTAGTGTTTACAATTTAGATATTTGTAGATGCTTTCATGCAGTGAAGGTGCCCAACCTAGATGACTCATTTCTTATAAAAGCAGACAAACATGAATACCCTTAGGAGGATCGAGATGACGACAGTCATTAAGCAGACAACTAGCAAGATACGGAGACCAAATGAATGCCATGAGAATGGGAATTACCCTTCCTTTTGTTGTTTTTTATTCCACTCCTGCTCAGCCTCCATCAAAACGACTTTGATGATGTTATTAAAAATCGCAGGTTCTTACAGAAAATGGGCTCAGAACATCTCAAGGCAGCTATTCTGGCTCCTGTAGCAAGGGCCAAATTAGCTTGTTGCAAAATGGTTTCTTCTACAACTAATAAAAGTGACAGTGGGGCTGATGCAACAAACAGCAGTTCTGGAAAAGCTCCCAAGCAATTCATGTTTAATTTAGGAATTTGGACAGTGAGTTTGGCATTTGATTAAATCTGAATTTCCAAATTAAACAATCTAAAGAGCATTAAATTAATAACACCATTATATCTTGCCAGTGACATAACAACTCCCAGTGCCTCCCTGGGTGTTGTTAGGCATCAGCAGAAGTACTGATAAAGCTCAGAGTCAACTCTCCCCAGACTGATTAAATGCAGGTGCTTTTTGCATCTTGTTTTCAGATTCTGCACAAGCCTAGTGTGCATCACAGCTGAGACCCATGTCACTACCATTGTGCAGCTCCTTCTAAATAAGCTCACTGATCGCTCCAGAAGAAAAGGTGTTCACCTTCAGTTTTTACTTCCTGACACCCTGCCCCAGCTGAACCGTGCATTTTTCTCATATGCAACTATTTGAAAATGTATGCAAGTGCTCACAAGAGCAACATCTAGCAGAAAATGTCCAGCATTTCAAACAATACGGTGTTCAAGCCAGAGCTGGGGAAGCCAACAGACAGGTGTTCTACTCCTCTGTGCTGCCAAGTCTGCTCCATTAAGGCAACGAGGCTGTAGGCCATCAGTGCAACAATCAAAACTTAATCTCCAAATGTGTCTCAGTTCTAAATATCTCTCACCAGCTGGTTACTACTTATCCCCTGATGGTGTCTGGGCACTTTCCCTGTGTCTGGGCACTTTCCCTCTAAAAAAGCAATCAACCTCTTCTGATGTGGTGTGAAAGGCCAAGTCTGTTCCTTCCTCAACATACGGGCATGCAATCCACCTACAAAAAGTTCACAATGCGCCAAAAAGAATTGCTTGACAACTTCTTTTCCCATGCTGGGCTGGGAAAAGCCCTACCACAATCAAAGCTGAAGTTTTGCTTTTGTCATCAGGAAATCTTTCCAGTAGAGCAGAAGCAGCATTACTGCCCTCCTCATCTGCCCCTGCAACTGCCAAAACTTATCAG
The DNA here is from genome assembly GCA_013401275.1 of Pandion haliaetus. Lineage (NCBI taxonomy): Eukaryota > Metazoa > Chordata > Aves > Accipitriformes > Pandionidae > Pandion > Pandion haliaetus. The sequence goes on along the minus strand of VYZV01036545.1, from coordinate 28,829 downwards.
CCCAAATTCTTCACTACTGGAAACTGGGTGCAGCTCCACGGATTCAGTGGAGAATGTAACCCAAGGCAGGGCTTTTCATGGTCCTGCCACTGCTTCTGCAAATTTGTCTGATTTGTACCCAAAGGATGGATTAGGACTAGATAAGCCATGTTTAATCAGCAGAGCAGCTTCTTCAAAAACACGAAGGGATTTTATTTTTTTAAGGGAACTTAAGGGTTTATCTGTGCTTCCGCAAGCTGCCTGCTGGAGTCCCTGCCCCGTGTGGAAAAATACCTGGGCATGGGCTTAATTTCAAAACCAGCATTTGAGTTTGTTGCATATTTCAGGGAGGGATTTTCCTGAAAACATTCAGTCCTGAGTTAGGGAACAGCCACTGCCAGCACAGGAATGCAGAAGTGATCCAATAGTGTAAGCACCAAAGCTGGGTCACATACGCAACTTTTGTCACTAGGCACTCAAATACACACTTCATCCGTTTTGTTCCTATCTATCCAAGCACCCAGGCAAACCTTGAGTGCTAAAAAGAGATATTGCAAGTATGAGGTGGTGCACTGTCTCAAAATAGAAAGAACTCTTAGATTTGTAGTGGTGTTGTTAAGACATCTGTAAATTATTAAGAGGGGAAAAAAGAACAGCTAATCTGTTTTTGACCTCTGTTTACTTTTTGCACCTTACCCCCTCAGCACAATGCTTTTTCTCATCTACCAGAAGAACACTACTTAGTTTCCAGCCTGTCAGAGGTATGCTTAAATTTTATTTAGAAATCACAAAGAAGGATTGTCTTTTTATCAGACTAGTGTATTCAGACTCAAGAAACCGAGGTTCCCTCCCAACTCTGGCAGATTTTCTTTTTGACATTTGGCAAAATGCTTTGTTTCTCCACACTTCTGAAAACAGTGTCACCATTCTGTTATCCCACGTGAATAGTGATACCCCATTTGAAAAAGAGAGATACCATTTCCTTTTTGCTGTGCATCGTCTTGCCTGTTTATACTGCAGTCTCTGCAGGATTGGGACTTTTTCCCGCTATGGGTTTATACAGTGTCTGTGATACAATGGGGCTCTGGTACAGCTCAAAACCTCTAGACGCTACTGGAATACTAATATTAGTTCAACTATTACCACTGAGAAGCCGAAACTACCTGGGGAAGGTAATCTGTGAAAGCTCCAAAATCAAATCCTGCAGTCCTCATAATGACAAAACTCTTCCTGCTACCAAGATGTCAGGATTCAGCCATAAATAAGGAAGGCAATATTTATTTTAACAACCAAGCCAGTATAGCCTTTTCAGTAACAAATGTAGAGGTGGAGCCCAGTCCTGTAACACATCTGTGAGAGTAAAGAGGTCTACAACCCTACCTGATTGACAAATTCAGGTTTTTTATTATTCAAACCAGAGGACTCCATATGAAGGCAACTGCAAAGGAGAGAGCTTAATTTATCCTACATTAAGATTCAAATTGTTCAGAGCTAGACTATCACTGATTTAACTCCACTCTACAAGATATCATGGCCTATGATTTAATTGGCCAATTACTTATCCCTGATGAGAAATTGGTGAGAATGCTGTACCTCATACATGAAGCAGTGGTTGTGGTAAGGGATAAAATGTGCAAGTCTGAATCAGTATTTTATCAATCATTTGCAAAGCTGACAGTTGTAATGGGTTTGCAATGATGAATATATTGGCATCTTGTTATTTGTCACAAACTAATAGAAAGCCCTATTAAAGTTATATAAATTCTTTGTCCAGCATAAACAAATGATGATCCATATTCATACTTGGTCCAGGAAGAATAAAACACATACATTAACTAGTTAGTGGTTTTTCCCGGCTAATACTTCACACAGAGAGTGGGGAAATCTAGTTTTGCAAGTTCCCAACTACACTTCCCAGGTTTTTCCCAATGTGCCCGGAGAAATCAGATCTCCCTTAGACTTCAAAGTCAAACCATGAACAAGGGACAAGATGCTGCCATCCACAGCACACAATGAGCCCTTGGCCCACCATCATTCTCTAGGTGCCTGGCACTTGGGGACACATTTATTGATGTCCAAATGAAAAGCCCCAAGGATGACAGGTAAACAGAGAAAATGGAGATTTTGCAAGGAAGAAAAGCGTGTTTCAGTTTTAATGCCTTTTTCTGTCAGTCCTAGCCCCACGAGATGCAGTTCAGACAGAGGTTGCTAAGTACTTTTATTGTGCAGAAAGACCTTGTACAGGACCACTGTGTGGGATTAGGCTGGGTGAAGCCCATGTTTGCCTGTGCATAGTGAGAAAAGCAGGTGACAAGAACACCAACAGAAAAAACACAGGAGCATACATGTCCACGCATGAGCAGTCATATGCTTTAACATACCCTTTTGAGCAATGTGTGCACCCAACACGTGCTGATATTCTTTGTGGCAAAATATATCACTTGCTCCATCTGCTCCAAAACCTTTTGTTCTCATCTCTGTGCCCATTCCTCAACAGGGATGAGGATAGTTTCATCTTTGATATTGCACAGTACAATGGCTGAGCATTTCAGGCTTCACTGAGAGTTCATTGCTCATACAGCTTCAGGGTATGTGCCACAACTGACTACTAGATGCAGAACAAGGTAAGGCCTCTTCTCTTCGTGCTGTAGAAAGTGAGCAGGGGATGGTGGATTCCCAATGCCCAGGGAATGCCAAGCTAGCATAAGATTTACATTAACCTTTGTTCCTTCCTTTTTCCATCACCTTCTGATGGTGATAGGTTATCTTATTTCTGGTGCCTGAGTAGGAAAGCATTATACTTTCTGAATCCAAAGGGAAGGATATGCAAGCAGAAGCAGCTTTGCTGCTTCATCGCTAAAGGGAAATATACCACACTTTTGGACCGAGGGCTCACAGTAACTTACATCAGTTCCTGGGAAAGCAAACAGGGAGAACCAGAGCTATGATTTACCTTATTTCTTAGGGGGCATAGCTGCACACATCTTCACTAATGCAAAACAAAATGAGAGCCTTTAATATTTGGGGGATCCACAACTTAAGCTTAGATAGCATCAATGCTTAGCTCCATCCTACAGATCATGATATTTAGGATCTTGCATGAAAGAGATGATACCATTGAAAAGGGTTATGAGATATTCCAAGGAACACTGCTAAAGAAGGAGAGCCTTGCAGTGGAAGAGCCCAAGAGAGATATGAGGTCCTCTAAACAGATAAGCAAAAGACATCAAAAAGCAAGGTTTTTAACCAGGCACTTTTGGCTTGCTCAGTGCACTGACAGCGAATGCCTGAAAACTTACCAGGCGCTAGTTTAGTAGGGATCTTCGTGTTGCTACGGCTGGCCAGCTGCCTCAGCATCTGCCAGCACATGGTCTTCTTGACTATGTAAGAGAAGTCCTCGGAGCCTGACAAAGGATGCTTCAGCAACAGTGTTCAAGGCCCCTCAACTGTGCTTAGGTAAATTGCTACAGCTCTGCTACACTGGCATCCAGGAAAAAGCATTGAGCCACATGGGAACAAGAATCTCCATGGGCCTTAGAGCAGGCTCTTAATCACAAAACACATCTTGAAACGCAAAAGAATAAATGACAAGTGTTGCGTTTATGGGATTTCCACATTATCAAACTATTAAGGTGAAGTGGTGTCTAGGGAGGAGGCATTTGAAAATTGCATACTGCCAGTGCTTTTAAAAATTTCTGCTACTACTGTGCAGGGTATGAATCTTATTACACTAGATAGCATTCCTGCATATAAATGAAAGCAGAAAGAAAGCATTGAGAGGGATCAATGAGCTGAATGGAAGTTTTTCTTCTTATTAATCATGTTCCAATTTGGTGTTTTCTGAAAGTTATTCTTGTCTCTTTCTTTCTATTATCCTCAGGTGCCTGAAATTCTCTTTGATGGAAGACACCTGCATCCTACTCAAGTTGACAAGCCCTGGAAAAATGCATCTGACAACAAACTCTGGAAAGATGCATCTGTAACGGCTTCTTTCAGTGTAAAAGGAAACAATGCAGCAAGGTACGAGCTCTTGCTCAGCTGCTGCCTTCTGATACTTTGATGGTTGCTTGCAAGGTGACTTAGCCTGTAGGCATGCCAGAGAGGGCTCCATTCTTGTCAGGTCTCATAAACAAAGCAGGGCTGGAATTGGTCAGCATTTGGATGAAAAGCTGAATTTTGCAGGAGATAATGTTGGGGATTCAATAGATGGCAGTCTTACCTCGGAGTCAGGACTGAGCAAGCGAGTGCGGTATCAAGGGCTGGAAGTGCCATCTTTTAGAAGAGGAGCAAAAATCAGGGACCAGGCTGAAAAAACCCTAAGGTACTTTTGGGAATATCATGACCAACTGTTAATTTTTCACTGAGAAACGACATTCTGCCAGCCTGTAGACTTCCTCTCACAGTTTCAAAGAGATACTCTGATGAAACCATGGCACGCGCTTTAAACTCTCCTATCTCCCACTCCAGAGATTTCTCAGCTTAGTAAAAAGTGATTTACTATCTGTGTATGAGACCAGAATTTCACTGTACAATCCACTGTACAGTATCCAATGGGCAGCAGATGTCACAAAAGTGACACTGAAGTATGGATTTTTTAACTTTTAGAGTTGAATAGTTCTCACATTACACAGCCAAGAGATGATTAAACTGTGACTTTGACCATGTAATCAGAGGGGAGAGAGGTAGAAGAATTGTGCTTACATCCCTCTAAGATTTATCCTGTTCTTGGGTCTGTGAAAAAGTGCACAGTCCCAGACAGGTGGGAGACAAAAAGCTTCGCCTTCCGCTATTCCATGATGGCACAGCTAGATAGCAGAGCTCAACCAGTGCTAGTCATGAGTTGTCTGGACCAACAGCAATGCTCCACGCCCAATCTTTAATTCAAGAAGCAAAGTTACATCAAGGATCATATCTTCCTAATTGTCCTACCTTCACTGACCAGATATAATGCATTATACCAAGGGTTCAAGGCACCTGTCCTTGTGGGCAATACACTACTTTTAATCGTCTTGTCCTAAACATGAACTGACTTCAAGCTGCTGTCCCACAGAACCTACCAAATTTTGAGGGTGGGGCTTTTTTGGTCTTTAAAATAACCTGTGCAAAAAAGGAAGAAAAGCAACTGTATTTTTTAAGAATGAGCTCCCCATATGAAGCTGCCATAGAGCTAAATGAGAAAAAATGCAATGCTGAAGCACCCCGTGGCCAACAGCAATCACCAGGGAGACAAAAACCTAAGGACAGCCATGCCATTTTCAGCTATAAATCTATGAAAGGCAGTAAGGCCATCCTCATCCCTGGTAGGAAGAGATAATGCTTAGCTTTCACTCTCAGATCCTCTGGTATATTCCTGACTATTTTTAACAAGCCTGCTAGTTAATTAATCTTCTGTTTGAGTTATAATTTTCTTCCCTCATTCTTTGGGCCTCCTGTTTACCTCTGATATTACACAACATTGCAACAGTGCCTATAAGATTCCTCTCACCTGCCTCTCTGAAGAATACTTTCCTAACAATAGATACAATATTTTGGAATAAGGCACGTGAAGTTTCAACACATCAGGAACTGGGCTCCTATCTATCTCTGACCGGTTCTGACATCAGAAGAGCACACTTTGCAGATAATTATCTGCCCTGTAATCCAGCGGCCAACCTTCTCCTTGGGCTGAGAGCTCGCATTGTGCTGGTGCCACCCCAGAGATGCAACTTCGCGGCAATCGGCAATTCTTTTGCCATGATTTGGCAGCATAGAGCACAGGTGTCTGCAAGGTCAATAAAGGAGCATGGACAAAACCAAACCCTTGCCTTGTCCCTGCCACATGCACACATGGCATGCATAGTCATAGCTAGCTGCTAGTAGGTACCAATGAACCACTGCAAGAACAAAACTTCTCTCCTTATAGCAGGCACAAACAGCTGGATGCTTTCCCCATATCAAACTCCAAGCAGTTTTAACTGCTGGATCAAGGTCTTCTGATATGTTTGCCAGTGTTTGGGATGTCTATCTCTCCTTTTTTTCTTGTCAGAGTGCTGTAGGGACTTAATCCCTGCAGTTCCAGCTCAGAGAGTTCAGAAAAAGTACAAACTAGGAGGTCCTTTTGTTTTGCCAGCATTCAACACGTAGAACAAGTATGCCTTTCTTTCTGCACATATCATACAATGTCAACCTCATCTCACACCATTTTTTTCCCCTCTGATACAAGAAAAAAAATAAGCGTGGATGTACATGAGTCAATATGTTCATAAATACAATTGTGAACAAGATGCATCTAGAGCAGTTGGAGCGACTGAGGAAAAGTGTGCATGGGTATGTGACTTCTATCTGCACATGTATTTATGTATTTACATATATGCACAGTATTTTTCCTTTTTTAAATTTTGTACACTGAGTTATTTAGATTTGTTTCCATATTTTTCTGAACAGAGAGAGGTAATACTCCACACTGCTCTTTATGCACAAACTATTTTGACTTGTTTGCAGAAAACAAAGTAACTTTTTTATAGTAAAAGAGAAAAGGAAACAAAGCATTAAACAATGATCAATGGAAACAATCTGAAAAGGGGTAAACAAACATATTTAAGAGGAGCCCTACCAGGGAAAGCAAATACTATTTCAGTCCTTTGAAGAATTTCATTACCCATTCCATCACAGGTTTGATTTACTGTACCAAGAAATCAACTAGTCTTTGGTACACAGTGCAGAGAGATCTGTACCCAATGAAGAAAAGGCCTCAAGAAAGGATTTATTGAAGTTGACTCTTGCCCTTTTCTTAGCAATTTATGACATTCTCAGTGTGTCAGTGACACAGAACTCAGAAAACCTGAAAAAATACACAATGGGCTAACAAAAATATTAGCAAATAGTGCTGGTTAAGTGAGCAGCATATGACTGGCATGAGAAAACAGTCAAGTAATACAGAAAACAGCATTCTTGTTCACTTGTGTGGCTACACGCAAATCACATTCACGTACTATTATTATGTCAGGACACAGCAGTCCATTCATTCAAAATACGCTAGGAACTTGTGAGTCCCAGCCTCCTCTCTGGCAATGAAGCTGTGTTGCTTTTGACAAGCTACTTTAACTCTTTGCTGCAGTTTAACTAGCTGTAAATGGAGAGAATATTACTTACCTACCTTAGGGGAGGGTTAGGATTCTTAACTACATAATAGACCTTAAGTGTTGTCATCAAAAAAACCCTTTAACTGAAAAAAACATGACATACATTTCAAGAATTTTTAGCCATTTGTATGGATTCCTTTCTTACAAAGACAGAAAACGTTTAAGCCGTTAGAGGGAGGAGCGAGATGGAAAGAAATACAGATTTCTTAGTCATTACTTTTCAATGTAATAAAGGGATGCAAGTACCACAGAGTTGGTTTTTATTGCAAGGGAGGGCCACTGCTAATCATATCAAAACAACTTTGTGACCTGAAATATCTATGACTGTACATACAATCAAAGTACGATGCCTATTCATAAAGAGAACAAAGAGTCCTCCACCTAGTTTTTCTTATAAAACAGAAAGCTTGTGTTCTGTACCATTTCATGTTTCTCAGTTGTGAATGAACGAACTACTGTTCACTCACTCCTGCTTTTGGCTAGCCATGAGGATTCAGCAATATTCCCCTCCTGTTTTCATTATAAGCCAATCTTGGTGACCTACCTGCCTCATAACAAAAATCTTGACTGAACAAAGAAACCATTTCTCATCCATTTCACATAATGCAGCACAAATGAAAGCCCTGGAAATGTTTTATTCCTCCATACTGTTTGTCACAATGTAGCTTTTCAGCAGCACTTCATCTGTCCTCTATCCATTTCTACACAGTAACTTTATTATCAACCAGCGCTGGAAGGGCAGGAACTTACTGCTATTAAAATGTGAGAACACATTTCAAACTGCTTAATGCTCATGGCAACCTGCAAACTCAACTGCTGTAAGGAGAAGTCCATCTCCAGATAAGCAGACCTATACTGCAGGGCCTACCAGGGACGTGGTACAGAAAGCAAGACCTGCCCTCAGACAACTCTCTCGGGCGGGCAAATTCCTGACAACTAGATGAAAAATCTTGCTGTATTGTAATGCATATTGTGTATTTGCAGATGTATTCCATAATCTAAGAGTTGCAACTTAAAACAATTGCTCATTCTTGAAATTAAAAGACATGGGTGAATTTGCTTGCAGAAGGCACACAAAATTTCCAGTGGAAATTATTTTGAAATAATCTTGATGAGTTTCTACACACAGCAAAAATAACAATGTATCTCAAAGGATCTCTATCACTGTTATTTCTCTGTACTTAGTCTTATTTCTTGCAGAAATCAGGAATTACTTCTGAAAGCAATACCATTGAGTGCATTTTCT
>VYZV01036545.1:1562-20453 GCA_013401275.1 Pandion haliaetus | reverse complement strand
TGCAAGCCAGTACAGATTTTGTTGGGTTCATTCCAACTTTTTAATATATTTTCAAACCAACTAGTATGGTATCTAGCTCCACTCCATTCTTGCCTTTTCTTTTTATTTAAAACAATAACTACATTATTTATCAAACTATTTCCATAGTCCCAATATAAAGAAATGGCATCACATTAACCACAAGAGATGCTCACCTCGGTATAACATGACACACAATCCCCTCTGCAGTTTACGTATTTTGAGAAAGTGTATCCTGCAAGCCAGTGAAAAGGGTTTACAAGCAGATTAAAGGATAAAACTGCCAACTGCACTAAAATACGTGGTCGATACACTGTTAACCACAAATCCATAACTGTTTTGCTGATAAAACATTGCCTAAGCTCCAGTTTGTTCAGATTGCTGCTTCAGATTCCTCATGACATGATCAGCAAAACAAGGAGAAGAAATTCTGCTGTTTCCAGAAGAGCTGTACTGGCTTGCAGTCATGTCTGTGTAATTGATTTCCAAATTCCTCTGTTGAGTTTTAAAGTGATTAAAGGAAACCAGCATTGAATTTCCCCTTTACGTTTCCTTCAGCACGCCTACTTATGGGAAGTGTTTTGACTTACAATGTAGGTCTTACAGTTTAAAGAGATTAATTCTTCCTTCTGCCTAGAACTGGGTGCTCATGAAATGCCAGCTGATAAATAGCTGAAGCTCCTGTCCAAGAACAAAATGACCATGCTGGAGTACTACTTTGCTCAGAGAGGTTGCAGAATCTCCACCTTTGGAGGTTTGCAAGACTCAGCAAAGCAAAGCCGCAGTTAACCTGATCTACTCTTGGCAGTAGCCTCCTTTGAGCAGGAGGCTGGAGTAGGTGACTTCCAGAGACCCCGCCTAACCACCATTTGTATGATTCTATGACTTGGTACTTGGTCGGTGATTAAAATGTAGAAGGCACTTCTCCTGGAACAGCTATTTCTAGAGCACTCCTCTCCCCGTGGAGAGTCTTTAATGACAATTTGAAGTGGAAGATTTTATTTTATGAGGATATGTTTGGAATCCTCTGCCATCTAACATCCTCAGAAGGATGCTATCTTGTGACATTAAAAGAATATATGCAAAAGGAAGAGATGTTGCAGACAAGACTTTCCCCATGCTGACCAGGGCTAAGAAGAAGATCTTCAGTAAGCAAAATAAGACATAAGCACATGGATGACTAACAGAGAGATCTGTAGCAATTGCAAAGTCCCCTTGTCATCACAAGCTCTTTCTCTAGCAGAAGGTAGCTGAATGAAGACATAGGATAACTTGCAAAAATCCTCCTGGTACTCCGAGTTCTTCGTATGTGCAACGTACAGAGTCTATAGGACTAGCCTCCCTCAACATTATAGTAACCTGTTTCTTTAAAAGGACATTGAGAAAAGCCAGAGCTTTCAAGTACTCTTCATTCAAACATGAATACAAAATAAGCCAATTAAAAAAAACACCCTAGAATATTAATATGCATGTGCTAAAAAATGACAACAGGTATCTCAAATGCATTGAAACCAAGGTAAAACAATAGATTATTCAGCATACTGGTATCTTCTAAAAAAAAAATCTAGCCTATTAGTAGTTTCTAGTCTAGCCTTACAGTTTAGAACCATTCACTTAAGGAAACAAGTCTACAAATATTTATACATGTGATCACCTCAACCTCTAAACCAAAGTAAGCATTTAACATCTAAACATAAATTTATGCATGAAACTTGCCTCAATTGCATAGAGTCTATTTGAGAAAGCATCCATATTGTAGCAACTAGCCCTATCTATTAAAACTTGGTCTATGTTAACCATGTCACACATCATGTAAGGAAAAGTAACAAAAAATGACTAAAAAGCTTCACTTGTAAATAGTTTGAATTGAGTATGCAAATATTGTTGAAGTTATGCACAACACTTGAAGCATAAATCACACTAACAGCAGACAGACACTCTGATTTCTCTCTGGAGTACAATCTACTTAGAAAGTCATTGCTAGAAGGTAACAGTTGTGCCAAGGTAGTGTTTGATATCTAAATAATTGATTTAAAAGTCTTGTTAGTTGATGGCTGACCATGAAAGCATTCTGTCTATTTGCTAAAATAGTTCAAAACAGATCAGTCATGTAGGAGAACGCTCATGAGCAATCTGTTTTTTTTGCCCCACAAGTCAATAGCTGATGGTCAAATGTTCTTCATCTGAAGAAATCAGAAGAAAAGCATTTTATTTCCAGTATATACATGAAGCCACTTGTTAAAATAACTTACCTTGAAAGCTTTTATCTGGGGTTAGATAAGCTCCTCATTATAAACATACATACATAATTGTGTAGTCTAGTGATTTTCAATCTTTCTCCATTTGCAGACAACCCCCTCGGTATTTTCCAATGGAGGTGAGACTGCCTCTCAAGCAAATTTAAGCCTCCTGACAGTAAACTTACTTCACTTTGATCTCAGCTATAGAACATTTAGAAATAGCTCAGTGATACCCAGGGATCTGCAGACTATCAGCTCCATGACCACAGTGCTGCCACCATGAGTCTATTCATACTGGCATGGGCGTGCTCTTGAGTAGGAAACCTTCAACTAGTAACTAAACTCTGTTTTGCTTGTAGATACAATTACATATGCCTTGTTCAACACGCCCCACAGCTATCAAGGATAATACTAAGTAAGTTTCATATACTTTATTTAGGTTTTTTTTTCCAAATAAAAGAAAATCAACTTTGATCAAAATTATCTCCCTTACTGTACCTCACTTTTCAGCTTTTTAATATGTATGATCATAAGAAAAGAACATAATGGTCATTACAAATTTATAGAAAACATTCACTCATGCACTTGAAAAAAAATCTCTGTATTATGTACAGAAATGCTTAAAAGTTTTTGCCCCAGCCATTTCCACTTTTTTTTTTCCTTCAAAATACAATCCTCCCATTACATCCTGGTCAGACATCTCACCTGGGCACGGATCTGAAATCAAAACTAGTCAAAGACAAATCATAAGTTGTTTCCAAACTGAGGACTCTTCTTCCAGTACTCTCTCCCTAAGAGCTGGGAGCACTGAATTATGTTGAAGGTGAGAAGAATTATGCTCTGTTCACTGCTCCAGACACCGCTCCTTCACACTCCAGACACCTTCTTTGCATTTGAAACTTGCATTCAGAGCAAGAATGCTACAGAGCAGTCGGGGCATTTTGCTAAGTCAGCTCAAAAAAGGAAGGTTGCTTCAGAAGAAATTTCAAATTCCTGCCAAGAGACACTCTAATTTTCATCTTTTTTATTTTTAAAAGCACAGTCTAGAAGAAGAGAAAAAGCACAAAATTTGATAGGCCTGAACATAGGTTACATTCTTCCTTCAGTGACATTCATGCAAAATCAAGTCAAGTCTAGTTTTAATGAAAATGAAAATACAATCTCAGGCCATGAGGCTACCAACTGAAAGATCAAGTTTTTACAAGCATGTCCAACAAATACCTACAAAAGCATTCATGCATTGGTTACAAGAACAAAAACCTGTTCTACATACACAAACAATAGCTTGGCTGTACATCCTCAGGGCTCCGCTATCTGCTTGTAGGCACCACGATCCAAGGCACTTATTCAAATGTGAGTTTGTTTTCTTGCAGCCATGAGTGCAATTTTGCCAGAAAACCCGTAGTGTTTGTCAGCTAGATACTAGTGGTGCTCCCAGAGATGGCAGGATGAGTATATTCTGTCCCATCTTTTGACAGAGGACTGTAATGACAAAGCGTCTTCAAAGTTTTGCTTTCTTTTTGAAGTTGCATTGGGTACAATCAGATAGCCAATTTTACTCATGTATCATGTTGCTATATAGTCCTACAAGAACTCATGCCTTTCATAGCTTGCTGTTTTCACAAACTAGTCCATAAACTTACATCTTTGTAATGTGTTTCATTAAGAATTACGATGTTTGGCTTGAAGTCAAAATTGCCTCTGACTCTGCACAAACCTGATTCTTATCCCATTATTATTTATGCAGAATTTCTGAGCTCATCCAGTCTTTACTGTTTATTATTATTTATTCCATGTCTCACACTGCGGAGATGAGAGCTCTGTTTTACTTTGGTGTCAGTCCAGCCCTTTAAACCCACAACCTTGTATAAATGAGGCAGAGTGCTGGAAGGGAACCCTTTACAAACTTTATTATAAGGACCAGAAACAGGCTCATAATAATAAAAAAACCCCTCCTTAACACTGCATAGAAATAGTAGGGCCAATTTTGGTGGCAGACTTAGATGCTACTGTGTAGTCATTTAACCTTAAAGTTGTCCTGTGTTTTGAGTACCGAAAAGTCTACAATTTTGCCACAAAACGCCATAGCTTCAAGGTTTCCTTTAGTTTGTTCATATATTATTAAAAATGTACAGAAGGAGGAAAACTACTGAATAGAAAAGGAAAGTTCTGAAGTGCAAGACCTTCTTCTAAAAATTTTCTCAACAGAACATGCTTTTCAACTACAGCCAGTGTTTTACACGATTTATTCTAATATATTGATTTTTCAGGCCACAGCTGTTGTCCTTTGGACTTCATTCACAGCTGTCCCTTCTTTTTCTTGTAATCAATGCAACTAAAGCTACTGCAATATTTACTTCTGCCAACTTAGTTCATACAAGTCTGCTTGCTTTTTTTTTTTTTTTTTGGCAAAAGCATTTTATTTCTAGCTTGGCTTCAAGTTGAATCAAACTTTTTGGCTGTATCTCTCTTAACTACTTACTGTATATTAAATAAAAAGCGACCAGGCATGAATGACAAAAGTAAGGCTAATTGAAAAGTCTGCTTTTCTCAAGCATGTAATTAGCCTGTTGCAACAGCTAGGGATTTAGTACCATTGCAAAGCAATTTTGGCATTTTCAACAGGCAGAAATCATCTCAACTCCGTGTGCATTCCACTGCCAGCATGCCACAGCTTAAAGAAGGAAGGTATATCCATCTACGCAAACAAAAAATTGGCTGAAGTCAATGCGTAAGAGCTACTTTTCATTTATGTTCCCCCACACTGTAAAAGGCCAGCTGTCTAAGAAGGGTGTTTACTTTCTCCACAAGTGCCTCTTCCCTTCTCCTTCCTTCTTCAACACCCAAAACACGGCATTGAATTCAAAGCATCAGAGCAAGCCCGCCGCAGCCAGAATGCAATTGTAAGTGTGCACACTGAAACAACGCTGTCATAAATGTCACTGCACCAGGACTCCTGGACTCGAGTAAATTATTGTAACGAGTTCAGTAGCAATCCAACATGCTCCCTTTGTCAAAAATAAAGCCTGTTTTCTGAATTTTAAAAACAGCTATTAATGTCAATCATGATTTGAAGTCAATCGCACCAGGAAGGCCGTGGTTGGATCTTGAAAATTATGACATGACAGATGGTAATAGGAAGCCTTTGCTACTCGTGCAGCAGCAGCAACAGATACTCTGCTGCCAGAATATACAAGGAGAAACACACACGCAAGGCTTTAGGTCAACATTTCATACTGTGATGAGACACAGATAGCAATGAAGAGCTTTTTGTTGTACAGGAACATGTGAGCCTCTAATGCTGGAACTTCCATGAAAGCGAGGCCTGCATTTCAGATACCTGGGTTAGAAAACCTGTCATGCATACATTATTTAAAAAAATACCATTTTCCCTATATGGTAAGAGATGTGTATAACACATAACCAAAACAGTCCTGCAAGGGCATACCCCATGTTAAAAGCCTGTCTACGTGGGCAACCAGTACTAGCTGTGTCTATGTAAAAATCACTGCATCCAAATAACATCAGCCCTGCTACCAAAACGTCTCAAGCATTACTCCTAGCAAAAGCGGGTACAGAAGTATATGAGGTATGTCACAAAATACTTATTTTGTGTATATGTGATTTTCCTGCACGGTATTTTCCTGGGCTGACAGCTAGGCTTCCTGTATTGCTTTGCACTTTGCCTTTGAAGTCTGCTGCACTGTCACTGCATCTGAAAAGCCACACAGCCACTACACCCGGTTTGATGCTGGTTCTCTCTCTTTGGGCTCCTATGCCCAAGGAGCGAGAAGCCAAGCAAACAACTCTTTCCTTACATCTAGCCTTGTACTTTATTTACCAAGTGGGTATCTATCCTGAACGTGCCTCTGTGAAGGGCCAAGACTAAAAAGTTTCCCTTCCTTTAGACGCAAATCAACAACACATTTGAAAAGGGGTACCACAGAGATGGCCAAGCAGTACACTGAACGATGTGCTCTCTAAGGCATAAACATGACTTGCAAGCAGGTTAAGGAAAAGAAACACATGCCTAAAATCACTCTAGCTGCATTATGAAAACATTGAACAGATTTTTGGCACAGGACAATAGTCTAAATTTATGTTTCATCACAGACTGCTGGACATCTACAAAGAAAAAGGAGGGCAAGGGCAATGAGTCCTTTGAAGGGGACACACAGAAAACACAGGATCTTGCCACTGAACTGCTGTCTACTGGTAAAAGCACCAAAAGTGACCACGACCCAGCAACCCTTTCTCTGCTTCAAGCTAATATAACTGCTTCTGAGAGCAGTCTGGCTGTTAGACAGCACTGCAAAGGAAAATGGCAAACATCACTGCATTTGTCCTTACAACAGGAATGCATCTTGTGATATACAAGTGGCATTTCTTCTAGTTCCCCTATCTCAGATGCTGCCATCCCAGGAGAATGACAAGATAATTCTCCATCAGGCTGTTGCCTCCTCACAGTCTCCCCTCATATGACAATTGTTGCTGCCATGAATGTCCCACTAAAACTGATATCTGGTTTCTACCCCTGACACCCCGCTCACAGCTTTGCAGCTCCAGAAAAGCTCCGAAGAGGAAAAGTAATAATTTGACAAATTTTGTCACTAAACTGCTAGCCACTAAGGCGTTCCCTTTTTATGCCTCATGGTGAGATAATTGTTTTCACTGTCTGTACTTTTGGTATTTGGGTTCCATTTTGCCCATCCACCTATGCACCGTGGCTTGTAAATGTCATAGCTAGCTAAAAACCATTCTACAAAACAATCTGCGCACAACTCCACACATAAAAAAACAGCCTGCTCAGGTTTTGAGGCTTAGCTGTCTCTTAAAAGATTGGCAATGCATGCAGAACTAACACCACACAACTTGGTTCCCCAACAGCATGTCAAAACTTTTTCCTCTTCTTCAGGCAGATGCAGTTGAGAGGCACATCTACCACTCATCCCTGGCAGTGGCCATTCAGTGAGGCATTTCAAGGACTGCTAACAGATTTTCTGCAGTCTCTGAAACTCTATCCTAGCTCTCAGTGAGATTTCTGCCTTGATCTTACAGATCTTGTGTGGAGCACAGCACAAGTTTCTAATTCAAGGCAGGTACTGCTCAGTTGTCTAAGCCTTCCAATTAGTGTCCATCATGTGCTCTTCTCATGCTCAAAGGTTGCACTACAACATTGCAGCTGCTTAGGTGGTAAATAAACAATTCTTTGTCATCCAAGTGTCCAGGATAATGCTCTCTAGTCATGGGTACCAGCAGATAATCAGAGGTTCCCAGAATAAGAGGTGGAACACAGAGATCATTAAAGCAAGAACAGGTAGGTAAACAACTTGCTGCTGCTCAGCTAAAACAGGTGAGAGCACTTATGATTCTACTTTCCACTTCTGTTTTTTATCTTCAGCTTTCCAAGTGAACCCACACCAAGCTTGCGCTGAAGTCAGCAAGAGAGAACGTGATCCTATTTACAAACTGCATAGCCCATGGGGGAGGACAAGAAATGGGACAGTGTGCAGCCAATGTGACTGGGCAATTCCTTGCAGTCAAGGACCTCAGAAGCCTCAAGATTATCAGCCTTGCTTTTAAATCAAAGCCTATCACAAGAGATGACTTCAATTAGGGCTACTCTGTTTTCCCCTTTATGTCCTTTTTTTACTGCTTGAAGAGTTGTACAGACAAGGAAAAAAAGAAAGATTCAATTCTTTGTCTGGAATTTTTGGACACTGAAAAGCCCTGGTCAGAGAGGACTAGCTCATACGTAAAATGCATTTGACAACTGTAGGTGCCCAGATAAACTGTACAAGCCCTGTCCTGTGGATTAAACATATCAAAGTGCAGTCTGTTTAACACAACTGGAAACAAGCAGAACTGCTGCACGTGCGCAGGCAATGACTGGCAGAACAGTAAGGGCTAGGCATCTATTGAGGGGCACGCTACTTCTTATGGGCTGGCGTGAAGCAGATGCACTGAAGATTCATCCCTCATTGTTTATGCTTTGCTTGTAAAAGTCGAGGAAGAGACCTTGAAAAACGTTAACTACTTTTAAAGGGAAAAATCAGTCAGCTGTTTTTTCCTAGAGAAACTGCTCACCCATCTAGCTAGAAAGATTATCTAGCCTGCTCCATTTCTCATCCCACCTAAGACTAAATTCTGACTCTAAATTCCATAGGTTTCCAGACCAAACTCCAGTTATGATTATTTATAATTCTATATATGACATTCATAATTAATTTTCGTAACCAAATCAGGTTTCCTACCAGAAAACATCCAAATAACTTCCCATCCCAAGACACAATGCACCTTCAGCTGACATCCCTAAACAAATCCAGTCTTGTAGGATTTTTCCTCAAAATCTACTACCTAAGACACATTTTGAATAATTTTTAATACAGAGTAATACATAGTCCAGCATTCAGAGCAAGCTCTTCTCAGGCAGCAACCCGATCCAAACAATTTTCTTGGGTTTTCATTTTAACCAGCTTACAAATCTCTCCATTCCTGCCAGGCTGCAAATAAAATACTATTTTTTTTTTTCCAGAGGAACACTATTCACACAGTATTTCCAACTTTGCTAGAACTAGGATGTAAAAGGTGCCAAAATCATCCAAAAAACCCCTATCCTACTGACTTGCCAATTTGGCTTCTCTGAACTTAACCAAACTTCCTTCATTTAACACCCTCTTCAGCTGACCACACTGGAAATGGCTACTTAACTGTAAACTTAGTATATTTCCTCTGAAAGAACAAGCCAATGGCCCAGATTTTTCAAGTGATTTGTCTTCAGTTCATTACCAAAGCTGAGATCATCCCAAATCTCACAAAACAGCCTCTATGGTCTTTAGTGTGAGCTGGATTAGTTTTTCTTGCTATGTAAGCATTTGGATTTGACATGTCCTTCCCATAAAGTTCTGTGCTGCATGCTCTTGTGTGAGGGGAGCTATAATAAATGTTATAATTTTATCTCATACTTTTAACTTATTAGTGATGTTTTTTGAAAAATATCTAAACAGGTGAAATGCCTGAATCAATTTACTGTGAAAAGTGGCTTTGGATGTGGAGTAGGAAAGGAGGGGAAGGGGGGCTTATGTCAGTTTGGTAATACAATTGCTAGAAAACATATTTTATATGGGTAGTAAGGGTCATCAATAAAAACTGTGGCCATCATAAAACACTGCTACAATATAAATGTGACAGCCATGCTGAGATATGGCTGTTGGGTTTTTAACTGCACCATGAAATATGACATTTCCTAGTGGTTTACGTCAGTTAACAGTGGCAGGGCCATGTTCAATGTGTCTATTTGTTTGGTTGCAGTAAAAACATTTGAGCTCTACTTCATTATTTAAATTGTACAATTGAGTCGTTCAGAGCTGCAGTAGGGTTTAAGATGTGCAGCTGGGCTATGACTGTCATAGTGGGATTTTCCACTTCTTGGAAAAATGCTGTGTGAGGACATGGCTGAATTACAGTCAGCTTTCGGTTGCTCTTCAGACAGATTCATCTCAGTGGATGCATGATAAATGAATAAATACATGTACAAACAAATAAAACAAACATTACTGAAAGATGTGGGAGAAAAAGGAAAAAACTGGTCTATTAGAAATTTGATGTATAGCCCAGGCAACAACAGCAGCTTGATAGGAGGTCAGGTAGATGTACAGCTGGTACCCCCCAAAACAGACAGAAATCACTATCTCCGTCTTCCTGACTCATACCCATGCTGATCCACTGACACAGTTGCAACGAGATATTTATTAGGAAGCTTTTTAGGACCTTATAACTTTGATGGAAACAGTATTCTGCTGTCATTAGGAAGTAAGCCAAGGATGTGAAGTGTCTTTTTCCATGGGTTAAGGATGATGCCAATTTTACCAGATACTACTCAGTTCAGCCATGATCTTAGTGACAAAACTCTGCAAAGAGACCAGAGCTATCCCTTCACAGAAAGTACTTTGGCATCAAAGCAAAAATTCAAATGGGAGCTGGTTCCTCTTGGACAACAGTTTTCAGGACTTTTTCCATACTTCTAGAAACAAAGTATTAAAAAGAGAGTCTCATCTTAACAACCACAAATTATATCTATTAAGTTCAAAGAAAGCAAAAAGTGAAACCTCCTATGCTTGGACAAAAGAGGAGACACAGTGAAATGACCCTCATTGTACAGAAAAAAAAGTACCATTATGGAAAAGAAAGTCGCTTGTAAAGAGATAAAAGAATAACCCAATATATAGACATAGATAAAGAAGAAATTTGGCAACATTATTTCAAAAAAGCATTCATTCCACCACTGGCGATCACTTCACCAGTAGCCTGTTTCCTAAAGACTAGTTTTCTTTCCCCTGTACCTTAATTACCCCAGAAAAGCCCCCCTCCTCAATCCGGTGTCTTCCCTGGGGAAGAGAAGCCCATGCTGTGGCTCATTCAGAGCTACGAACCAGACAGGCTGGCCAGCTGGCTTCTGCCAGACAGAGCCTAGAACAGGCAAGTTTTGCCTGCATTTCCCTCCCTGGAGGAAATGAATTCATTCTTTTCCTTCTAACCAGCCATGAAGGCTGTTCTATTTTTTTTTCCCCCCAGTGATTTTTGGGAGGAAAAATAAACATGGAATAAGATGAATAGTCTGTTGTTCTTGAGCATAGTGGTGTAATGAGCGTAGACTGAGGATCACTAGCTTCAGTTCAGCTGCATGGCTCATGTAAATGAATCTTTAAATAGCCCTGAACAGACAGCATATGTCTAACGCATCCCAACCAACCATCACATGGCCACTGAACATACAGCTCCAGCTGCTACTCCTATGACATTGAAGTTGTCAAGGGCATGCCAAACAGGCACTCGGGGGATTAGCCGGCACTTTTGGAGACAGCATTAACTGCTCATCAGTGTGGATTTCATGAGCCTAGTAAGTACAGAGGAATCTGACAAATGTATCCAAATGATTCAAGTTACCTGAATCCCAGAACAGCACAAGACACTGACAGGTCAAATCTGCTTAGTAGAAGTACTTCCTGGTATCAGGGAAGCACTGCACACTCTAGAAAAAAAAAAAATTAGTATTATCACCACTGGACTCTCTCCATTTCCTCTCCACCCCTATAGCATGGGGAACAGGTCCAGAACGAGCCCTTGAGACACTAGAGTGAGTGGTCTCCTCCCTGTGCTACAGATAACACCATGAGAAACTATATCCAGAAATGATGCCTGCCACACCAGGCTCTGTGTGACCTCCCTCTGGTACCCAGGCAGTAAGGCTGTTGTCTTTTGTGCCAGAGACTAAATTGGTCCCCGTGAAGCCTTGTGCCTGGAAGTCACGAAGGTAATTTAAAGCTTTATTTATTCACCTTTCCCCCAAACACCTCTTGAGGGGACCGTGTAGTTCCACTGCTCGGGACCTGAATGAAGAGCCTGACCAAATTGTGCGCTCTCAGTCTTGTGCTTGTCCACCAGCAGAACACACGCAGTTCTCTCCTCTGCAGAGCATTAACACCTGCTTTAGCAGCAAACAAGGATTCCCAGTGAATGCTAAAAGCCACCAGGTTTAT
This sequence comes from Pandion haliaetus, assembly GCA_013401275.1. Taxonomy (NCBI): domain Eukaryota; kingdom Metazoa; phylum Chordata; class Aves; order Accipitriformes; family Pandionidae; genus Pandion; species Pandion haliaetus. Next base: position 8,656 of record VYZV01036545.1, on the reverse strand, counting down.
GTTAATGCTGGACAAGATGCTTCTCCTTTCACGTTTTAGTCTAAAATATTAAACCTAGATAACAGAAGAAAAGTATTTGAAACAATGACTGTTATGTGATGTTATTAACTGGTTTTCAAACTTCTTTATTAAAGAAGTTGCGAAGATCTCAGAGAAACAATGTCTAGAATCCTAGACTTGAGGAGCATTTAATCTTTCTCACTATCAGGAGCTTACTGGCATTTAGACTGTGTCTACTCAAAGATAGGCAGGCAAGCAAATGTGAAGGGGGTCTGCCTGACCACTGTGTATCTTACAGCATTATTTGCACAACTTCAACTCAGTAGAATTATCTTAGCATGAGTCTGGCATAACACAGTGTCTAATCAGCCTTATTATCCTAAATTCTCAATTGTTTCCTGGTAAGCTGCATTTATGTCTTAGCTGATTATCCACTTAAACTATCAAGTACCAATTACAAAATGCAGTAACATTAACGTCACAGATGCTTGGATTCAGAGAGAAGCAACCCCAGACGATTTTTGGGGATAATAAGTTGCACTACAGAGGCAGCAGACCTCAGTATGAAATGCCCGTCTCTGTGATTTAAAATAAATAAATAAATCATTCTGGTGTACAAATGACTCATTCCTAAATAAGACTTTAATTAGTTAGAAATAAACCATGGTATAAGTTTGCTTACAGCACTGCTGCAAACAGGCATTAGGATCACATTCATATAATGGCATTGGCAAGTGCAATTCCTTGTGCAGTCAACAGAAAAGTGCCTCTTACAAGTGTTATTTTATGGCTGGTCCTCACGGAATAAAGTCCCAGGAATCTTGTCTTTCTTGTGCAGAGAGGTCTGAAAAACTGAAACAGTTCTGTGGAAGACGACTTGCAATCTGTCCCTGTTCGCTTTGCCAACTAAGCTCCTCAGGCTCAAACAAACTGCAGACATTCAAAAGCAAAACTTGTTCAAAACATTCTCTCAGTTCCTGAAGGTGAGGTAAAGTCAACCCAAAACACCACAGTGACACTGTCAAGACCAACACGCCTCACTGTGCATCCTCACTGCCTATGTCTGACCTTACATTATCATTGTAACATCAGCTTTCCAAGCCTTTCCATACCTTTCAGACAAGGCCAACCTGTTGCACCCTGGGCGCTGGAAATCAATCATCAATGCTGTTAAATCATTCAAATGGTCACTGGCCTGGTTTTGACAATTTTCAGGCACACTTTGAGAGTTAGTAATGTGCAGATAGCACCCCAAGCAAGCAGTTTACATGTGGCTATCTTCTGAAAGGTAAGGAAGTTTAATCACATAGGGATGAGCTGCATGCAGCTAGCTGTGCTCAGGGTCCGAGAACGACTCTGGGCACGCCGGCCCCATTTAATTTATTAATACGGATGCAGGCACACTGGCTAGGTAAGATAAAGAGCTTCCAGCTGCAGCACTGTAGCTTCTCCCTTGCCACATGGCCTAAGGGCTTAGGACAGGTTGTGGCTCCATCTTGAACATCCAAGAAGAAACATGAATCAAAGTACTTGAGGTCTGTATGTCTTTTGATCTAGAAACCAAAGGTTTGCCCCAAGTAGCCAGCAGCTCACCATGGGCCACTCACCAGGGAGAATGCTCTGTCTGGGAAGACTGGTGTTTAGATCAGTTTCAACCTCTGACCAACTTTGCCTTAGGTCCCCAATTGTCTTCCTTCCCCTGCATATCGCTTTGACAACATTACTTATCTTTCTTTGGGAAATACTGTTCCCTTGTATCTTCATGGCTTCTTAGCTCTCTCTTCATGCCAGCTGTTACCTCTTGCCTGCCTCCCTGCTGACACATACCAATAGGCTTCTCTCCCAGTTGTGCAGCAAAAATGTATTAAGGGAACTATTCCCCTTCTTGCTTTCTACTCCATCTGAACACCACTGTAACAAGGGCAGCTGAAATTGAGGAAAGAGGAGGAAAAAGAAACTAAAGGAAAAAATACACAGAAGATACAAAGCAAGGGGAATGAATCCTATAGTGCTGTGGAAGTGCAGGTTGGTGTTATTTTTGGCAGCTCACTATAACCTGAATAGTTTTTAAGACAGAGTCATTAAACGGTTTAAAAATTGAGTGATTTGCAAATGGAATTGATAAGCAGTAGAAGCAAGTGTTCAGAGAAGAGCTGCTATAATCACCTAACAAGTGCCATCCTGAAGCTGACCAGCCACCCAGCTACCCAGTACTCTATCTTCAAGGAAGAGCATGCCTGAAAAAGCTTTTTATTTCCCCTCAGGATGTAATCCTTGGCTATTGAAAATCTTTCATTTTAAAATGCCAGTGGCTTAACACTGAGTAAATAGCTAGGGCTCTAGAAGAGAGAAAGAACGAATTATGGCTCTAATGACAGGGTAAGAGTACAAAAGGAATTAAAAAACCTCAACAAATTACCCTTTCTGCCCACACGTCCCCCTCTTCCCTCCAGCACTCTTCTCATGCACTAAGCTCAGTATCACCCCACATTTGCTGCCAAGCCAAAGTAACATACAGTAAATGTCTAAAGACTTGAGGAATTACTTAACAGCTTCCAGCAGGTTTCCTCCAGTCCTTTCCATGGTGGCAGCGATGCTGTGCTCTGTAACTAGTGTGCACTAGGCTGAGGTGCCTGTCCATATTTATTTCTACATCTGTACCTATCTACATATAACTCTTTTCATTCAAAGTTCCTAAAGCATTTTACAAATAATCTGCAGAACCTTTTATTAAATCAGGTAACATAACCTTCTAATGGATGGGCATACTGAAGAGTGAAGGTACTTTGTGTCACAGAGCGAATCAGGTGAACTGAGAAAATCAGTCAGAATTGGGAACCCTGATGCCACCTCCTCCCCTTGCTCAATTTGCGAAGCCATGCGCACATCCCCCAGTCCTATTTATTTTGCCTTCTGCTCTCCCTTCCATTGAAGTGCTTTTGTCAGCACAATTCCTTAACGATAAGAAGAAACGGGAATGAATATCTATCATCTCTATTCAAAACCAAGCATAAACTACTTGCCCTTTTTTTTTTCCCCCTTTTTTTAATCCTACAGACATAATCACCTAGCCAGAATTGAGAAGGCTGGGCAAGCAACTTCAGCTCCACAGGGACAGGAAGAACAAAATTCAGTGGATGGATCTGTTAATCAAGCAGGATAGAAACTGGATTGTACATACTTCAGTAATCACTTATGTTAGCTGGGTTAAGTGACAATAGGAGCTACAGAGGCTCAAGTTTTATACTTCTTCAGTATGTTTTGCTCTATTAAATAAGAGTACAAAAACTTTCCACTTGGAGAAGGAGCTCACTGGAAGCACTTTCACACTGAAAATTATTTCTGGAAGAGATTGAGTGTAATTTGGGGAAAAGTAAGGGAAACATTGTAAAAGTAATCTTATAACTACAATTAAAGGTTTAGTTGAGAACTTAAGTTTGGTGGACTGCGAAAAAGAAGAGAGGAGGAAGGAAGAGTTTTACCTGGATTAAGAAGACTTTATATGATTAGGCTGGACTGCCTGTTTTTTTCATGTAGATTAAGAGTTATGAAAAGGGAAAGGACTCGCACCAGAGATCAGCCTCTCTCTCCAGACTACGAGGAGTTTAGCAATTATGGTTATGGAACACTGATACTTCCCTAATGAGGGACTGAATCCACAACATCTCCTGGCTGACAATCTACTCACCACTGAATTTTCCCAGGAGGTTGGAATGCAAAACCCCGTGTTTGCTGCTGAGCCCTAAAAACAATCACTTAATAAACCACCTGTAAAGACTCTGTATAGCTATAAACGGGGTAAGCAGTGAGAGCTTGAGTTAGGAATCTTACTGACTTGAGGCAGAAGTCTTCCAGTAAAGTGCATCTTTCCCCTTCATAAGCTTTGTTTAAATAACCTGTAGCATATACTTGCCCACTTGGCTGGTTGTGCTCTCCTGCAGCAAGAGACAGCCACGTGGCTGCACGGCTAACGTTCAAGAAGCAAAGCCTCTAACTTTTCAGACCATTATAAGTCAAAGGGTCATATGCTTTCTCTTCCAATTTCACCATCTAGTCATTAAGGTTTATAAACTGCTCCATTATTACATGAAATGCATAGATTCATCCTGATCAACTTGGCAAATGTCATTTTATATTGACGAACTGCTTACTGCAACAAAGAATGAGCCTCTTACTGAAACTCATGTAAGAACCTGAACCTTACCTAGAGAGAAAGTTATGGGCAATCTGTCTTTCAAGTCACTGAAAAATGTATTGGGCAAAGCAATGGAAAATATAACACCGGGAACAATCCTGCTTTGGCATGGCAATGAATCAAGATACCTGTGATCTTCTTCATCATCTGCTGTTGAATTATATGGATTGAAAAACAGTATAAATACACTGTAATTATTAATTAAAAAAAAAAAAGACCTGAAATGACTGGTATTTAATTTAATAGATCAGAACGGATAAATTATTTTGAAACCAGATTCTGATACTCCTGTTCACACCAAATAGTAAATTGACTTGCTGTAAAAACTGTGGGAGAATATCTGAGAGGACATTGGCTTAAGTACACAGCTGTGAAACTACATGGTCCTGAATCAAGAATAAGTACCAGAAAGTTGTCTAGTTTTTAGGGTAATTTATTATCTTATTAGACTTTTCTGGCACTCTGCAGTTAGCTATTACATTTTGAATTATATTTTCACTGAACAAAGGAGAATAAAAATATTAATATGAATTCCTCCTTCCTATGAAGACAAAGGAGTAGAGAGAAAACTTACTAGTACTTGCCATTCGTCCCTGATGTTTCTGGAGTGTTCATTAATCTTTTTCTGATCTAAAGCACGCTATAGTGTATCAGCCTTTTAAATACATAAAAGATGCTGGAATCAAGGGATAGTGTTCTTCAGAAGACTATAAAAATATAGTAACATAACACCACTCTTGTACTGCAAAATGACAGAAGAAATTTTGAGTTTGGACAAAATATAGTTTTCAAATATGCTAAACAATACTGTGTAGTACAACATAACAACAACAAAAAAATCTCCGAGAGAAGACTTACAACTAAAGATTCTGTACAAAAACATTGTAATTAAAACTATGATCATTAATAGCACAGGGCCAAAATCTCTCACATTGACTCATGAGTAAACAGGAGAAGGAGCATCTGATCCATATTTATTGAAATATTTCCAAAACAGAAACAAAAAAGCTGCTTTACCTCGATGAATGACACCTTCTGGAAAAGGCTATTTTACAACAACTTCATCCACATTTTGGGGTACCACTGTTTTGGAGCCAAGAAACCAATATCATGTCCAACAAAAGTCCTGCTTACTTCAGTGAACTCTAGGGACACTGCAGGACCACACAGTTTCTACCTAATCCTATTTTCTTGCTATCAAATCTTTGTCATAGTCCTATGATCAGTCCTGTCCAAATCATTGAAAACAATTGCACAAATATACTGAACACAGTTTCAACCATTAAGTCAATAGAAAGATTACTATTAACTTCAGTAAGTGATTCCCCCGTGCTTTTTCAAAAATATTCATGATGTAGACTGTTTTCCAGAGCCAAGATATAGGCATATAAGGTTGCCTTGTACTAAGTAGGGATCAAGGTTATCCTTCCAGCAGAAAATGCTGCACAAATGGGAGAAAATACCCCTAGGGAGTCCCTTGAGGTGATACCTCCACGTCAATTAAAAAAAAAAACAAAAAAAAAAAATCACAGTTCAAAATACAGAAGCAGACAGTGGAAATAAATTCAGCCCTGGGACACATCCCAGAAACCAGTGGACATCTGTGCAAAGATCCTGCATCTCTGTAACAGTTCTTGCCCCCACCCACACAGCAGTATGGTATCCGCTAATTTTTCTGTTACTGAACAGTATTTGTGGTCAAGTATGCTATTTTGGATGATAGAGACGTTGCAGCAACGCAGTGAACAGCTGGCTATTTAATAACAGGAATTGGGCAACCCGTCTCAAAATAAGAAACTGAGCTTTCGTTAGCTACTTTTATCATCACATTGTGTATGCCATGAGGGAGATCCGAACAGAACCCACCTCCTCAGCTAGTTACTGTATTTAGAAAGGGTCTGTAGTGCCAGAATGCAAAGTGGTGGATTACTTCTGACCTTTACCTAGCTACATGATTACCCAGCTGTGAGCTACAGACAGTAAGCTCCAGTGATAAGAAATCAGCTTGAACAGTCCTTTGGTGATCATGTTTCACAAGTTTTGCTGCATTTATAACACAGTAGCAAAAAACCTGTATTAGACCTGACATGACAGTCCCACCAGTATTAGAGTGGAGTTGTGCAGGCTCTCTGAAGAATGAGAATCTTGGCATTTAACGTCTCTACAAAAAAGAGAGGGCCATGAAAGAGGGGTAGGAGGGAAACAAAAAATGGTGGCTGTGTTTTGGTCGATTTTCAACAAACTCACAACTAACTTGCCTTGCACATTGGTAAGGGCATTCTATTAAAAAAGGTGCCTGAATGTTGTCAATTTTCACGCAGTACTGATTACACGGCATGAAACAGTTCAGTATGATCCCTAGTACATGGAACTTAAAGACAGTGCCAACCCCCTGTGGAAGAGATTTATGATTGCAATTACTTTTCACTTAAAAGTTGATTTAGGGCCAGACTGCTTCTCTGCAACAAAGGTAGAAAGAAGGTGGGTTAAAGCAGACACACAGAAGAAGATCCTAAGGGAGGAAACACTGCCCAGTGATGAATTTACTCTCTCAGGAGCTGACACTCCTGATTTCTATTTTTGGCATTCCTGTTGTCATAGCATTAAGACCTTGGGAGGAAGATACACGATATGTGATGGGGCTAGCTTCCATGATTTTACCCAACACTGTACTTCCAGTCATAAGGAACTGTACTAATTACAATATAACTACTCACAGAGCACTGCCTGGCGTAAGTCTGATACTGCCTCAGAAGGGTATTGTGAAGTTTAATTAATGCACGCAGAATACTTGGAAAGCCTGAGACTAGTTCGCTGCACCACTGCAAGGTAGCATGCCACAGCTGCAGAGCATTATTACTGGTAGTTTGAAGAAAAATAGCAAATGATCCCCTTGTTG
>VYZV01036544.1:28381-43700 GCA_013401275.1 Pandion haliaetus | reverse complement strand
CTTGACAGTGGGAAGGCTCTACAGAGGGATCTGGACAGGCTGGATCGATGGGCCGAGGCCAACTGTATGAGGTTCAACAAGGCCAAGTGTCAGGTCCTGTACTTGGGTCATAACAACCCCATGCAGCGCTAGAGGCTTGGGGAAGAGTGGCTGGAAGCTGCCTGGCGGAAAAGGACCTAGGGGTGTTGGTCTACAGCTGGCCCAGGTGGCCAGGAAGGCCAATAGCATCCCGGCTTGTACCAGAAATAGTGTGGCCAGCAGGACTAGGGAAGTGATCATCCCTTTGTACTTGGCACTGGTGAGGCTGCACCTTGAGTACTGTGTTCAGTTTTGGGGACCTCACCACAAGAAAGACATTGAGGTGCTGGAGCTTGTCCAAAGAAGGGCAGCGAAGCTGGTGAAGGGTCTAGAGCACAAGTCTTATGAGGAGTAGCTGAGTGAACTGGGGTTGTTTTAGCCTGGAGAAAAGGAGGCTGAGGGGAGACCTTCTCACTCTCTACAACTACCTGCAAGGAGGTTGTAGCGAGGTGGGTGTCAGTCTCTTCTCTCAAGTAACAAGCGACAGGACAAGAGGATATGATGTCAAATTGCAGTAGGGGAGGTTTAGATTGGATATTAGGAAAAATTTCTTCACCGAAAAGGTTGTCAGGCATTGGAACAGGCTGCCCAGGGAAGTGGTTGAGTCACCATCCCTGGAGGTATTTAAAAGACATGTAGATGTGGTGCTTAGGGACATGGTTTAGTGGTGGACTTGGCAGTGTTAGGTTAACAATTGGACTTGATGATCTTAAAGGTCTTTTCCAACCTAAATGATTCTATGATTCTATGATTTCCAGTAACATTTTTTTATTAACATTCAGAAGATACTTAAAAAAACTTAGTTTCTCCTTCTAGGTCACCTACCCTTATGCATTGCTGTGGGATTACAGGGAAAACAGAGAGGAGTTGTGTGGAATACTACATAACACTCAATTTGTTTCACGCAGTTTTGCTGCCATCCATTTTAATTAGAAGTGAATATAGAAGACAGGAAACAGTGAAGGGAGAAGACATAGAGAAGGCAGTGAGAGAAAGAGGACAAAGGAAACCTACTGAAAGATCAAAGCGAGAAGCCAATAGGAAGAGAGCAGAGGAAGCTCATTCAGAGTCAAAAAGTCATTTGGTAACCCAAACAGCCTAGCTAATGCTCTGCTTCATTTGCTACCAGCTAGAAAAATGAAGATACCTGGAGACTCCAGCTCCTCACCTGGGCAGAAGGAGTGCTATCCTACGAGACAGCAAACTGCCAAAGAAGCATGAATTGCCAGTCCCACCTGACTCTCCGTATTTCTGAGGATTTGACTGTAAGATTTGTAATGTGGATAGAAGTTAGGTACTGCAACACCGCATGAGGGAACAGGACTGTGATACCAAATTCTAAAAATTATTTTCATTATTTTTTTCAGAAAGGAGTCTTCAAAGTCACTCTCTCTCCTGCTGTACTGTGCTTTTCAGAGCTTTTTTCCTAGTGGAGAAGGGAGCTGATGACTTTAGCTACTTCTGAAACTGCCTCCTCAGCTGCAGTAGTAGACCAAAAGCAGTCTACTTCTCTACAATGACACTGGATAGATAGTTTACTCATGTGGGTCTCAATTAAGACAGGATTATTGCAACTTACTGTAAGTTCAGCTGAACTATTGAGCTTCATTGTGCAGGACCCCTAAAAATACAAACACATTTGTCAGTATTTATTGAAATATATAAATATGTACGTAAGTACCTAATTTTTTCTCTTTTTGGTAAATACCTACCAAAGGAATCATGCTGTGAACAAGGGAAATATCTTTGTTTTCTAATCTTTTCAGGTACCGCACAATATTTGTCTCAGAGTGATAGCTGGAGAACACAAAATATGGTGTTAAGGCAAGCAGATTAGCTATACCAGCTGGTTCATCTGTGCTTCAACATAGGAAAATCCATTAAAAAATAATTAAGACTGATGATAATTTTTTAATATATACCAGATGCTTCTTTCCAAATCAGTACTGTATGCTTGCTAATAGCAATGTGGAGGAAAAGTGCCTATTATCATTCACTCAGAAATACTATCAGTAAATATGGAATATAAGGGCTATAGTAAGTCTGGTGATACTATGTCCTCAAATAATAGCTTGTACAATGTAGCAGGTTAATGGAAAAACACATCCCCCAGGTGACCGTAAGTATTGCTTTGCTCACTTAAAATGTGTAAGATGTCTAAAAATGCTACTAAACACATTATTTCAGAGTAATGAGCTACTGTGTGAATACAGCTACAAAACTGTCCTCAGCTGACTCCAGCACCACTTTTGAAAGGAGATTCTTTCACATTTCATTAAAATACCAGATATACAGCAATTTCACAAACCTGTTGAAAACCTGATGTGTCAAGAATTTGGAAGTTCTCTTAAATGGGGTGCTAAGGATGCCTTTGGTTTCCTCACCCATACCCTCAGCAATTAGCTCCTTTGACACAAAGAAACACGGAGTCAAATACTTTCACAGAAATTTCTCTTTTCACAGTCAATTTCTATCAGAACTAATTTATACTACCAGCTTACCTCAAGATTTAATCAGCTCTTTAGGTAAAAAAAACCCAACTCTATTAGCATATATACCTGTATATATCTAGCACGACAACAGCATTATATTAAAACTGGGTACAGATGTCTCAGTAGTCCTCATCTTGGAAGTATTGCTGCTAATTACTAATGACATGCAACAAAAATTCCAGTGGGAGAGAAATAATTGACCACCATGTCCTAACCCTCACAAAACAAGTAACAGCCTAAATGCAAGGTGTCCAAGCTGGCAAAAAGGACTAAGTGTCACAATCAGAAAATGGCATTACTTGGTTACAACACAAATCACTGTTACCTCGTACTGCCTCTTTCTTTAAGAGAGGATCTGAAATGCTCAGTATTTAACAAATGGTCATCATATAGACACCCACTGTCCCAAGAGCTGGTTTGCTTTTCATTAAACTTCTGAAGCATTCAGATAATTTAATCTGTATGATCTATTGACTACTTACAGCTGAAGACTCACAACCGAAAATCCATAATATGTCATCTAGGTCTTTCTCATTTACAGTTTCGTCAAGTGATACTCCAAGCTATGGATAAAAGCAACAGTAATTACTCAAAGTTCTTAATTCCAGATGAATAGTATATTTGTTCTAGTCAACAAAAAATACTGCAGAAACATAGGAGGAAAAAAAAAAAACCAACCTGCCCAACAATATGTAAATGTCACTTCATTTTATGTGATAGATACATAAATCTATTTTACTATTTTATTTACATAAAATCTTCCTATTCCTACCATGCCCCTGCTAAACCATCCAAGCCAGATGGCTCACAAGCTTCAAGACCTGTGACCTCACTTCTAACATTTCTAAGTGTCTTCCATGTAGCAGGAAAATTGCCCATTTTGCTAGACCACTCCCTCCCCCCCATTCCATTTTACAGAACGTTAGACTTTGCCAAAAGTCCTTAGTGCCTACCAAAATGTGGTTTAGATTTCAATTTGTCTTCAAAGACTGCCACAGGACCTGAATTCTGAAGGTCACGTTGCATTTCATCATTAAGTTTTAGAGTCTCTCCAATCTAGCCCTTTGTGGCATATTTAACATGAAGCAATTAGATAATCTTTTTAAATAGACAATAAAATGAAAATACAGTTATTATTTCTGGAAGTTCAGTGCATCACTTAATAACTTCATTCTTCATATTATCTTTATATTGACTCATATCTGAGCAAATGACAAGAAGTCTTACATAATTTTGTTTTGTTTAGCACGTATAATGACTAGAAACTTCATGCAGAAAAAGTCGTGCTACAAAATTTCTGAAAGTTTTAGGGAGTTGCTTACTCTGCCATCACTATAAATCCGAAAATTTATCTTTCTAAGAGCTGCCCTGTCCAAAACCTCTTTGACTGAGCATCCACATGTGATCGTCAAGGTATCAAAGAACAGATCATGATGTAGTTTATGACCAGCTCTCCTGAGACCTATAAAAAAAGTAAGTTAATTGTTAGCTGCATACCATATTGCTTGCTTACACAGTACTTGCATAACAGCACTATCAATCTTGTAAATAAATCCTTTTATACAATAAAGCAAAACATTCCCTTTGCCTACAGAGCAGCAAACCCACCAGCTTTTTAGTGAAATGTCACTGCTTATGAAATGCATCTAAATCAGATTCAGACCTAATTAATAATGCAGATTAATTGTAGGGAAGGTCCTTCTGATACATCAAATTTGTAATATATAGCGTAGCATAATTGGTATATGAATGCAATAAGGACAAATCACAAGACTGGAAAGAAAAATTTTATTATATAAATGGATATTAACCGTCATGCAGCTTGCCATAACAAAGTTTAGAGTCTCAGTGCTTTTCACAGCAGCAAAAGGTCTTCCAGGTAAGCTGGCAAATAAAGCATGGGTAATTGTGGCAATCACTCCTCAGTTCCCAGCATCCCAGTTCTGCATAGCTCCTTCTGACAGCAATGATAGTCATGCCAGTGAAAAAAACCTACTAGACCACATAATCAGCTGCAATCATTATTGTCTGCTACAGGTTCTGTGCTTTCGGTCAGCTGTTAAGCTTTAGGATTTCAGTGTTCATAGCAGGTATGATACTCCACCCAAATTAACTGAAATGTTTCTATTTCTTTAATCTCATTTATTACTTATTTTTGCTACATTATTAATACTCTGTGCAGATTTCTGTATGTAAACTAGGATGGTCCACTAAGAGAAGTACAGAGCTTGCAGCTGGAAAACAGCATTTGAATCTTGTCATCTCAAGACACACTGTGTAGATTTCTGTTAGTTTCCCAAAGAAACAGAAGTAATACTTGCAAGCTCATATCACATAGATATCTAATCCTTGAATGTCATTATCAGAATCACAGAAAAACATCAGCTATGAATTTTGTATTACAACGTTCTCTCTAGAGTTGAGAGAACACACATCAGCTGGCAAAAAAAGCTGTAAATTTATTTAAGAAGATGTATTATTTAAGAAGGTGTAAGTATTTAAGAACAGTTTCGGCAAACATTAAACACTCACCTTCAGCCAAGATTAGAGTAGCATTGTGTACCCGTCTTGCAATATGCCTTAATCCATCAGACCCATGGTATACACCAAACATGGCTGCCATGTTAGCCAGAAGAGCCTAGGATCCAAATACAGTTTAGGACATCATTATTATCATCATCATCATCAGAGATTACTTCATGTTAGTTTAGTGGAAAGTTTCTTTAGCACCCAGGAACAAACACATATCCTCAGCTGATGTTATATTTAATTATGTTTTGCCTACAAAATAAAAGGTGGGAAAGGCAAATACTTTTATGAAACTGTAAGCACTGATTATTAATTCAATGGCCCTTGAAATGGAACTGTGTCAGCAATTAACATGAACTTAAATTCAGCTACTGCAACAAAGATGTCTGAAGACTCCCAAGTAAAGCTAATCTCATAGGAAATGCATTGTTCAGGATTGGTACAAAACATACATGGAATATCTCATGAATACTAAGTAATTAAGATCGTCTTAATATATAATAATCCCTCCTCAAAATCTGGCACAACATTAAAGGCATAAGCAAAGCATTGACGATAGCAGAAAAAATTATGAACTTGTCTGGCCGAAGGTCTGTGAAGGCATGCTGAAGATAATTATTTTAGATAATTACTTACTTAATCATGGTATTTTCCTGTAAAGATAGCTCTTTGGCAATGTAGTATTTTTTAATCAAATCACATACATAGACAAAAATACTAGTTGTGACAATTTGAACAAGTAGTTTTAGAATTTAAAAATTGATTTTTTTTGCCTTGAGTGGGCAATTGCAGATCATTAGAATTCCTTTCTGTTTTATTAAGAAATCTGTCTCATTCATAACAAACACAGCACTACTCAGTGGTGTTCACCCTATGAGACAGATGGACTCATGCACAAATCCAGGGCTAAAGTATTAAAGGAAGCAGATATTAATACCCTCTTTTCAAGCAGGGTTCCATTTTTCAAAGGACTCAAAACAAATGCACAAACACCAGAATATTTCAAAGTTCTTCATTTTTCTAGTAAAAACTCTCAAAAGTAAAGCTAACTCAAATTACTGTGATGTTAGGACTATAATCTTATGGTTTAACTTGTTCCTTTCTACTGCTGAAAATAAAGTATGACAAGTTACCTGTGCTGTGCAGATGTTGCTGGTAGCTTTATCCCTCCTGATATGCTGCTCTCGTGTTTGCAAAGCAAGTCGATACACTTCCTTTCCATTTGCATCTCTAAGTCACAAGTGAAAATGTTGTTTCTGTTACTTTAAAATCACAGTAATTTAAGGCATTAGGCTCTATGCACGTTAATCTGAAACTAGTTATTTATCCTCAGAGACAGAAAGTTGCTGGAGAGAATAAAGCATAAGTCAGGACAGCTGTGATATCAAACAGAGAGTGAGACTAAAGTATCTAGATTTTTATTTGCATCATGGCTGGAAAACGTGTCTGGTCAGGTAGAGCACATAGTGAGTTTTCTAAGCATACTACCCCAAAACTTGGTATTTGCCTTAAAAGCCACAGATTATTATAACTGTTTTAACTGAATAGTAACCCAGAACTTAATCTGAACAAATACAGAGAAGGCAGCACCTTTTCTAATGATTTCAAGTAAAAGCATGTTGAGTTTGTACATAAAAATAACCTGTCCAACAAGGTTGTATGAGATAACTGTAAGGGCTCTTGCCAATCCATTCTTTAAGAGGCCCTTTTGGAGGGTTCCTAACATGTTAAAAGTGGAGAGATAAGAGCCAATCTAATATCCTTTAAAACTATGAAATCTTTCAGAACAGCCACAAAAAGAAATGGACAAACTATGTACACATATATATAAAAATATATATATTTATATATGTGGGGGTTTGAATAGCTAGACTACTTGCCTCAAGTACTTGCACACCAGTTACAAGATATTTAAATCATTTTTACTCCAGCAGTTGTTCAGTCATTTTGACTATATGGCCGAGTTTATCATCAGTCCATCCAGAGGGACCACCTTGGCAGGCTGGAGAAATGCGCTGGCAGGAACTTCATGAAGTTCAACAAAGGGAAATGCAAAGTCCTGCACCTGGCAAAGAACCCCATGCACCAGTACATGCTGGGGAGCCACCCAGCTGGAAAGCAGCTTTGCAGAAAAGACCCTGGGGGTTATGGGGGACACCAAGTTGAACATGAGCCAGCCATGTGCCCATGCAGCAAAGGCGGTAAATGGTATCCTGGGCTGCATTAGGAAAAGCTTTGCCAACAAGTCAAGGGAAGTGATCGCTGCCCTCTCCTTAGAGCTGTTGAGGCCACACCTGGAGTGCTCTGTCCAGTTCTGGGCTCCTCCATACAAAAGAGATATGAAAGTACTGGAGAGAGTCCAGTGAAGGGCCACAAAGATGTTGAAGGAACTGGGCCATCTCTCCTATGAGGAAAGTCTGAGAGAGCTGGGACAGTTCAGCCTGGAGAAGAGAAGGCTTGGGGAGGACCTTATCAATGTATATAAATACGTGAAGTGGGGATGCAAGGAGGACAGAGCCAGGCTTTTATCAGCAGTGTCCAGTGACAGGACCAGAGGCAGTGGGTGCAGACTGAAACACAGGAGGTTCCTCCTGAACACGAGGAAACACTTTTCCACTGTGAGGGTGACCGAGCACTGGCACAGGTTGCCCAGAGAAACTGTGGAGCTGCCATCCTTGGAGATACTCAGCAGTCATCTGGACATGGTCCTGGGCTACTGGTCATAGGTCACCCTGCTTGAACAGGGGGGTTGGACCAGATGACCTCCAGAAATCCCTTCCAACCTCAATCATTCAGTGATTCTGTGATCAAAAACTTAAAAAATTCCATGGCAGAAAGCTGCCTTGAAAAGTACCATAGCTTTTTCCATTTTAACATTTTCTTTTCCAACTCTCTTAAGATGCAGAAAGATGAAAGTAGATTAAAAAATATTAAACAAGGTGTAGTCACAGAATAGCAGTAGCATGACCTTGATAAACAGAATTACTGTTCTTTTGTAAAAGATTGTACCAGACTTCTGATCAAAATCTGAATTGGGGATCGGATTTCAGAACTATGAGTAAGCAAGATGATTAAAAATATATTTGAAGGAATATTACTACACAAATGAAATATTTCTAAGCTTATTGATAACTGTTAATGTCATTAGTTATTTTGGTTACTGAAGTACTTCTGAATGGCTTCTGTGCCAAAGATATGCAGTCTTTCCAGTGACAATTACTTTGCATTTCTTCTATTCCCAGTTAGACATCTTGCCAAAATTCAAAATGTCAGGAATAACAAGAATTAGAGGTATGTTTTTGCACACTGCTTCTCTGCTTTGTTTAAACCCGACTAAAATTTGTACTCGATTAAGTTCCTTCTTGACTATTTGGGAGGTTCACTGAATTTTCTACTGCTTCCCATTTCATTCATAAAGGCTGCACAAGATGTTCATAATGTGTTTTACTTTGATTTTCCCTGAAGATACTAACAATGAAGGGAGACCTTACCTTGTAACACCCACCATTCTGCCTGGCATCATTCTCACTAGATTTTCCTTGACAGCAAAGAATGCCGCATGGGGTCCCCCATAGCAGAGTGGCACGCCAAACCTCTGGGAGTTACCCAGGACAACGTCTACCCCAAACTCTCCAGGAGGCTTCAGAATACAGAGAGCCAGAAGATCAGTAGCACAGCAGGTGAGAGTCTGAGAAGAGAAGTGCACAGAGCAGTCAGCCTCTTTTCTGAAGGAATGGTGTTTGCATGGGAGCCAAGTTGGAACAAGATATAGCTTTACACAGTTCCATATCACTTGCACAGAGCTGAGGTGCAATGATTGTAATGGTTATCGATTGCATGGAGCCGAACAGTAATACTTTAGATGGTATCTCATGTAACACTTAGTTTCTATGACTATGGCTATTTGATGCATCAGATTGAGATCTGTGAGGCGAATAAAATTTACTTTACCCCGTTCTGATGAGCTCTTTCAACAAGTTCAGAGAAGTCTTCCACCTTCCCTTCGGTGTCCGGATACTGAAATAATACTCCACTGACATCCTTTCCACTGAAATCCATCTCATGGGGTAACTTGATCTCAGTAATAACACCTGTATAACTGAAAAACAAGAACATGCAGAAGACAACAATATTCAAACCACTTCCTGCCTTGGAGCGATACTTAACATGATGTTTTCATGGACTTATATATGACTTTTCTCTTTAACATACACAGAGTTCAACCTGCTTTGCAGTGCCAAACATTGAGAAAGTTTCATGTCATGGTATATAGTACTGAAGGATAATTGCATTTGATATCATCATCAGAAATATGAAGCAAAGCAGAGCAGAGGATGCCTAAGCTACTTGATATCAACATTTTGCTACTTTAGCATGTTTAACTTGGAGAAGCAAGTCATATTTTTAGCAGATGGTTACTTTAAACTGTAAACTTAAAATGGATTTAGCTTTCTTAGAGAAGTTTTGCTATCTAGGGTAATTCATTACCTAGTTAAAAAAAATGACCAGGCTGAATTCAGTAACCAAATGCATATATTTGTGCCAACAACTTAAGGGGAAAATTAAATATTTTCTTTTTATCAGATATTTAGTCTCTTTTTAAACATCTTTAATTTCTTTGCAGTTTTATTTGAATGGAAAAGTAGAAGCAATGCCAAATGTTAACAGATTTCTGCTTCTATTTTGCAAAGATAGCATAATCCTATATTGCAAAAATGTTAGGTATGTGGTGAAGAGGCACAGATGAAAAATGATTCAATGTAAGTGAAAAGATGTGGTGGAAAGTGGAGAAAAGCATTACTTTGCTCTAGTTTGGACCACTGCTATAGTCTGGGGGTGGCATCGGGCATCTACATAGAACTTCCTTCTTTTGTTGTGCCTGTTAAAAAGAAAAGGAAAAAAAGAAGGGTTGCATATCGAGAATATATTTTTTCCATGGAAATAAAATGAATTGGTTTTCTAATTATGAGTTTTCCTAAGTTAAAAGGCAGTTGTAAATTTTGGTTATAATAACCAAATTAAGTGTAAGATTGAATGAAAGTTCTAGTCCATTTAAAATAAGAAAGTTCACTTCAGACAGTCAAATGAGACTCATATGTGACAAAAATTAAAACAGACTATGAAACAGAACAAGGAGCCAACTTAAGAAGCTGCAGGAATGCCTCCACACAAACATACTCTTTTAAAGCAATACAACTGTGGTCTTTAATACAGATTTTCAGTGTTGCCCTGGATAACCAAACATGAGCCATCAAAACAGTAAAATGGAGATTAAGACAATTGCCTAGTTTTCTTTGGTAAACATGGTTTTATGTCAGACTGATGCTTTGAACAATTGAATAGTTACAACACGGTCTCTGCTGTGTAATCTTCTTCCTGATATACAGTCCCACAGTGACCTTCAATCATCTCTGTGATTTCATTTGATTTGCAGATCCCTTTCATATGCCCCTACAATACAGAACCCTGAAAGTAAATTTGGATATAACAGTAACAGTTTCACTTTTAGCAACTTAGGACTGATGTACTTCACTGGTTTTTAAAGCTGCTTTTAACCACTAGTGGAAAAAAATTCACATCTTCAATGTTCATGGACACAAGAGATTCATGCCGCAGACTATTAGGTTATGCGATAAAAGCTCCTCGGCACACCCACAGAGGGGCAATGGCAGGTGGGGGAGCCCAAATAACACCCTGCCCCTGCTGCTCCCAGGCTCATCACAGGAGATACCAGCCCATCAGAGACCCATCTCCACAAACACAGAGGAGCACAAAGGCCCCAAGACAGGTGGGAATTTAAATTAGTTAATTAACCCAAACAGACACACTGTCTGCCCCCCCCCCCGGGGGGGAGAGACATTATGAGATGCAGGGGAAGAGCATTTTGGGATTGCAAGGGCTTATTATGAGATGTTTAGGGGAAAAGGGATACAGATAAGTGATTCTGGGAGGAACAAGTTTAAGAACATAGAGGGCTAAGGGGGTAAACAGGGACAGTCATATAGAAACGGTTGCTTGTTGATGCACTTGCACCCAACTAGTACAGTCTGTCCTCTCTTCTTGTTACATTTCTTTCTGATTCTTTTCATGGGCCAGGGGACTCTGTATTCCAGGAGTGGGGGTGGATGTGTATGGCTGTCTGGGTGCCAGCAACTGGAGTCAGATCATGGAGGATCCACACGTCCACAGTGCAGCAACTGGAGTGACCAGAGTGAGTGGACTTCAGTGCCAGCAACTGGAGCAGCACCTCAGCCATAGGGGCCTGTGAGGCTGTGGTGGTAGCAGCTGGAGCAGGTGTGTGTCTGGCTGCCAGCAGCTGGGCTGGTACCACAGGCAGTGCAACTAGACTTTCTCCAGTAGGTCCATCTCCCTCTCGTACTGGGGAGCCCAGAACTGGACATGGCACTCCAGGTGTGGCCCCACCAGTGCTGAGGAGAGGGCAAGGATCACCTCCATTGACCTGTTGGCAACACTCCTCCTAATGCAGCCCAGGATACCATTTGCAGCCTCTGCAACCAGAGCACATTGCTGGCTTGTGTTCAACTTGGTGTCCCCCAGGACCCCCAAAGGCCTTTTTTGCACAGCTGCTTTCCAGCCTGCCAGCCACCATCATGTACCCCATATGCCTGGGGTTGTTCCTCACCAGGTGCAGGACTTTGCACTTCTCCTTGTGGAGTTTCATGAGGTTCCTGTCAGCCCATTTCTCCAGCCTGTCAGGGTCCCTCTGGATGTCAGCACAACCCTCTGGTGTATCAGCCAATCCTCCCAGTTTCGCGTCATTAGCAAGCTTGCTGAGGATACACTCTGCCCCATCATCCAGATCATTAATTGGACCCGGTGTTGCCCCTGGGGTACGCCATTAATAACTGGCCTCCAACTAGAGTTCATGCCACTGATCACTACCCTCTGGGCCTAACCATTCAGCCAGTTTTCAATCCACCTCACTCTTGCCTCATCCAGACCAAAATTCTTCAGCTTTTCTGTGAAGATTTAAGGGAAACTGCCAAGGTAGACGATACCCACTGCTCTCCCCTCATCTACCAAGCCAGCCATTTAATAGTAGAAAGTTGTCAAGCATGACCTCCCCTGTGTGAACCCATGCTAGTGACTCCTGATCACCTTCTTGTCTTTCCCATGCCTGGAAATGGTTTCCAGGACTAGCAGTTGTTCCATCACCTTCAAGAGATCAAGGTGAGGCTGACTGGCCGGTAGTTCCCTGCATCCTCATTCCTGCCCTTCCTGAAGACAGGAGTGACATTTGCTTTCCTCCAGTGCTGAGGCACCTCTGCCAGTCACCACGATTGTTCAGAGGTAATCAAGAGCGGCCTCACAATGACATCAGGTGGTTCCCTCAGCACTCATGGGTGCATCACATTAGGGCCCACGGACTTGTGTATATCCAGTTTGGTTAAGTATTCTCTAACCTGACCCTCTTCTGCCAAGGGTGTCTTCGTTGCTTTAGACTTTCTCCTGGTCTCTAGATCCTTAGGTTTCCTAAGGCCTTAGATGTCTGAGTTACATTCATATCAACACTGGGAACTTCTCTGGGGGCTTAACAACATGGGCTATAGCTGTTTAGTGATCTGCTCAGTGGAAAGGCCACACTGAACTTCAACCCACTCACCTATCCATGCCTACACATCAGAGATGCCTTTCAAACTCCAAAATTCCTTCCTGCTGTGATTTAACTATACATTTAAACATACATTTAAACATACTACCTGTGACATAATTGCATGGCTTCTGCAGCAGCTGTCCCTTCATCCAGCAAAGACGCATTAGCCACATCCATTCCTGTGATATCGCACACCATAGTCTGGTAATTCAGCAGGCTCTCCAGCCTGCCCTGGGAAACCTCAGGTTGGTAAGGAGTATACTGGGTAACCCTGTAAGAATAGACTTATGAGTTTGGGTCTAGGAAGATAAATGTGTAACAGAATTATGCCAATATGTAACTCAACTATGTAATAGAAAAAATAAACTGTAAAGCATAATTCACTAACATGAAAGTTTGTTAGAAAACAGTTACTTTTAGATTGCTGTAATTTATTACTGCCCTGGAAGCCTGAGAATATTTTCTCTTCTGGTATTGACTTGGCTTTTTACAGGAGAAGAATTCTATTTCTCCCTTTTGAAAAGAGAAATTACTTTTAAAACAGGGGTGTGAGTACATCTTGGGGAAGGGAGAGGGAAAGTAGGCACTGAGTGTCGGAGTATTTAGCCAAGTTACAATATCCAAATGAGAATGCTTAGTTCAATCAAATCTAGGTTATTTCCATTATCTTTCCACACTGTTTCTGAAGCCCTTTCCTTGCCAAGTCTTCTTCACTCTTATGGGAGGAAAACTACTCAGCATTTCACAGGATCAAGATCAGAAATATGCAACTTCTTGTGAAATTACAGTTTCCGTATGTGTTAGTGAAGGGAAGTGAGACTGATGTGAGTTTTATCTGTTGTCATTTGGAGAACAAAACTGTTGAGGCAACATAAGCAATTCCTTAGAAAAGGCAACAGTCCAAGGGAAACACTGTATTATAACAGTCCAGAAAAACGAAGCAGCATGGATCCAGGGATGAAAGGCAAGAACAAAGTTCAGACTCTCCTCTCACTGCTAGAAATTTGGGTAAATTTGGATAAATTTGGGTAAAATCCCTAGACTGGGAAATATTTCCACAGTCACTCAGGACAGACTTTATGCCAGTTTGAATTCAGGCTAGCAGCCAGAAACAAGCAATAAGTAGGAACACTCGTGGCCTCTGTTTTCTAGCAATAGAAGAAAACAACAGTTTGTTTCCTGAAAGGGCACTAGTAAGCCCTAGACTTTTGAAAAATCCTTATGGGTGAAGGTATAATCTTTAAAAAGAGACTGAAGTATTTGGAAGCTCAAGTCATGTAAAGTTGATAGAAGGTGAGCAACAGAGACTTTTAAAGAGCAAGCTGCAAAACCCATGGTATAGAGCAAGATAAGAGGAGCAATAAAATAGTAATGCAAGAGAAGGCAGGAAAAAAGTCCTGGAGAATGGAAGAGCTAGAAAGAAAGACATACTCAGTAAGTGAACTCAAAGTGTAATATATGATGCTAATGTATTTGCTGTCTATTTAAATTATATATCTGCTCAAATTTTTCACGTATACTGTTCGGTACAGTGACAGAAAGCAATAGCTATATACCAAATTAGATAAATATTGATGACTTTCCCAAATATTGAAGGTTTTTCCTGCTTCTTAGCCAAGTCTAACACTAAACTACTTATCATCATATACTTGGCTGCATAGTTCACAAGTGAGACCATGTCCTGTGCAGCATTCAACGTTGCTCATCTCAATAGTAATAATTTTTTTTTTCTCCATGGTTGCTAAGCCCAGTCTTCAGTTTGTCAAATAAACTTTCAATCTGGCAGTATCAAGGTTTGTTTTCTGAATCGTCCTCCTGCCCATTCAGCTCTCACCAATAAAAAGAGTTATTCCCAAGCCCTTTGCATGAACAAAGAGTTTTCTTGCTTACTGAAAGAAACTCCTCTGTACTTGACATTAACAATCTTACTTTCTCATTTTATTTCAGCTAAAGGCTTTTCTTTTGCATTATAACTTGCAGGAGGAACTAAAAGTAGACTAATAAGAATGAAAGCATTGAGATTAATTGAAATACATTAGAGAAATATTACTCAGTGCAAGAAAAAAAAATCAAGAATCATTGGTTAGTACTTGCTGGAATAATCAATTAACAGAAGTGAGATTTTAATTAAAGTTGAGTATACTGGCTTTATTATTCATTTCAACAAAAACATAGTTTCATTAAACCATTACTAATTAGGGACTGATTCAAAATGAGAAAGGTAGAAAAAAAAGAAAAGTCAGTAGTAGGGAAGCAATACTTCACATTAAACTTGGCTGCAAATTTTGTAAAAGACATTGAAGTTGTAGCTGTTCACGTGGTGTAAAATTCTCTATTTTGTTTTCAAAGACAAAGCAACTCTCTTAAGATGTGAGTAATGTTCACAACTCCTTACTTGATGAGAACCCCCTTTCCTAAGATTTTATC
Source organism: Pandion haliaetus (assembly GCA_013401275.1). Taxonomy (NCBI): domain Eukaryota; kingdom Metazoa; phylum Chordata; class Aves; order Accipitriformes; family Pandionidae; genus Pandion; species Pandion haliaetus. Next base: position 28,559 of record VYZV01036544.1, on the reverse strand, counting down.
TTTTATAGTTAGAGACAGACTTTGCAATGAATGCTTCAAAGCTGACCAGTCAAATCAGCTACCCAGGAACCTATTAAAAAAGCCTCAAGAATTTCCACTTATAGTTTATGCTCAAATGATTTTTTAAATTAAGTTTTTCATATTGTGTAAAATAAAGAAATAAATCTATTCTTAAACT
>VYZV01036544.1:13893-24282 GCA_013401275.1 Pandion haliaetus | reverse complement strand
TTGCGGTTTTTCTTTATATATATATATATATATATATATAAACTTTAAATACTGCTTTTATTAAAATAAAAATTACTCAGTAATAAAGATGACAGTTATTATTTTAATACAATACAAAAAAGGATGTTAGTGACTAGAGATAAGGGAACTTCTAAACCAAATGAGACAATGCAGGGTATCACTGGCATTCAGTCTGTTGGAAAGTAAGACTCCACATTAAATTTAGTTTTTTCTGTTGCATCATTTCTGAGTTACAGTTCTTTAGAGAAATGTCAATGCTAAATGAGTATTTATAACCAAGCCTTAATGCCTTTGTCAGGAAAAGTCCATCAAGAGACAAAACCCCTTTATTATTTAGATTAATGGTGTTCATAAGATATAAATCAATGCATTAAAATATTTTCCTTTTTACATTTAAGAAAAAAAAAAAAAAACAAAACCAAAAAACCCAGCCAAAACCCAAACCAGTAACATTCAAATTCAAGTCTGTCAGACAGGCTGTTCTTTTGCTTGTCCCCAAAAAACGAAATGTCAGCTGGGTCATGAGAACAAAGTACAATATTCTCAGCTTTTTCATAAATGAATTATCAAGCATTGCTGTCTACCTGTTTTCAGGCACCAGTGAACTATTTGTTCAGACAAGAACATACTTTATGGATACACATCAAACTCTTGAAGGTCTCTGGTTTCAAATCAAGAAAGAAATACCTAGAGAAAAGCCTTTAAAATTTTTAAGGCTTCTTACTTCCTCCTGAGAAAACCATATTGCATAGTATTTAACTGCATCCATCCAAAATTGCATATACCAGTGGAGGAAGCAGCCAGTTTAAATTTAGGCAGAAGTTAGGGAATAATTACTTTAGGAGTTAAGTCTGTATACTTCCTTAAAGCAAACAAATATTCTTGTGTTAGTTCGTCATAAATAGGAGCTGTGAACAGCAGTCACAAAAATCAATGAAATGTTTTACAGAAAAGCATCTTCTAAAGTCAAAAGTATTCTTCTTCCCCTCTAGCTTCACCATGAGCAACACAGTTCCTACACTTACACATCAGTATCACATATATGAAAGCCTTAGTCAAAAAAAATAGGTTTGGGGTATATTTGTCTATGCTCATTCATAAGATGAACTTCAAATGTATATTTATACATATGCATTTAAAAAGAAAACGTGGTACATTACCATCCTGCATTCTCCAATAAATTCCGTGCAATGGGTTGAGGCACTGAGCAGTTGTAATAACCCATGCCTATGTAAGACCTCCATATCTTGTTCTTGCTTGCAATATTGTATAGAGTTTCAAGGATTTCATTTTCACCTAATTGAAAAGAAATTGTATCAGAAAACTACAGTTACATATAATGCTAGCAGTTTTTAACTGAAATGCCTTGTACCCCTGGGTAAAAAAATTGCAACATTGATGATACAAGTATAAATAGTAGCAGAATAAAGTGCGAACCAAGAACAGTAAAGTTAAAAGAATAAGCTGTTAAAATATTCTGGGAAAGTTTAAATTCTGCCAAATTGTGGAAAATGCAACAACTGAAAAATAGCAGGGTTTCAACCAATGTGGAAACAATAGTGAGAGAAACAGCTGTAGGCAAACAGCTTATAGACCCCTTTTTGTGCTAATGCAATATACATTCTGGGGCTCTTGCACATGCACTAAAATATATCTTGGAAGGCACCTTTTATTAGCTAAACCTTGCACAATCAGCACTGGATGAAGCCATAGCCATCCACAACTCTGATTTAATGTTTCGAACAGAGCCATATTTGCACAAACTGGGCTCACACTAAGCACCCAGGAGTAATTTCTTAGTAATAAAAAGAACTGTACTTTCTTTCATTTTCCCTGAATAGCTGATAAAATGGAACAGTTCTTTTAATTCAATTTTAGTATGCTTCACCAGTTTATTAAAAAAAAAAAATGAATACCATATTTGTAGCTTAAGAAATTCCATTTAAGATTAACTTTTAAATGAGTCTGCTGATCTAGTTTGGAGAGATTACAACACAATGCTTTTGAAGCATTCAGACAGAAGGCATTTGGACTCTCTCCCCCAACTATAGTTTAGTCTTTGGTCTTGCTTCTACATACTTCTCAGTGTCCTGAAGGCTATGCAAAAATCACATTTGGTCAACCTGTTCCTAGTAGTCAATGAATAATGCTACTGAACATCTGCCAAAGGGAAAGATTTACAAAATATTTTAGTACCTGAGGATGCAGAAAGATGGTCAGCAGGCTGTCTAAGATTAGACAGAGAGATAGTCATGCCCAGCCTAACAGACCTGGGTGGAATTGGACACCAACACTCCTAGGTGAGGGGTGATCTTTCTGCCCCCTCCCCCCCAATCTGACCTCGGGAACTGCTTTATTGGGGCAGTTGCATGAAGTTCTTTCTGTTCATTCTGCACTGCAACTTGAAAAGCAGACTTTGGAATATAAGGCTACAAATCACCAAAGTGGAATGGCTTGGGCCCTGGATGTCTCAAAACCCATTTTCTCTCCGCAAGTTACTCCAGCAAGAGAGATCAAGTCAAAACAGTTAATGCTCTGGAATCTGCTGGGAAATAATTCTCTAGGTTTTGAATTCATTTCTTCCGCAGCCACAAACAAGGATATTATAACTTTAGCTCTGATTTAAAAACTCATGCTTTCTCTTCCTTTTACTTAAAGTGGTACTATTGCATTCCATGTATAAAAATTAATTTTGTAAAAAAATCTTCTGGTTTTCAATTAATTTCTCCAGAGTCACATTATACCTTCCACAAAGTTATTTTTTTACTGATCTTCAGTTCTCACTTCAAAGTTCATTTCTTCTCTGCCTCTTACTCAGTGTTACTATTAGATCTAATGTATAAAGATTAATTTCTTGTTTTCAGTAAACTGCAGTTTTTCTGGAAACTCAAAAGTCATGTGTTTATTGAACTCAGCAATGTCCAGGCCAAAGTTTCTAAAGCCTAGTGAGCAGCTCCACTCCCTCACACTCCTCCCACACAGTTTCTTCCAGACAGATGCACTTGTTTGTCTAAGTGAGAGTTTTAGCACTGTAGAGATCTTCCTCTATCACTTGCAAAACAGAACTTCAATGAAAGACAGTTTGGATGCAGTTTGAGAGGGAGGGTTGTATTCTTGCAGAATTCAAATATCAATGATTTTTTGAAAATGGTAATGAGTTTGCTTGTTTAACTCCAAATGCAGTTGAAGGGAGAAGCTGGCTATCATGTAACTTGCTCACTAGCCCAATGTCACACACAAAAATGCATTAAGAGTGAGATATCTGCAGTAAACATATACCACAAATACTGTACTATGTGCCAGATAGCATTTCCTTTGTTTGCCCGACCAGACATTTCTTCTAGGGAGTCATTTCTGAGCAAATATAGCTAACAACTACCACATGAAGATGCTGAACTTGTGCTAGAACTCTCTGAAATAAACCAGTTTCCAAACTGACCTAAGGCACAAAGCAAAAAGCCTAGTGAAACTGTAAGCAGCTTAGGTAGCAATTAAGCTTAAGAATAGAACCACATTCCACCTAGAAGATCCATGCTGATAGATCCCAACATGGAATACATTTTTAATTATTACATTTTTATGAGCTACCTGTGAAGACAGTTACACAACTAGTTTTAATCAGGGTGGTGAAATGCTGGAGGGCAGTCTCCCACCACTCCTGCTTCCCCTCACTTACCCTGCTCCTTTGGTCACTAGAAAGGGAACAGGAGCAGTACAGCTCCAATACACATCTCCGACATTTGGTGTGCCTCTCTGAAGAGACCTGGGGTGAACACTCCTTCCCCTGTGCCTTACACCGCCTTGAACGTGCTTATCACAGCATGTCTTTAGGAAGACAGCCTGTAAGGAACTGCACTGCTGAGTCATGGAATTCAATAGCCCCTGATTTGTCTGTACAGCCTGGCTTACCTAAGACTAAACATAAGCTCATGTAGATTTATGATTTAATTTTTACTAATTCAGTGTTTGCTTTACACTGATAGGGTTCTGAATTCAAGGAAAACTGATGTAGACAAGGATGAGGGAAATTAACACATATGTTGGGGTCCAAGGACTGGAGAGCAAGAGAATGAAACCACTCTTAACAGCATCCCAAACACTGACAGGAGGAGACAGAGGAGACACAGCCGACCTCTTCACAGCAGTGCATGGTGGGAGGGTGAGAGGCAGTGGCACAAGCTGAAACATGAGAGGCTCAGGCCAGAAATAAGGAGAAGCCTTTTCCCTGGGTCTCCATTCTTGGGGGTTTCATCTTCCAACTGGGTGAAGCCCTGAGCAGCCCAGTCTGAGCCCATGGCTGAGCCTGCTCTGGGCAGGGGCTGGGGCTGGAGCCCACCAGGTCCCCACCAGCCTGAACAGGATCCTATGTCTCTGTCAGTAGCTGTATTTCCCACTCCATCAAGCTTCGCTTTTAACACTGTATTCCCATAATATTATTTGTGAAAGGTGTCTAACACTTTACTGGTCACTCTGTCAATAACTAACGCTAGTATAAAGGCAGAAGAATGCTAACCACGAGTGGCCTTATGTATGTTTAAAAATTCATTTTCAAATTCAAAATGAAATTGCTAGGTTTCCAGTTTGGTCAAAAAGAATGTCACCAAACCCCGAAAATTACACAGACTTTTTCTGCTGTATGAAGGATATACCTTGGAGCATATGTAGTGGAAACAGTGTATTCTTGTAAATATTTAATTATTTATTTAAAGCTAAACTACATGAAGACTAGGATTTTGGTGACTTTCAATACATATAGTTGAAAAAACAGAGCTTGCAAGACATTGTGTTGGGTTACTGATTTTTTTTTTTAAATTCTCCCCAGCAACAGGTGAAATAAAGACGCAATATCCAAAATGGGGAAGTAAAACAATTTAAAAAAATTGACGATGGTTAAGAAATTTTTGGAAACTGGCCATCATGCTCAGCTATTTGTTTCCAGTTTTCTAAGACAACATGGCTGAAATGCCTTCATCTTGAATTCATCTTATTGGGTGTACACTATAAATTCTTTAAGAACCTTGTTCAGCAAAAAATAAAATTGCCAGCTAAGACACTGCAGTTGATCTTTATTCCCCTCATCAACTCATTAGATAATATGATCAAAAACAGTACCCAGAATAAAGTTCATGCATCTTGCAGTACTGCTGTCTCAGAACTGTAGAGAAAATTCACTGAGGCTCCCACTAGTAGTTCTGTGAGGACACTTCATTACGGCTACACCCACAAGTAGAAAAGGCAAAATGTATCACAAAAAAAGTAAGAGGGATTTAATTATCAGATGATAAAATGATAATACTGTTATTTCTGCTAGTGTTTTTGTGGTTAGCACAGTAGATTTGCCTTGAAATTGTGAGATACCTGCAAAACAATATGGTACCCAAAAAAGAAAGAGAGAAATCAAGAGAGAAGAAACTTAAAACTCACAACACAAAGGGAGGTGACTATTTGTTTGATATCATTTTGTTCAGATTATGTCAGGCCCTTAAAAAAAAAAAATCTAGTTTNATCATCCCCCTGGACTCAGCACTGGTAAGGCCACACCTTGAGTACTGTGTTCAGTTTTGGGCCCCTCACTACAGGAAAGACATTGAGGCACTAGAGCATGTCCAGAGAAGGGCAGCGAAGCTGGTGAGGGGCCTGGAGCATGTCTTCTGAGGAGTGGCTGAGGGAACTGGGGTTGTTTAGCCTGGAGAAAAGGAGGCTGAGGGGAGACCTTATCGCTCCCTACAACTACCTGAAAGGAGGTTGTAGTTTGGTGAGTGCTGGTCTCTTCTGTCAGGTGGCTGGTGATAGAGTGAGAGGAAATAGCCTCAAGTTGCATCAGGGGAGGTTTAGATGGATATTAGGAAAAATTTATTTACTGAAGGGGTTGTCAGGCATTGGAACAGGCTGCCCAGGGAAGTGGTTGAGTCACCATCCCTGGAGGTATTAAAAAAAACATGTAGATGAGGCACTGCAGAACATGGTTTAATGGGGATGGTGGTGTTGGATTGACGGTTGGACTTGAAGACCTTAAAGGTCTTTTCCAACCTAAATGATTCTATGATCAAGGAAGCAAGATCTTCAGAATAGTTGATATAAGAAAAAGAGGGATGAATTTATTTGTTTTGGTTTAGCAATTAATTCAATCTCTGTTAAAAAAAAAAATCATATTATTGAAGTAAAACAGTTCCAAAGCACTGTCAGGCATGTAGTAATGCTGCAGAACAGCACAAAAAAAGTACCTGTACCAGGTGCTGAGTCTGACCAGGAACTTCCGAAAAGACAGGCGGAAAGCGAACACCATCTGTTGCCCTGCCTCCTCCTTTCACTAAGGCTATGCACGCTCACACAGCCTGCCTGGGCAGCAGAGGTAACCTGAGGATGCTGCAAGGAGCAGAAAGCTCGCACGGGCTGAGTGCCAGCAACATGCCTGCCTGTGTCCGTCCTACCACCAAGGCCTGCTGCCTTCGGAAAGAAGCGCAGCAGCCTGAAAGTGCTGAGGAGCAAAGCGTGAGGAGCAAAGTGCCATCGGTGGTAATGCAGATTCCTGCACCACTTGTGGCAATACTCTGCATATGACAAATAGCCTGCTATAGGTGTCTAAAGCAAACCGTGTGGACTCCAGCAGCAGGCAATCTGAAATGACTAAATCAGCTTCAAAAATCCGACTGACATTAGGAGCTGAAAATAAACTCATCCAGAATTAATTTTTAAGTGGCATTTTAAATACAAAATCATAGTTAAAGTAGATTTAATGGCATGAAGAGCAGTTAAATTTGAAGATACAAATAGTCTTACTTACAATATAACTGCTTCTGAGGAATTTTGCTTCTAAAAATGTTTAGACTGGAGACCCAGTTAGTTTCTTATACAGATTTTATAAACTAATGTTTATAAATTTCTAAAATTTAAGAATGTAACTGGGAATATTTTGGAAAAAAAAAATCATGGCAGAGTTTGTAGACTAATTTTTTTAATTCAAATCCTGAGCAAAAAAGCAGAAACACATATGTACAAAGCCTACCCATTAAATAAGGATGGACATACAATAGCAGCATTGCAGAGATAACGAAGACTGCTATAGACAGTAGGTTTGCAAGGATAAAAGAAAGAAGATTACTCTTATATAAGATGATCTGTTCTTTTACTTAAATCGATCAATCACTACATACATGCTAAAGCACCTTCAATACCTAAAGAAAAGCTGATTGTTAAAGTTTACTTACCATGGCAGTGGGGAAAAAAAACCCTCTGTAATAGCAGCTGATAACAATTAAGTATCAAACAGATGTCTACCCTTATAAATATTGACTGAATAGAAGTTGCATGTCAAAATAACATTTTCCCCTAACTGTATCTGCAGAAAAAGCTGAGTGTTAAAAAGTCCCCCTTCCAGAATGGGTTGAGGTACAGGACAGCAACTTACTGTTACAGGAAATCAGACATCTTGCTATTTCACCCCACTGGCTTTCAGTGGCCTGTTCAGGTGGTTTTACAACACTGTCAGGGGTCTCATGACAGCAGGCACTTTTAAAATGGCTTTTTTTTTTTTTTTGTCAGAAAAGGGACACAGATAGTCCTGTCATACTACCTACCAAACAAAGCAACTCATTTCAGAAACCTCTTAGCACAAGCTACACTCCTTCTTTCCTCCATCACTGACCATGTCTGTACAAGAAGAGATATACCGATACAGGAACACTAATAAATACTGAAAAAGCATTTCTAATGCAGATGCACTTGTACCAGCAAAGCTTAGCATTTACCAGAATGACTTCTTCATTCATACATGAGCAAAACAAATGTCCAGTTAAGGCTAGAGGCTTTCTCTCTCAATATATCATGTCTTTCAGGAAAGTAATGAAGCTTGATTCTTTCACTGAAAAGTAGGACTGTGGTAAAACATCCAGGAAAGACAACACATCTACAAAAAGATTATGCTTCTACTGTTATCAAAGATTTTATTTAAGTGCAGTGGATCATATGCAATACCATTTAAACCAGCTCTTTAATGTAAGTTGCATCCCCAGGAGCTTTTGGGGTTTTTTTTACTGCTATTGCATACACACAGCTGATTAATTTTCTTTTAGACAACTTGTTACATTACCAAGGGAAGGATCTGTAATGCAAAAGAATCTTTCTTACTACCACACCTAATCAAAATTTGAAGATATGCATATACATCAGAAGTACACGTCTGAGACGAGGCCTAAAGCTATAAAAGGTAAAAAAACCACCACAAATATAATTGCAGAGACCTATGATACTCACCCAGATGTACTATTTATGGGGAGTGCATGGGTTTCTTGGACTGCATATCTAATTCTAGCTGTAAGCATGACTTCCATGAGGCTTCAGTGCAAGCTCAGCTGTGTTTCCTAATACAAAGGAGTAGCTCGAGCACAGCTGATTTGTTCAGCTGCGCTCTGACCTGTGCAGTCACAATGATTATGTTTCTGAATTGAAGTTATACAGAAAAGTGGAAGTGTATATTTAAACCAGTAGGAATTGCCATATTAGAAATTTTACAAATGCTAAAGCTGAATAACACATTTTGAATTGTCTTGCCCTGTTCTGCCATTGCATGTATGAGTTTGGGAGATGGTGGGAGCAAAATTGTCTTCATACAAATAAAATAACATATTTAAAATAGAATATAGTTATTATGACACTTTCCCAATTTTCCTATTTCCCTTTAATACATGGGATATGATAAATAATATACCATACTCACATAAGAAATCCCACACTGGTGATTGGAAAGACAGCATTCTCTCTAATGGTACATGAACGAGGAAGAAAGTTTTACTCAGAGTACAGTGTCCTAGGTACAAGACGTTCAATGTGAAGTTGCACAACTTTAAGCCGAGGCTTTTAACTTAACTTCTACAAGCTGTGGAGTTTTCTGTTTTCAATACAGTGAAAAACTAGCGACAAAAATCTACACATTAAATAACAAAAGACAGTTTGTCACACTGGCTGCAGAAGGAAAAGCAGCAGTGTGCAGAAAAAAGTTTTCTGTACCTCATGCAAGCATCTCTTTTGAAAACTCACTGTTGCATGCCCTGCAATGTGAGACTACATCAGTCGCATTCTTTCAAAGTTTACTCTAAGGGAACAAGAGCAGCATAGCAAGTGGAGCAAAATGCCAGTGAACTAAATACACTGTTAGCTAATGAGGTCCTGCTGCACAATGAGAACTTGCATACAACAGAACATCAAATAATGCATAGCAATCTAGGAGACATCCACTTCAAAGTTGCCATGTAAATCAGCAAGAGAACACATAAAACTACATCAAGATTTTGACTTAGGTTGACATCATCGGTTTAGTTTTCAATAATGTACAATTATCTTAATGCCCAACTGTACTGTGCCACTTTTATGTGTGCTTTAGCAATGTAAAACTTCATAAAGACTATCATATACTAAATAAAAAAAAAAAAACCCCGAAGAAAGGTTTTTAAGAAGTAGTTATTAGTAACAATCTACAATTAACCCCTTTTACAGACCTAAAAATATAATAATCTAAAAAGTTATTTTCTCTGAGGATAAGTGAAAATCACTCATCAGTCAGGGAGTACCTTGATTAAAATACATTAATCATAGGAAAATATGCAAGCAATACTTTCAGCAGCTATACAGACAGAAGAAGGCAATTAAATTCCACTTCTCTACCCTCCCCCCCCATTTTAATAAGATGGGAAGTTACCAAAATATAAAATACCACTGTACTAATAAAACATTTTCAAAGTAGAAGCTTTCAGTCAATACTGTATCCCTCCTGGCTAGAATCTGTCTTTTCAGGCTCTAGTTTTCCTGGCTGTTCATTGTGGCGCTGCCTCTCGTGCGTGATGTCATCTTGGAGTAACCAGATTAAACTGGCCGGGAACCTCACCGGAGCTGCAGGCCTGAAGTTTACACTCATATTACAGTGCACAGATGAGCAATGAATAAAAGCCAGTGAGAGGGATCAAATTTTCTACAAATTGGGCAAGGTTATCTTGACACAAATACAAAGTTACTACTGGTGTAATTGACTCCACTACCTGAATGGCCCCTGAGCTTTGTTAGTTTCAGCGGAATTGTTTGGCGAGGTGCATTTTTGAGTATTTCTTTCACTGCTGGCATTTCCAGCAGGATGTTCACAGATATCTATCAAGATCGCAGTTACACAGATAGAAATTCTGTGCTGTGATTGTTAACTTTAAAAAATGTCAATACCTAAAGGTTCATCAAATTGCATCGAGTTTTCTACAGCAATTTGCTGAATTATTGTGGTGCCACAATTGCTGGCTCAGATGTTTTGTATTCCTGCAGTTCACCCAACTCCCTCCATCAGATTCAGAAGGCTAGCCATGACTCTACTGTGCATCCATTATACGT
>VYZV01036543.1:0-29685 GCA_013401275.1 Pandion haliaetus | reverse complement strand
GGTCGGATGGGGTCGGCTCGGCTCGGCTGAACCCCGCCCCCCTCGAGCTAGCCCGAACCCCGACGCCCTTTTGGGGCGCCGATGGCCACCAACGCTGCCCACCCCAACGCACCCGCAGGCGCGGGAGGAGCTGTGGGTGTTTACTGGGTAGGGGGGTGCCCCGGGGCACCCCAGGGCAGGGGTTGGGGACGGGGACCCCCACCCCCCTACGCCAGCATCTCCTGCCACTTGACGTAGAGGAGGGCGGCCAGGCCCTTGAGCTGGGCGCGGAATTGGAGCCCGGTGCCTTCGCGCAGCCCCCACCCAAAATGCCGGTCCAGCTGGGCGCAGAGCTGCTCCAGGTGGCCCTGTGGGGGTCAGGGACACGGTGGGCACCCCCCTGGGTCCCCCCACCCGGGGCCCGCTGCTCACCCGCTGCTCGGCCGGCGGGTGCTCGGTGCCCACCGCGTTGCTGGCGAGGAGGAGGAGGCTGTAGCTCAGGTAGCAAGCCTACGGGTGGGAGCGGGCACTGGGGCTCACCGAAAGGGGCGCGGGGCACCCACGGCACCCATTTTCCGGCGAGGGGAGCACCCACCTCCTGGTCAGCGTCCTCCGGCTCCTCCAGACCCCTGGCGAGCACCAGACGTCGCAGGGTGTCCAGCTGCGCCAGCACCAGGAGCCGGCCCAGCGCCTGCAGCTGTGAGGGAGAGCGGGTGTCAGGGAACCCACAGCCCGTGCTGGAGCTCACGGTGGGTGCCGGAGCCCCGGCACGGTCCCACCTCGGTGCACCTACCTCTGCGTGCGCCCCGGGGGGTGGCACGGTGTCCGGCGGCTCCCTCAGCAGCCGGGCCATGGTGTGAAGGCTCAGGTGCCGGCGAAGCTCCCTGGGAAGAGGGGGAAGAGTGTGAGGGAGGGTCCGGCACGTGCCCACGTGCCCGTCCCCACCTCTGTGCCCATCACCACCATCCCCCGGTGCCATCCATGCAGCACCGGCGTGGCCCCAGTGCCCTCCGGACACCCGTGGTGAGGAGTGGTGGTGCCGGCAGCCGGATTCTGCCCGCTTTGTGCCTGCGCAACCGTCCGGAATAAAGGAATTAAGAGGCAGACGCATCCCAGCCCGCTCGGCCCTGGCACGGTGCCGTGGGGCCGTGCCAGCTCCTGCCAGGCTCCCCGTCACCAATCCGCGGGGCGCGGGATGCCTGGCAGGCCATCGCTGCCAGCTCTCCTTGGCATCCCACTCGGCTGCGGCGCTGTGGGCACGGACGTACCTGCCCCTTCTCCTGAGGTCCGGCAGCAGCCGCACGAGGGCAACCAGGTTGTGATGGTGCCGAGAAAGCTGGCAGAGGGACAGGCAGCTGGGGAGAGAGGGAGACGCTGCGGGCAGAGCCCTCGGGGAGGGGTGCGGAGGGTGGGCACGGGGCGAGGGGATCCCCCCCTGCCCTGGGTACCTGCTTCTGCCAGTCCCGGATGCCTTCCAACAGGCAGTGCAGGAGGTGCTGCAGTTCGGGCAGGGGCTGGCAGCGCAGCGCCCGGTCGAGGCCGAGGAAGGAGAGGAGGGTGACGAGCGCCAGGCGGGCGCTGTCGGCGTAGCGGCACGGCTGGGAGACCACGCACAGCGCCAGGAACTGGATGGGGAAGGCAGCGTGTCACCGAGGAGCCCCCGAAACCCACCGTGGGGATGTCCCTGCCCTGGCACAGCTAGCGGCAGCCCCAGCAGGTGCCCCTCCAGGAGCTGGCATCAGCGCTGCCCACCCAATTAGCAGGGCAGAGATAATGAAGGCGCAGCATTGCCGGCGCGGGCAGCTGTTTCCCACCTTGCAGATGTCACCGAGCTGCGTCACCAGGGCCAGCGTGCTGGTGGCATCGGGGCTTGGCTGTCTTGGGGAGGAGGATGGATCCAGGCTCCTGGGAGGAGCAGAAGGGGTTGGCAGGGGGGCTGGCAGGGTGGGCAGCACCCTCCTGTGCGCCATACCAGGGCTCACCTCCTCTCCACAGGGCACAGCTCGGGGGACAGCAGGTGCTGGCAGTGCAGGGGACTCAGGTCAGCGGCGAGACGGGCGAAAGCCTGACCGATCTCCTGCACCGTGGGGCACCAGGGCTCGCCTGCGGACAAGGGGATGGTGAGAGCGGGCAGGGGTTTGGGGGGACACCCCAGCGAGGCATCCCCGTATCCACCCCGCGCTGACCCCCGGTGCTCAGCCAGATCTCCCACAGCGCCTGGGAAGTGTTGGTCGTGTCCGGGCAGAGGGTCATCAGCTGCCGAAACAAAGAGGGGGTGACTGGGGTGTCACCGTGGAAGGAGGGAGCACCCTCTTGCGACGGTGGCTTACCTGGAAGAGCCAGCGCAGGACGGGCAGCGGGCAGGTGGGCACGCAGCGGTAGAGCAGGCTGAGGCCCCCGTTGCGCACAAAAGCTTCCTGGCTGGCAGGTGAGTTGCTGGGGGAGGGACAGAGGGGTGAGCGGGGCTCTGCCCGCGTCCCCTGTCCCCCCGCCGTCACCCCGATATGTCCTGCCTACCCCCCGCCTAGCGCTCACCAGAGGAAGAATCCTTCCAGCGTGCTCTGAGGCTGCAGCCCGTGGCTGTCCAGGGTAGGTGCCGGTGCCGGGTGGGCGCAGAAGACGGGCTCCCCGGGGTGGACGGCGGGGATGAATCTGGGTTTCACGGTGAAGTGGGCCAGGAGCTCCCTGCGGGCGGGAGGGCGGGGTGGGGTGGGGAGCGGGGACCGCAGGGACCCCCCTAACTCCCCACCCAGGCATGGCTGGCGGGGGTACCTGTGCAACTCGGTCAGCTGGGTGTCCTCGTCTGGGGACTCTGAGGGACTGGCGTCATCCACGTGCACCCAGGCCAGGCTGGCCTGTGGCGTGGCTGCCTGGCTCTGCTCCCTGGCACGGGGGTGGTTAGGGCAGGGCGAGGGCACCCCGGGATGCCCAGCACAGCCCCTATGCCCACTCCCATGCCTGCGGTGGGTACCAGCCTTACTTCTTCTCCCAGATCAGTGAATCCAGGCTGTTGGCAAGCAGATACGTCCGCGGGCACACAACCTGGGCAACAGAGCACGGGAACAGTGACGTTTCAGCAGGTACCGCAGCACCCAGTGGGTACCGAGAAGTCCCGAGGGACCCCCCGATGCCGGGGCACCCACCCTCAGGCAGGGACCTACCTGCTGGTGGTCCGCAGAGTTCAGGGGCTCATCCCTTGCCAGCAGCATATCCTTCAGCGGGATCAGGTCATCGTCCTCGCTGTCTGTGGGGGACACCCACCCCCCCGTCGTGCCTGGCAGGTGCCCCCCAAAGTTCCTGCCTGCCTGCTCCGGCACCGTCCCAGCTGTGGGGTGCTGCCCATGGTTGGCCTCACCCCCCAGGGACCCCACAGCTGCCTCTGGCAGCACTGGGACATGCCCAGAACTGTCTAGTGCCTCCTGGCATGGTAGGGAACCCCGGCTGGCCGCATCCTGCTGGTTGGCATGGGGCTGAGCAGGACCAGGAGGCCGCTGCCCTCTGCTTACCCGTTTCCTGGTGCCAGGAGATTTCTTGGGGTGCTGGGGGTCTGTGGGGACAGCACAGGGGTCACCACAGGCTCCCTTGGGGCTCAGGGAGGGCCGTGGGGACAATGTGGGGGTGACCGGGGGCCCCCTTAGGGCAGAGAGATAGCCATGGGGACAATGCAGGGGTGACCAAGCCCCCCCCCTTGAGGCATGGGGGCTGTGGGGGCAACTGAGGGGTGACCAGGGCCACCGCTTGGGGTGCCAGGGAAGGGTGGGGACAATGCAAGGGTGACCAGAGCCTTTTGGGGGCACAGGGAGGGCTGTGGGGACAATGTGGGGGTGACCAGGGGCTCCCCTGGGGCACAGGGAGGGCTGTGGGGACAACCGAGGGGTGACCAGGGCCCTCCTTGGGGTGCCAGGAGACTGTGGGGAGAACACTGGCGTGACCAGGCCATCCCCCTCGAGGCACGGGGGCTGTGGGGACAATGTGGGGGTGACCGGGGTCCCCCCTGGGGCACCGTGGGGCCAACAGGAGGGTCACGGCTCCCCTCACCCCCATCCCCTGGGGCAGGGCCGTGCTCACCTCGTGCTCCACCGGCGCCCCGTGGGCAGTGGGAGGCCCGGGGAGGGCTGTTGGCGGGCGGGGGGACAGGGCTCCAACAGGCCGGGGGGTGGCGGGGCAATGGGGCGGCCCACATGGAGGTTCTTGAGGGCACGGAGCTGCTGGTAGCGCTGGAGGCTGGCCTGGAAGCCATAGCTGAAGAGCCCCGAGTGGAGTATGCGGGTGGAGGAGAGGGGGCTCTGGTACCAGCGCAGCCCCTCGGGGTGAGGGACCATGGTCGGGCCGGCGGCCCGGGCCCCTCAGGGGAGACCCCGAAATGGCGGCCAAGCGCTCGCCATGGCGACGGGGGCGGGGCTGTGAGAAAAGGGCGGGGCTTTGGCTGGGGAGAGCCAATAGGAGGCGGGCGGGCCCGGAGGTGACCACTCCTACCCGCAGCGCCCCGGCGCTTTCAAAGCCTCAACCGTCAACGGCTCAAGTGTCTCGCCGTGACCAATCGGAGCGCGCGGAGGGGCCAGCCAATCAGAATCGGAGGGCGGCGGAACGTCACCGCTTCTCACCGGGCGCAGCGATGCATGCTGGGAGCTGTAGTCCGAGGAGGGGAGGGAGGTGCGGAGCCGCGGGGCATGATGGGAGGGGAATCCCGGGATGCCGGGCGACGCTTCGCCGCCAGCCCNACGGCGGGGACGGGACACGCTTCCGCTTGCCCCGGAAGTTCCGTTCCACGGCCTGACCCGGTGCACGGCGGTGGCGGCGGCGGTGCGGCCTCCAGCCCGGCGGTGTCATGGCGGACGTGACCGCGCGGAGCCTGCAGTACGAGTATAAGGCGGTGAGTGCGGCCTCGCCGGGCCCTTGGGCCTCCCTCGCCTCACCGGCCCGGTAGCGGCATCTCTCCGGTGCCCTCCCCTACCCCGGTGCCGTTAAGCCAGGAGGTGCCATTAAACCCCCCCCCCGCGCCCGTGGGGGCCCCGGTTCTTCCCGTGAGAGCGGTCTGTCTGAGGAGAGCTCTGTGTAACGGCCCTTTACCGGGACCGGGGAGGGGGGTGGTGGTGTTCTGGGGACTAAAACCCTCTTTTTTAAGTTTTTTTTCCGGACCTTTTCTCCCTTAAAGCGGAATTTTCTGGGGACCGCGAGGTAACGGAGCAGCCGGGCGAGGAGCGGGCCGGTTCTCCCGGCTGAGACAAGCCCCAGGATGGGGCCGAGTGGCTCAGTCCCGGCTTAAAGTCTAAAACCGCGCCTGGCGGGGGGGTGGGGGTGGTGTTTAAATAACACCCCGGTTAATTAAACCCAAATTGTTTGTGCCTCGAGCAACGTGGAGCGTGTTGTACTACAAGAAATGGTGCGTGGGTGGTGGTTGGCAGACCTGCCGTGGGTCCCAGATGGGGCTGGACTCTTCCCCGGCCCCGATGAGACCCCTGGCAGGGCCCGTGTTAGCTTCTTCCCGGCCCCCATCAGCTCCTGTTCTTGTTTTCTCCCAGAATTCCAACCTTGTTCTCCAAGCCGACCGCTCGCTGATCGACCGGACCCGGCGGGATGAGCCGACGGGGGAGGTCCTGTCCTTGGTGGGCAAACTGGAGGGGACCCGCATGGGGGATAAGGCCCAGAGAACCAAACCCCAGATGCAGGAGGAGAGACGAGCAAAGTGAGTGCGAGCTCAGAGCCGAGGGGCCGCAGAGCCCTGACCGAGAACTGTATTTGCGTGAAAAACACTTGGGACAGTTAATTTTTCATTCCCGTCTTTGAATAATGCAGCCTTGTTTTGGTTTAGGTGTACAAATGGGGTGGAATTCAACAGTGGTGGGGATGTTTTGTAGAGGAAAGTGTTTTGGTGGTGTGAGCACAGGGCTACAGACTGAAAACCGCCACCCTCAAAGATGCAGAGGTGTTATTTCCCTCATTTGGAGTCTCTTGTTCCATGTCAAGAAACTAAAATTGAAGTGAAAAATTAAAATGTGTCTACTTTTCTCCTTTGTTTTTCAAATAAAAGAGACTAGCCGTGCTTGGAATAGCAGGAGCAGGGCTTTGCCACGGGGCTGACCCAGGCGCTCTCCTCCCTGCCCCTCTTTCTAGGAGAAGGAAGCGTGACGAGGACAGGCACGACATCAACAAGATGAAGGGCTACACCCTGCTCTCTGAAGGCATCGACGAGATGGTGGGCATCATCTACAAGCCCAAAACCAAGGAGACTCGCGAGACCTACGAGGTGTTGCTGAGCTTCATTCAGGCGGCTCTTGGGGACCAGGTGAGGACGGGGAGGCCTCAGGATGGGCGTCCCTGCTCCAGCAAAGGATTCAAAGCCTGTAAGATCCAGCCCTTGGATGTTTTAATCCTTCCCAGTAATCCCATGGGATGGCTTCGCTCTGTCGGAGCTGGCTTTTGGGCTCGGGGCTGTTGTGATGGCACCTTTGTTTTGGGGGTGGCCTTTCAGTGTCTATACGAGAGTACAGAAATAGGAAGGACCGACCCCATACCCTTCACGTAGCAAATTTCTTCCCCGTGTGATGCGTTACTCCTTTTGTAGCCACGCGACATCCTCTGTGGAGCCGCCGATGAGGTCCTGGCGGTACTGAAGAATGAGAAGCTGCGTGATAAGGAGAGGCGGAAGGAGATCGACCTGCTGCTGGGACAGACCGATGATACCCGCTACCATGTGCTGGTGAACCTGGGGAAGAAGATCACGGATTACGGCGGAGACAAGGAAATCCAGAACATGGGTATGGGAAAGGCATTGTCGTGGGCTGTGGCTTCAGGGACGGGGCTGGCAGAAAGGCGGGTTACTGGTGTGTCGTGAAATGGAGTGGTTTGGACTGCTTAAAGAATCACTGTCAAGGGCATTAACAAAAATGATTTAATAGGAATGTATATAAAAGTGCGTTTTCACAGCGACGGCAAGATTCACTCACTTAATACGTGGATGAAACGTACAAAGGAAAATTAAGTTAGGATCAAACTAAAACTATGACACTGACAATGCAAAAGGCTGAGAGAGAAACATACAAAGGAAAACGGGGTTAGAATTGATTTATCTTTAATAGTACAGAGATTGGGAATGTAAAAAGGGTAAGGGAGACCCTCCCGTTGTGTCATGAGGTTCAGAGAAGACCCCTTGCTTTCTAAACTCCCATCAGAGTCTAGGAGTGGCTGGATCAACTCCTAGTCCCAGACATGGTCAACGGTTTGTATCTGAAGGGAAAATGAGTGTAATAGCAGCCCGAGATTCATTCACAGTTGAATGAAGTTCACGGCAGTAACTTATGTATAGATTTGAAAAGCAATATTTGTAATATACTTGCTGTAGAATACTCCGGTCGGTACACACGCACAAAGACATTAAGACATATACATATATGCGAGTGAAAGAGGTATACTTGTTAAAAAATTCCCCTCAAGTTCAGTGAAAATATTCACGTTGAATGCTTCGGCATCTTTCTCAACGGGTGAAGGGTTGGGCCTCAAGGAGCGGAGAGAATCAGCCCAGGTCGTGTCGGCTTTCAGCGACAGACCTCCAATTTTCGCAAACCGGAAAGTTTGCGAGCTCTGAGAGGTGTCCCGCTCAGAGGGAGATGCTGGTCGCAGCCCGCTGCGGTCCAGGAGAGCTCAGAGGGTCTCACTTAGTACCACTGCTTATAGGTTTGGGAAATGATTGGCTTTAGTCATCAGCAAATTACTGGGATTCCAGGAGCAATGGTACCGTTTCACATGAGTTATGATTTACATAAGGAAGGCTCCAGGGCTGTCAGAGAATGACTTAAGATTCAGACACAGGATGCTCCAAGGCTGTCAGGAGAGGACCGAGATATGTCCCAAGGTTGTCAGGAAATGACTAATTATTCCTACTCCCGTCCCCAGCCTCCGCCATGCAACAGGAGTTCTTGAGACAGTCAGTGCAGCTCCCTGTCTTAGCCATGCAAGAGTTCCTGGTACGGTCAAGGGACGCTTAACCGCCCAGCTCGTTACGCTTATGCTAAGGCCTAGCGAGACTCCCCGAGTTCATAGATCAGCCCAGAGAGGGGGAAGAAATGCATCACTACGTGGTGCCAAACCCAGCCTTACTCTGGGGTAGGTAGTGTTTGCACATAGAGAAGCCAGAAGAATGTTTGGACGGTTTTCAAGCCATCAAACCACGTTCTTTTCATCTTTTGGATGCGCAGAGGTGTGGGTGGGCGTGTGCATCTGTGAACCTTGCATGTGGTGCCCAGATTTTCTGATGAACTAACTCTGCTCTCTCTTGCAGATGACAATATTGATGAGACATATGGGGTGAACGTGCAGTTTGAGTCCGATGAGGAGGTACGAGATGAGAGGCTGCAGGGTGGCAGCGGAGTCTTTGCCCTGTCCCCTCGCTCTGAGCTGCATTACAGGGACTGCATTTGTCCCGTTTTACTTGGTCACATTGGGAAGTGGGCATTAGCTTGGGCTGGGATGTCTCTGCCAGGAAGGAGAAGCCAGATTATTTTAGATGTCGTTTCCTGGCTTGGGGAGGATTTGTTGATTATCCTGCTAATCCAAGGCTTATCATGAGTCAGAACGATGGAAAACAGATGGTGATATTTAGACCTCGTGGGGAAACTTGACAGATTGGGAGGAAAAGAGAAATTCAAGTGCGCTGGTTGGAAGTGTTTCATAGAAACACTCCCTGAGATTGTTTTTTGGAAGAGGCTGAGGGAACGATAAGAAAGACAAACACGAGATTGTTGGAGGAGTCGCTGGCAAAACCTCTCTGTAGAGAGTAGAAATAATCTTATTACGTGGTCCTTTACCTGAACAACAGCGTTATGTTCCTGTTAAAAGCACAAGGCAGGCTGCTTCCCCTCAGGAATGAGTTGCCAGATTATTAATTTCTGTCGAGGAAAAGCTTCTCTTTGATGTCTGCAAAAGCCGCTTACTGGAACTCTTCTTTCAACAGGAAGGCGATGAGGACATTTACGGCGAAGTGCGTGACGAGGCGTCTGATGATGACATGGAGGGAGATGAAGCCGTTGTCCGTTGCACCCTCTCGGCCAACGTGAGTCACTGAGGAACATGTGGAATGTGGTTTGGGGTTGTCTGGAGGAGGGTCGGGGATCCTGTTGGTCTATGGATGGAGTTAAGGTCGTTTGTGGGTGGAGAAGAGCCTTGAAGCTGTTGTCTGATGGGGGCTGAAATGAACGTTAGTAAAGTTAACAGGTCTGGCAGCTGCACAGTTGCATCTGCTGGTTCTCGGCTCCTCTGCCAGAGAGACCCCCAACGCTCGCTCCACAGCACAAAGGTTGCGTGTCTGCTTTCCTCTTGCAGGAAAATAACATTTTTGTGGGATTTTCTTAAGCTTGTGGCTTCAGGTGAGCTGATGAGTTCGAAGAAGAAGGATCTGCATCCTCGAGACATCGACGCCTTTTGGCTCCAGCGGCAGCTGAGCCGCTTCTACGATGATGCCATTGTTTCCCAGAAGAAGGCAGATGAAGTGCTGGAGATCTTGAAGGTCAGTGGCCACCTGATCTGCAGGATTGCAGCAGTCTCATCATACCTCTCCATCTGGAAAACGGGAATTTGCCCGAACAACTCATTACCTGTGTTTCTTGAAATTAAACACAGCTGTGGATGTGCCGTGTTTGCCAGCAAGATAGATAAGCACTGGACTAGGCTGGGCCTAGTCTTAATTCACAGAAACCTTCTTCTGAGGGGAAGATGGTTGGGTTTTTGTCAGCATTTGATGGGAGATCATTGTAAGTCGGATCTGTTTCCCTGCTAATTTTGGTGCTGATGCTTGTGCGCTTTGGGCATCGCAACTCGCTGGGGAAGAAGGGGAGTCCGAGAGGATGGGATTTTTATCTGCAGTCTGAATTGGGTACCTAGTCTTGGGTGTAGCTGCTGTTTAGCTCCACTTGAGTTCAGTTCTGTGCAAAGCAGGAATTCTTGTTCTGTGGGTCACAGAGGTAACCAGTTGTTCCTTGTTTCTTCTCCTCCCAGACTGCAAGCGATGACCGGGAATGTGAGAACCAGCTTGTTCTGCTCCTGGGCTTTAACACTTTCGACTTCATTAAAGTCCTGCGACAGCACCGGATGATGAGTGAGTGGCATTCCCTTTAACCATCCCACCTTGTTTCCCTGCTGTTCTGACATGATTCTAGCGCAACCCGAGGCTTTTTTAAGTCCCATCAGTGTTGCTTTCTGAAGCTTGGGCCCTTGTTCTTTGCTCCCTTCTTTTGGTTCAACCCTTAACCACACCTGCTCTCCTTTAATTTTTTTCTCATCAGTCCTGTACTGCACTTTGCTGGCCAGTGCACAAAGTGAAGCTGAAAAAGAAAGGATAATGGGGAAGATGGAAGCAGATCCTGAGCTGTCAAAGTTCTTGTATCAGCTGCACGAGACAGAGAAGGAGGATCTCATCCGGGTAAGGCTAGAGGGAACCTCGGGCAGGACGAGAGGAGAAATTGTGGGAACCTTGCTGCCGTCTGCAGTCATCGTTGGGCTGTGTGTTTTGTTTGCTGTTTGTGAGAGGGGAGTCTGCTGACTCAGCTGGGATCCTGAAACCATTGGAAACATTGCTTATGTGACGGCTGAGACTCAGCTGAGAGGGCGATATATTTACCACTTCTTATTTTTGAGTCACTCGGATGTCTGCTTTTCCAGGAAAATGTCAGTATCTGCAAGTTTCACATTTTTACACTGGCCTTAACTGTCTTGTAACAGCACTGTTTCACCTCCGGGCCTCCTTGATGTGAGGCTCACCATAATAAAACACCCCGGCCACCTCTGATTAGCTCCTAATTACCTGGGTTTGGAATGTGACACTCAACAGTTTTATTGGCATGCAGGATTAGCTCTGCTTGGCCTTTGGATGATAGCAGTTCCATGACTGATTTGGGGATTGGTTTTTTTGGAATTAATACCATATTCCTGCTTTGTTGCTAGAAAGAACCCTGGTTATGTTGATGTGAGGGGCCAGTTTGGCATCTCTGTGTTTGAGGAGCGCGGCTGGCGTGCAGCAGGCTGGGCTTTTGCTGAGGCACTGCACGTTCGTGTGTCTTCACTCCCTGCTTCCTTTCATCTGCTCTCCTGGAAAGCAGGTTTATGTCCTGGCCTTGGGGGCAGTGGTTTCTACTGCCAAAAATTACTGTCTCTGGTTACGTGAATGTCTGTGTGTGGGAGAAATCATGGCTTGTGGTGCTCTGGTTGCGTGGACTTGCAGGGTGAGAAGCCACGTGTGGCAGGAGAGCCTCACAGTCCACGGAGGAGGCTTGGCAACTCTTCCCTGGGGCTGAATGAATTCTCATCTCTTTCCACAGGAGGAGCGCTCTCGCCGGGAACGTGTTCGTCAGTCCCGGATGGATACTGACTTGGAGACCATGGATCTGGACCAAGGAGGAGAGGTACAAGTCTTTGAAGTCATCTGTTCCTAGCCCTTCTGACAAGCATCTGCAGTAAGTGCAAAAAGAGCACTTGAAGTGGCATGGGCAGGAAGACACCACAAATAAGCCCCTGATGTGCTAAAGAAGCACTTGCCAGTTGGATGCAGTTGCTTTTCCTTTGGTCCCAGCGTGAAAATGGCAGGAGAGAGTTGTTCTCTAATCCTTGCCCCTTTCCCATTGCTGTTCCCAGGCACTAGCTCCCCGGCAGGTGCTGGACTTAGAGGATCTGGTGTTTGCCCAAGGTAGTCACTTCATGGCCAACAAGCGATGCCAGCTCCCCGACGGCTCCTTCCGCAGGCAGCGCAAGGGTTACGAGGAGGTGCACGTGCCTGCCCTGAAGCCGAAGCCTTTTGGCTCTGAAGAGGTAGGTGACCTGCTTTGTTCCCCCTTATTTAGCGGGGACATTAGGTGTGTTAAGTGACGAGATGACTGATGTCATCTATCTGGACTTCTGTAAGGCCTTTGACATGGTCCTCCATGACATTCTTCTCTCTAAATTGGAGAGAGATGGATTTGATGGCTAGACCGTTCGGTGCATGAGGAATTGGCTGGATGGTCGCATCCAGAGAGTAGTGGTCAACGGCTCGATGTCCGGATGGAGGTCAGTGAGGAGTGGTGTCCCTCGGGTCCGTGCTGGGGCCAGTACTGTTTAATATCTTCATCAATGACATACTGGGATCGAGTGCACCCTCAGCAAGTTTGGAGATGACGTGAAGCTGAGTGGGGTGGTTGACTTGCTAGAGGGAAGGGATGCCATCCAGAGGGACCTGGACAAGCTCGAGAAGTGGGCCCATGTGAACCTCAGGAGGTTCAGCAAAGCCAAGTGCAAGGTCCTGCACCTGGGTCGGGGCAACCCCTGGTATCGGTACTGGCTCCAGGGAGACCTTACTGCAGCCTTTCAGTACTTAAAGGGGGCTTATATGAAAGATGGGGACCGACTTTTTAGCAGGGCCTATTGCGATAGGACAAGGGGTAATGGTTTTAAACTAAAAGAGGGCAGATTCAGACTAGATGTAAGAAAGAAATTTCTTAGGATGAGGGTGGTGAAACACTGGCACAGGTTGCCCAGAGAGGCTGTAGATGCCCCCTCCCTGGAAACATTCCAGGTCAGGTTGGATGGAGCTCTGAGCAACCTGATTGAGTTGCAGATGTCCCTGCTCACGGCAGGGGGGTTGGACTAGGTGACCTTTAAAGGTCCCTTCCAACCCAAACTATTCTACCATTCCGTGAGCTGTTGCTCATATCGTGACATACTTCCTGGGACTCAGCAGGCTTTGATGTGGTTGTGACACCCTCTCGGATTTCTTGAAGAACTGTTATTTTAAGCTAAGAGATTTCGTGTGTCTGAAGAGAGTTCCTGATTTCTAGTTTCTCACTTCTCGAGTGTGTATCCTGTGCTGATGGTTTCTGTCTCAGGGCTCCCGTGCCCCATTTAGCTGCTTTCCTGAGCCCCCGGCTCTGCTTTTGCTCTCTCCTTGCTGTGATGTGCAGTGTGGGCCAGAGATCTGACTGATACATCACATGCCTTGTGATAAATTGCCTCTTTTGATCAGTGCTGGCAGGGGAAGTGTGGTCTGATCTGTCCTGTCATGAGAACATGGTGCAGATTTGCTTTTCTGATGGCACAGCCAGCTATAACTTGTGCTCGTTGGAGCACACGGACCGGCTAGGGAGCCTGCTTTGATCTCTTTCTAACCTGCTGCACGATCCCTGGGCATGGGGCTTCTCTTCTCACCATCTGGAGACAACGTGACCCTGCTACTCCCCAGGGTGTCTCTGAGGTCTCACATATGCCCTGCAGCCTGCAAGGTACTGAAACAAAGGCATTGAGCTTGATGTTTTTCCTTTTCAGCAATTGGTTTCTGTGGAAAAGTTGCCCAAATATGCCCAGGCTGGATTCGAGGGGTTTAAAACACTGAACCGTATTCAGAGCAAACTGTACCGTGCTGCGCTGGAGTCGGATGAGAACTTGCTGCTGTGTGCTCCCACGGTAAGGATCCTGTTATTCGGGTCCTCTGTGATGGGGAATCCAGAAGGATGATCTACTTGGGTGGAAATGGCTGGCCACTGCAGGTGAACCTTTACCCTGGAGAGGACACAAATTTGATGGGACTGGTTCTGCTTGCGTTCTAGGGTGCCGGGAAGACAAACGTGGCCCTCATGTGCATGTTGCGAGAAATAGGGAAACACATTAATATCGACGGAACCATCAACGTGGATGATTTCAAGATTATCTACATTGCGCCCATGAGGTCCTTGGTGCAGGAGATGGTGGGCAGCTTTGGGAAGGTAAGGAGGAGCTTGGTCCTGCCCCTGCTTGAACCGTAGGTTGGGGAGGATGAGCTTTATTGCGGTGGCTTCCTTATATTATGCCTGCAGAAATATATACGCTCTGGCAGAAGCTTGTCGGGAGAGGATGAGTTTGGGTTGTGCTTTTAATCTCTGTGTACTCTGCATTCACTAGGCTCTGAGTGTGTGTCGATACGGGCTATGGATGTCAGTGTGGGCTATGAAATCCACGCGTTGCTTTCAGGGCTGTAGTGGGATAAGTATGAAACTGTGTGCGAGTGTCTCAGGGCTGCGCTGCTCTAATGCTGCCCCAGGGAACGCGCCTTTATCCACTGTAACCACCTGTGGGCTTCCTCCTAGCGCCTGGCGACTTACGGCATCAACGTGGCTGAGCTGACAGGGGATCACCAGCTGTGCAAGGAGGAAATCAGTGCTACCCAGATCATCGTCTGTACCCCGGAGAAGTGGGACATCATCACCCGCAAGGGAGGGGAACGCACCTATACCCAGCTGGTGCGGCTGGTCATCCTGGTGAGCAGCGCCGGTGCCCACAAAGCCCTGGCACAGAGGAGGGGGGCAATGACAGGCGCCGGGTCTTTCGGTGTTGCGGTTCCTGAACATGCGTTGAAGATGTCTCTGGTGCTTGGCTGTGGAGAGATTCAGCCTTTGAGCTGTGGGACGAGTGTGCTTCAGTCGACGCAAGCGGGTCTGCTAAGAAAACAAAAACGGGTAAATAGAGCTGGTTTGGAGCGGGGATAACTCTGTTCCTGTTTCCTCTCTTTAGGATGAGATACACCTACTGCATGATGACCGAGGTCCTGTCCTGGAGTCTTTGGTAGCCAGAGCCATCCGCAACATCGAGATGACTCAGGAGGACGTGAGGCTCGTTGGTTTGAGTGCCACCCTCCCCAACTACGAGGACGTGGCTACATTCCTGAGAGTGGACCCAGCCAAAGGCTTGTTCTATTTTGATAACAGGTACCATGGAAAGCCGGGAGAGATCTTTACGGTCAGATGGTGGGTAGCTGTTGAGAGCTGGGAAAGACCTGCCTCCTGTGGAGGCAGTTAAGTATTTATCTGTCAGATGGTGCCGGAGCCTCACTGGGCCTTCAGCCTACTCTCAACATGCATTTGTTTGCTTTTAGATGTGCTGGTAAATGCAGGTTGAGGACTGAAGCAGTTAAATACAGCCTCAAAATGTGTGCAAGGCTTTTCCTGCATTGTTATACTTGCAAGAAGATGCTTTAGAGAAGGCAGACAAACTCTGCTGTACCTGTGTGCTGCGGAAGCCATTTGAAGGAAGCCTAAAATAGGAATATGGTAGTTCCCGAAACACCGTTTTTGCTCCCTGAGTGTGTGCATAGCAAATGGATTCCAGGAAGTAGGAATACATGTTACTGTCCCCTACTGTTTAATCTTAACTGGGCAGAACTGGAGCCATAAATCTCTGAATAAATTGAGGCACAAAAGAGATTTATTGAACTTGGTAGCAGTAAATACAGGATGCCTTTTGACAGGACCTTTGTAGCAGGGTTTCTCCATTCTTCTGCTCTTTTATGGACTTGGGGGTTGTTTTTTTTTTTCCTTACAGCTTCCGACCAGTGCCCCTAGAGCAGACCTATGTGGGTATTACAGAGAAGAAAGCAATCAAACGCTTCCAGATAATGAATGAGATTGTTTATGAGAAGATTATGGAGCATGCTGGAAAGAACCAGGTTTGATACTTTATTTTATTGTTCCTGACGCACTTAATCCTGGTGCTTGTCTGTTGCTGGTGAGACTCTTTTGACCTGCTGTCGCTGCAGAAACTCTGCAGTGGAGAAAGAGGGTAGGTTTGGGTGGTTGATGCCAAGAGATGAAGGAACACAGGTTTTCTCTCTGTGCCAGCTGTCTGATTCATATATGACCTGTCCTTTTAGGATGAGGGGAGTTTTTCTGATGCTACCCTATTAAATCAGGAGCTCTGTGCGTGGTTCACAGGGCATCTGGACTAATTCTAGATCTCTTCCCACCCTGAACACGAGGAGCAGGTTGGGTCAATCATCTTTGCCAGCTGCAGCTGTACTGATTTCTCTCTCAGCAATGGTACCGTCTGCTTGTTTTAACAGGTGCTGGTGTTCGTTCACTCCAGGAAGGAGACTGGGAAGACTGCCCGGGCCATCAGGGACATGTGCCTGGAGAAAGATACCCTGGGCCTCTTCTTGCGGGAGGGCTCAGCCTCCACCGAGGTCCTGAGGACCGAAGCTGAGCAGTGCAAGGTAACTGCCCGGCCAGGGCTGTTCTGACACAGCAATAGCAGGAGTGCAGCTACAAAGATGGTGCCAGTTTTGTGCAGTTTCGCAGCCTTTCCTCTAGGATATGCGCTACCTTCTATTGCTTCTTTTCTCCCTGGCATTACTTGGCTCGGGTAAAAAACCTGGAGCTGGTTGTGTTTCTGCTGCAGAACCTGGAGCTGAAGGACCTCCTTCCTTATGGCTTCGCCATTCACCATGCCGGGATGACGCGAGTGGACCGGACGCTGGTGGAGGATCTGTTTGCTGACAAGCACATTCAGGTGAGCCTTGCTTTCCAGGAGGAGTTGCACATTTGTTTGGGGTAGGCACTTCACAAGAAACGTTTGAATCATGTTTTCCAATAGCCCTTTGGGCAAAATCAAGAGGATCAAGCGTAGCCAAGCCCTATCCCGCCCTACTGAAGCTGGTGCCTGATGAAGGCAGTCTTGATTTTCCCATGAAGAATAGAAACTAAAAGCACATGGCCAGGAGCGGAGAGAGCAAGAACTTCTCCCCTAGGCGTAGCTGAGTGTTTAAAGCTAGAGGTCTGTCCCAGAGCAGGCCATCTCCTCCACAGCTGTCATTTTGGCAAAACCCCATGCAAGCAATTTCCTGGCTGCATTATAAATGGAAGGCAGAGGATTTTCTCAGGGTCATGCTGTGGGTTGGGAAATTTGGGCAAAGATCTTGCGGTTTATCTGAGCTTCCTCTGCTGAACTGTCGAGACAGTCAGTTTTCAGACTGGGTCCCTTTTATGTGTGTCTCTATTGTCAGGACCAGCATTTGAGATCCTTTTTTTCCCTAGGAAGATGCTTCTACCTGGCTTTGATCGCTCTTTTGCTCCTGCAGGTGCTGGTCTCCACAGCCACACTGGCCTGGGGTGTGAACCTCCCTGCTCACACCGTCATCATCAAGGGGACGCAGGTGTACAGCCCTGAGAAAGGGCGCTGGACTGAGCTGGGTGCTCTGGACATCCTGCAGGTGAAGTTCTGGTAACAAAGATGCTGCCGGGACCCGGGGCAGGGTTTTTCCTTTCCTGCTGAGGCACATTTGAGGTCTGCTTTTGTATTTTCTCAGTGCAGTCACTCCCTGTTTTCTACTGTTAGACTGTCTCAGCTGTGCCGGGAACAGCCCTGCTGTGAGGGCAGAGGAGAAGCAGATCCATAGGAGAAGAGGACAAGTGATTCCTCTCCCAGTATCTTGCCCAGACACATCTGAGATACTTCTGTGTGTCTCCTGCCAGCTAGAAGTAACAACAGACCGAGCAATCTGGCAGTAAAGCCCCAGGACACGGCAGCAAGGAGAAATTGCCAAGCTAAAAGCTTTTATGTTTTGCTGACCTCACCTTCTTGTTTCTTAGATGCTGGGGCGTGCCGGGAGGCCTCAGTACGATACCAAAGGAGAGGGGATCCTCATCACATCCCACGGCGAGCTGCAGTATTACCTGTCCCTGCTCAACCAGCAGCTCCCCATTGAAAGTCAGATGGTGTCAAAGCTCCCAGACATGCTGAATGCAGAGACTGTGCTCGGCAATGTCCAGAATGCAAAGGCGAGTGTGAATCTTGGCTTTCCCCACATACGCGTGCCCTTTGTTGCACCCAGAGAGCTGGTGGGAATTGCAGGGGCCAAAGGATGATCAGTGTTGGGGAAAGATGCCGTTGTTGTACGGGAGCAAAGAAATTTCCAACCTTTGGTGCCTGGGGAGCAAATTTTTAAGAGATTCAGAAGCTCAGCCATGAGAACTACCTGCCTGTAAGGCCAGCTGGTGTGTCAGGCGAGTGGGTAGATGCTTCTGTAATTCAGAGCAGACAGGGCTTTCCACATGGAGAGGGACGCTGGGGAAAAGTCTGCATGTGGAGGTGGGGTTTTCTGGGGGTTTTAATTCCTTAAGCTTTTTCTGGTAGTGGAGAAGAGTTGTGTATGGCACTGCTGGGCTTCCAAGCTCTGGTTTAATGTTGACCTGTCTGGATTCAGCTAGGCTCAGCCTACTGTGTCCTACGCTACTGCTGGGAGCACTGGGCTCTGAGCTGGAGAATCACCCCGGCTTGCCGTGCGGCATGTTTGTTAGCTCTTACGGTGTGTTGGTGTTTCCTCAGGATGCAGTGAATTGGCTGGGCTACACCTACCTGTACATCCGAATGCTGCGCTCCCCCACTCTCTATGGGATATCCCACGATGATCTGAAGGGGGATCCGCTGCTGGACCAGCGCCGCCTGGATCTGGTTCACACCGCAGCCCTCATGTTGGACAAGAACAACCTGGTGAAGTACGACAAGAAGACAGGGAACTTCCAGGTGAGACAGGACCCGCGAAAGGCGCTGTGACCAAGCAGAGCTGGACGGGAGCATCCTCTGGCTGAGAGAAAGGATGCAAGAGGCATCTCCCTGATTAAATACAGATCCCAGGGAGTGATGCTGTGTCATTCGGACCCGGTGTTGTGCATGTCTGTGATTCCAGGGAGCTGTTTGCTGGCATAGAGAGCGCTGGTGTAAAACCTGACCCTCAATCTGTCACTGTTGTGTGTTTGCTGCTGCCTCCTGAGCAAATGCACATTCCTGTTGCATTTTCATTGCTTCAGAGGCAACGAGATGAGAAAGGGGAGGCTGTGATGTATGAAATTGTGTACTAGGTAAAGCAGCTTTCCCGGGTGATTTGTAGCCTGAGAGTTTATGCTTAGCTTCTCTGGAGACTTCTCCCCTACTGCAGCCTAGTTCCTGTTCAGCATCTTCTGTCTGTGCCATGAACAGTCAGGTGTCTTTCTGCTGCTTCACTCTGGCTGTTGTCCTTGTGGCAGGTGACAGAGCTGGGCCGCATTGCCAGCCACTACTACATCACCAACGAGACGATGCAAACTTACAATCAGCTCCTGAAACCCACCCTGAGTGAAATCGAGCTGTTTCGGGTCTTCTCTCTGTCCTCGGAGTTCAGGAACATCACTGTGAGGGAGGTATGGAGCCAGACACCTGTCCCGAGTGAGACAGCCCTGAGGCATCGGTCTTGATGCTGCAGGGGAAGATGCAGAGCTTGTGCTGTGAGGGACTGTTCTCATCTCTCCTGCTTTGGTTTTCTGTAGGAGGAAAAGCTCGAGCTTCAAAAGTTGCTGGAGCGAGTTCCCATCCCAGTGAAGGAGAGTATAGAAGAGCCCAGTGCCAAGGTGAGCCCTGCTTGCCCCCTCAAGGGGACTTCTCTGCCTGTCTTAGGGGGAGCAGCGATCACTGGGGGAGAGCTGTCATGGTAAATGCCACTCTGGGGGCGATTTCTTTTCTCTTCCCTCTGTGGGACATCTTGGACTGTGTCAGAGATGCTCAAAGAACTGCAGGTGCTTCTTGTCTCTGGTTGAACTTGCTGTCCTGCGGCATAGGACAGTCAGTCCCCACTGATCACTTCTGTCCTGCCACGCGTCAGAGCCCACCGGGATCAGGCGCTGGTGCAGAGGATGCTGAGAGCCTCTCTGTTCTGCTTCCCCAGATCAACGTGCTCCTCCAGGCCTTCATCTCCCAACTGAAGCTGGAAGGATTTGCTCTCATGGCAGACATGGTGTACGTTACCCAGGTGAGCGAGAAAACGTGGCTGGGGCCTCTCTGTTCCCATTTAGGTCTGTGCAGTCCAGCCACATCTCATTTCAGACAGCTATTTGTGCCTCGGAAATGTAGTTTGTGGTCATAAATCGCTTTGAAAATAACTAGAGCTGTGAGTGGTGAGAAGGTCTAACTCCTATCAGGATGAGAATTAGATATTCATTGGAGTCTCCAATTCATAATCAAAATAATTCAACGCTAGAGGACTACAGTGTAGCCTTATTCTTCTACCACAAAGGCCAAGTTCCCAAGGCTGGGAATTGAGTAATTGCCTCACCTGTAGGTGTTTGGGATGAAGGACCTTTAAGTACAATTCAGTACTTAAAGAGGGGGCTTATAAGAAACATGAGGAAAGACTTTTTACCAGGGCCTGTAGTGATAGGACAAGGCATAATGGTTTTAAACTGAAAGAGGGTAGATTTAGGTTGGCTGTAAGGAAGAATTTTTTTACGATGAGGGCGGTGAGACACTGGACTAGGTTGGCCCAGAGATGCCCCATCCCTGGAAGTGTTTAAAGTCGAGTTGGATGCGGCTCAGAGCAACCTGGTCTAGTGAAAGATATCCCTGCACACGGCAGGGGGATTGGACTAGACGATCTTTACACTAAAGTCCCTTCCAACCCAAACCATTCTATTACCTTGTGGCTGGGCAGGAAAATGGGTAGAAAGGAAGGAAGAGTTAAATGTGATGATCGCAGTCAAGCTCTGAGAGCTGCCCTCTTTTCCCCCAGTCTGCTGGGCGGCTGATGCGTGCCATCTTTGAGATCGTCCTGAACCGTGGCTGGGCCCAGCTCACTGACAAGACCCTTAACCTCTGCAAGATGATTGACAAACGGATGTAAGTGAGATTCCAGAGGTATTTTCTGATTGCAGGCTGGATGAGATTCTTCAGTGTATCCTGGCTAGGTCTGCAGCATTTGGGAAGGAGAGTGCTTGTACCTGTTGGGGTGTAAAGGAGCTGCTGCATGCATCCGGCTGAGGGCTGGTCTTCAGCAGCATGGGGAACCTGGTGCTCTGAAGGCTTTGTCTCTGTTTCTTTGCTTGTCTCACCCTGCGGTGTCCTCGGCAGGTGGCAGTCCATGTGCCCTTTGCGCCAGTTCAAGAAACTGCCTGAAGAAGTGGTGAAGAAAATTGAGAAGAAGAATTTCCCGTTTGAACGGCTCTACGACTTGAACCATAACGAAATAGGTATGGAGACATGGGCAAATGTGGCAGGGAGAGGCATCTGCCGCGTTTTGAGCCAGAGGCTGGGGGGCTTGTTCCTGTCTGATAGAAGGGGCAGAACTGGTGAGGGTCTTGGTACAGCCTGAGGAGGGCAGAGGCTTTGCCCTGGCACCTTCTGCCTGCTTGGATTGCTGATAATGAATACTGTTCAGTTTGGGAGCTGTTGGTCACCCTGTTACCCATCTGTCCTGACAGCAGTGCTTTCCCGTTGCAGGGGAACTGATCCGAATGCCCAAGATGGGCAAGACAATCCACAAATACGTTCATCTATTTCCAAAGCTGGAGCTCTCGGTCCACTTGCAGCCCATTACCCGCTCCACCCTGAAAGTAGAGCTCACCATTGCCCCTGACTTCCAGTGGGATGAAAAGGTGAGCTGTGCAGCTAGATATCACCAGGCTAAATACCACGCTGGGAGGAGGAGGGCACTTCTGGGGCAGGATTTCTGTGGGAGGGCTGGTGTTCAGCTCCTGGAGGTCTGGAGGGGGGAGATTTGGACTCTGATACAAAGGTAACAGCTACCCTTCTTCAGGTACACGGTTCATCTGAAGCTTTCTGGATCCTGGTGGAAGATGTGGACAGCGAAGTGATCCTGCACCATGAATACTTCCTGCTGAAAGCCAAGTATGCGCAGGACGAGCACCTCGTCACCTTCTTTGTGCCCGTGTTTGAGCCACTGCCGCCGCAGTACTTCATCCGAGTGGTCTCTGACCGCTGGCTCTGTAAGTCTCATTCTGCCAGAAGCACCTCGGTTATACAGCAGCAGTTCTCCCTGGGGTGTCAGAGGGTGCCTAGGACCCTCTCCTAGGGCTGTGCTGGCGGAAAGACTTCTGACATCCAAGTAACAACAGCAGGGCTGGGGATCCCGTTGGCAGAGAGAGCTCAGAGATGAAACTGTTGGGAATGCTTTTGGATATGAAAATGTTTTTTCATGTGTCTGACAGCCTGTGAGACCCAGCTGCCCGTTTCCTTCCGCCACCTGATCCTCCCTGAGAAGTACCCTCCTCCGACCGAGCTGCTGGATCTGCAGCCGCTGCCTGTGTCAGCTCTGCGAAACAGCGCCTTCGAGAGCCTCTACCAGGACAAGTTCCCTTTCTTCAACCCTATCCAGACTCAGGGTGGGTATTGCCTCTGCTCACCTTCTGCCTTTCAGCGGGCCCTGGCCCCTTTGGTATTCACAGTCCCATTGCCTTGGTTTTGTGGGGTTTATTCACGTAATGTGAGGAACTTCTGTAGCAAATAATGTATCCCCTCTACCTCCCTGAACCTTAGAGGTTTGATGGCTTGAAATCTTTCTCCATGGGCCAGGGTATTTTTGATATATTCCTCAAATACATCAAGCAGCTAGTCTGGGGCTGTCTGACAGCAGCAGGTTTGCTCCTGGAAGCCATGTCTGTGCTAACACCAGGGCTCAGGTTCACACAGCTGCCTGGCCCCAAACTTCTCCATCTGTGCTGCTTCTATGGGTGGAGTTATGAGCAAACCAAAGCTGCCCCATCTGTGTTTCTCTGCCTCAGCTTAGCCAGAGTGGGGAATTCACACTTACAAGCTACTGTGACAGACTAGAGCCTGTTTTGCTCAGTGGATCCTGGGCTAAAACTCTTAAACAGCCTTTCCTGTAGCTCCTCCTTGCGTGGGCTGCATCTGGGCTGTGTTTTCCCTGCCTTTTTCTAGAGCTTTGATGGAAATCCATGGAGACTGCTTAAACTGCTCTATTCTATGTTGTCTGTCTGTCCCCAGTGTTTAACACGGTTTATAACAGCGACGACAACGTGTTTGTGGGTGCCCCCACGGGAAGCGGAAAGACCATTTGTGCTGAATTTGCCATCCTGAGGATGTTGCTCCAGAACTCAGAGGGACGCTGTGTGTACATCACCCCCATGGAGGCCCTGGCAGAGCAGGTAAACCCGGCATCCTGGGGAGAACTGGAGCATTACCCCAGCTTAGATTTGCTTCCTCATCTCCTGTTTCACTTTTCCTCATCCCTTCTTTGCTGTCATGTCCCTCAGGATGACTCCAGAGTCTTTTGATTAATTGTGGTGTCTCTGAGAGAGCAAAGAGACACCACCCCACTGCTGACCTGCTGATGTCAGTGGGTGCATGTGTGTGTCTCCAGGGATTTGGTAGGATTTGTTCTAATTTGAGGTTAACAACAGCATCCCTTGCATTTCTGGCAGGTCTTCTTGGACTGGTATGAAAAGTTCCAGGAGCGTCTCAATAAGAAGGTGGTCTTGCTGACGGGGGAGACCAGCACCGACCTGAAGCTGCTGGGCAAAGGGAACATCATCATCAGCACCCCTGAGAAATGGGACATCCTCTCACGACGCTGGAAGCAGCGCAAGAACGTCCAGAATGTCAACCTCTTCATCGTGGACGAAGTGCATCTCATTGGGGGCGAAAATGGGGTGCGTTTGGGAGGGGAGGAGGCCGCTATTCATTTGAGTGGTGCTTGTCATCGCGTTGGTCTCTGTAGTAGAGCCGCTGCAGGGTGGATGGTTGCTCACTCCTAATATCTGGTCTGAAGTCAGCTTTTCCTGCTGGGAGTTTCCCCAGGTTGCAGGATGGGCTGGGATAGGAGGGCCATATCCTTTGGGAAGCTCGGGAGTGGTATCCCCCGGGGGTCCCCATGGGTGAGAGTGCTTGGGCTGAAGTGGCTGGAGCTCAGCCAGGAGAGGCAGCCGCAGTGCAGAGAGCTTGGCGTTCCCCTCCTGTTCCTGCTACAACCTGCCCTCTCCCGCCTGCAGCCGGTGCTGGAGGTCATCTGCTCCCGCATGCGCTACATCTCCTCCCAAATCGAGCGACCCATCCGCATCGTGGCCCTCAGCTCATCCCTGTCCAACGCCAAGGACGTAGCTCACTGGCTGGGCTGCAGTGCCACTTCCACCTTCAACTTCCACCCCAATGTCCGCCCCGTGCCCCTGGAGCTGCACATTCAGGTAGGCTTTGGGCAACCTCATCTCCTTTCCCTTCTGCCTGGTCTCCAGACAGCGTCACTGCCTGCTCCTTTTCCCCTGCAGGGCTTCAACATCAGCCACACGCAGACTCGCCTGCTCTCCATGGCCAAGCCTGTCTACCATGCCATCATGAAGCACTCGCCCAAAAAGCCAGTCATCGTCTTTGTCCCGTCCCGCAAGCAGACACGGCTCACAGCCATCAACATCCTCACCACGTGTGCTTCGGATGTCCAGAGGCAAAGGTAACGGTGCTGTAGCCTGTGTCCCTCCTCTGACTGAGGTAGAGGCAAGTTTTTGGGCAGTTTGTCTGGGCTGAGGGACAACTAGTGATGGGAAACGGTCTCATTAGACGTCAGTCAGGCACCTGCTGTGATATCAGGGAGGGACAGGCTTGCTGGGCCTGGCAGCGGTCTCTTTACTTCCCCTCTCTGGCAGGTTCCTGCACTGTGCGGAGAAGGATCTGGTACCGTACCTGGACAAGCTGAACGACAACACCCTGAAGGAGACACTTGTGAACGGGGTGGGCTACCTGCACGAGGGCCTGACTGCCATGGAACGGCGAGTGGTGGAGCAGCTTTTCAGCTCGGGTGAGCAGGGTGGGGTGGGAACACACCACTTCCAACCGTAAACCTTTTTCCCCAGAGCTTGGCAGTGCCCACAGTCTTTGGACTGGAGGTAACAGCTTGCCCAAGCCTCATGTCATTTCTCTGCCTCCCGGGTCCAAAAAGGCTTCAATCTTAAACTTCATCATCTTTCCTGGACCTACCTTTATGCCGAGACCCATCTACTCAAGCACAGAACCCCCAGATCTTTCTCCCCTCCCTAGTTTCTGTGACCCAGAGAGGTGGGCTGACTGCTTTCCCCGTGCACCTTTCAGGTGCGGTTCAGGTGATGGTTGCCTCCCGCAGCCTCTGCTGGGGTATGAACATCGCCGCTCACCTGGTGATCATCATGGACACGCAGTACTACAACGGCAAGATCCATGCGTGAGTGTGTTGCGCTGCGGGCAAGACCGGCCGTGGCTTCCCTCGGTGTCTACCCTGCTAGTTCAGGCTGTGCTGAGCATGGAGGAACGAGGCCTTAATCCCAAAGGGCTTCATCCCTGTAACCAGGCAGAGGCTGGGAATTGCGGGAGAGCGGTGGTAGCTTTCCATGGAGCTTCGTTAACTCTCTCTCTCTCTGTGTCCCAGGTACGTGGATTACCCCATCTATGATGTGCTGCAGATGGTGGGCCACGCTAATCGCCCGCTGCAGGACGATGAGGGCCGTTGTGTCATCATGTGCCAGGGATCCAAGAAGGTGGGTGAGGAGCGGGGCACTGTTTCTGGCCTGCGAATGTCTGTCACCTGCTTGGGGCGTGGATTTCTTCTCCCAGCTTTGGGCAGGCTGATGTATACCCCTCACTCAGAGCCCTGCTGCCTGGGAGGCGCTCCAGGATTTTGGAGGTGCTGGGGTTTATTTACCCCTTCCCTCTACTCCTGCCCCGCTGTAGGATTTCTTCAAGAAATTCCTCTATGAGCCCCTGCCGGTGGAGTCACACTTGGACCACTGCATGCACGATCACTTCAATGCCGAGATTGTCACCAAGACCATCGAAAACAAGCAGGATGCGGTGGACTACCTCACGTGGACATTCCTGTATCGCAGGATGACGCAGAATCCAAACTACTACAACCTGCAAGGTGAGCAGAGGGATCTGCACCGGTGGATATGGGGTTGGAGGATACTGGGAATCCTCTGCCTGTGGGCTCTGCTTTTGCAAGAGCAGCTTTTCTCCATCCTGGGGAGTTTCCGAGCCCTGCCACAACGCTGCTGTTCCTGCAGGTGTGTCCCACAGGCATCTGTCGGATCATCTCTCTGAGCTGGTGGAACAGACCCTCAGTGACCTGGAGCAGTCCAAGTGCATCAGCATCGAGGACGAGATGGACGTGGCTCCTCTGAACCTGGGGATGATTGCCGCTTATTACTACATCAACTACACCACCATCGGTAAGGGCTCCGTGAGGAACAGGTACAGCACACAAGCGTTCACTGGTGCTCCTCTCTGTCTCCTCTCTGCATCGCTCCCTGTGCTGCGGGCGATGCAGAGAAGGTGCCGTGTGCGTGGTTGGGTGTGTAAAACTGCCCTTTAGCACGAGGCTGCCTGAAGGTGTCTCTTGTACCATGGGGTATAATGCTGTCTCGTTTTCCCTGACCCCTCTACCTCTCTGGCTTTCCCAGAGCTCTTCAGCATGTCCCTCAATGCCAAGACGAAGGTGCGAGGGCTGATTGAAATCATCTCCAACGCTGCAGAGTATGAGAACATCCCCATCAGGCACCATGAGGACAACCTGCTGCGGCAGGTGAGCAGCAGCGCGTCAGATCTGGGGCCAGAGGGTTTCTGCCGGGTCAGGGGAAGGAAGCTGCCCGTGTTTTTCGCTCTGTAGGGCTGAAGCACTGATGAGTTTATCGTTTCTCCCCGTAGCTGGCCCAAAAAGTTCCCCACAAGCTGACCAACCCCAAATTCAACGACCCCCACGTCAAGACCAACCTCCTGCTGCAGGCTCACTTATCACGCATGCAGCTGAGCGCCGAGCTGCAGTCGGACACGGAGGAAATCCTCAGCAAGGTACGATGGGGCGGGTGGGAACCTGCCCGCCTTGCCTGTGTCACTGCGCTGTGTCACTGTGTTGTGTCACCGCGGTCTGACCTGTCCCCATCCCCTCACATCCAGGCGATCCGGCTGATCCAGGCCTGCGTGGATGTGCTGTCCAGCAATGGCTGGCTCAGCCCCGCGCTGGCCGCCATGGAGCTGGCGCAGATGGTGACGCAGGCCATGTGGTCGAAGGATTCCTACCTCAAGCAGCTGCCTCACTTCACCTCTGAGCACATTAAGCGCTGTACGGACAAGGTAAAGCTGGGGGGAAGCGCTGTGGTCCTGCCCTCGCCTACCGAGAAGCCCCGGGGAAGCGCAGGGCTGAAAACTTCTTCCTTGCAGGGGGTGGAGAGCGTCTTTGACATCATGGAGATGGAGGACGAGGACCGGAATGCCCTGCTGCAGCTCTCGGACGCCCAGATCGCTGACGTCGCCCGCTTCTGTAACCGTTACCCCAACATCGAGCTCTCCTACGAGGTGGTGGAGAAGGAAAGCATCCGCAGGTGAGGCGGGGAGGGGCGGCGCGGTCCCCTCGGTGCTGTGCCGGCACCGGTGGGGGGTACGCCGTGACCCTCGGGTCTTGGTTCTCTCCGCACAGCGGTGGGCCCGTGGTGGTGCTGGTGCAGCTGGAGCGTGAAGAGGAGGTCACTGGGCCCGTCATCGCTCCCCTTTTCCCACAGGTACATGCCAAACCCGGTGACACGGGCATGGCAAAAGTATGGGGGGGGACTGTCCCCCACTGCCCCCCAGCCCATTAACTCTTACCTCTCCGGCAGAAACGTGAGGAAGGTTGGTGGGTGGTGATCGGTGACTCCAAATCCAACAGCCTCATCTCCATCAAGCGGTTGACGCTGCAGCAGAAAGCCAAGGTGAGTGGGACCGGGTGGGGGGTGGCCGGCACCCAAACGGACATGGTTTGAGTGTGCCGGACGGGCGCCCGGTATCCCTGCCGCAACCCCAACGCCTGCTCTTCCTCGCTGCGTAGGTGAAGCTGGATTTTGTGGCCCCAGCTACGGGGACACACAACTACACGCTGTATTTCATGAGTGACGCCTACATGGGCTGCGACCAGGAGTACAAGTTCAGCGTGGACGTGAAGGAGGCAGAAAGTGACAGCGACTCCGACTAACGTGGGGCCACAGGGCCCGGCGAGGATCCCCCCGTAGTTCAGCCACCAAACCCCAGCCGCGGTAGCGCTTTGTGTCACCTTCCTTTTTGTGGATTCCGTGTATTTTCCTGGTTTGGTTTGGTTTTTTTTTAAGGTGGTGATGTTTTGTACAGTGTTTTTTAGACAGGAGCTGCGCACAGAAGCGTAACTGTGGCAGCTGGAATAAATCTTGAGACCCATCTTGCCCTCTGTGCTATTGGGTGTAGGGGGGAAAGGGGAGGAGGAAACGGGCACGACCCCGAGGCTACTCACCAAGTAGCTCTGTGCCTTCACTGAGGGGCTCAAAATCGTTCATTAGCAGAACTAATTAAGGCAGAGTTAGCTTAGTAGCCGTTTCTGGGAGCACTACGCCAGTGCCAGTGGACCAAAACGCTTCCCCTCGGGCTGTGCTTCGACATGAGGTATAAAAACAGCTCCCCACCTGGCCTGTCCTCCTGTGCCATCTCGTCCAGCTCCTGGGGGAGCACCGACACCCCGAGGGTGCCAGCTGCATCATTGATGGCACTGAAAGGAAGAGCCGGAGGCTGTGGCCAGGAGAGCACAGATTTATTGAGCGTGGGGCAGAAGGAGGGGGGGAGCAAGTCCTGCCCCGTCTCTGAAAGCCGGCCGGATCCCGGCAAAGGCGCTGCGCTCCTTGTGAATCCCTGGGGAGGCCAGTGGGACCCCCAGGGGCCTGGGCTTGCAGAAGTCCAGCCCGTGAGGCAGAAGAGGTCGGTCACCCTCTTCCCTGCCCCGCTTTCCACACTGGAATGGGGCTGGATGCCAGTGGCAGGCGCCGAAGCATCCCGCTGCTGGGTAGGGGGATGACACGCAAGAGGATTGAATGTCTTAGCAAACTTCGGGGCGCTGGTACTTCCAGAAGGCGATCTCGCCGTCATCGCTGCAGGAGGCCAGCAAGCCCGGCTCCTTCGGGTTCCAGGCCACGCAGTTGACGTCCTGCGAGTGCGCCCGGGGGACGTGGGCAGCGAGGCTGAAGGTGGGCTGCTGCAGGTCGGAGGACGCGCTCTCCTCAAAGACCCGGATGGCGTCATCGCCGCAGGCCGTCGCCAGCGCCCCGGTGAGGTGGCACCTAGAGCGGGGGCAGCACCAGGCACGTCACCTACGCTGCCACCGTGAGAAAACGGAGCCGGATGGCTCCGCCACCACGTCCCTCCACTCACCAGGCCACGTCGTAGATGGTCCTTGTGTGGTAGCCAGAGAGGTTGCAGACGCACTTCCATGTGGGGTCGGTGCCACTGCAGGCCACCCCTGGAAGGCAAGAGAATAACCTCGTCTCCCTGCCCTCTCTTTTCCTCCTCCCTCTCTTTTCCCCAGCCGGTTACGCGCAGCTCCGAGCACTTCGGCACATAAGACGGGCTGGGAGCCTCACCTTCCTCGTTGCCCGGCTTGTACCGGCGCCAGATGCGCACCGTCTTGTCATCGCTGCAGGAAGCCAAGCGCTCGCCACTGCGGTCGAAGGCTACGCTCCACACCGTCGACTCGTGGCCCTCCAGCGTGGCGCAGCACACCCAGTCATCCTCCTCTTCGTGGTACAGCTTCACTGTGTCATCGTAGCTGGCCGAGGCCAACAGCTGAGGGAGGGCGGAGGAATGAACCAGGCGGCAGGCAGCTGCCTGCACACATGAAGCTGCCCTTCACCCTCAAACCACAGGTGGTGGAGCCGGAACGGGACCAGGTCCCCGCTTTCCAGGCCTGTTCCCAGCACTGGGGTGGAGCCTGGGATGGAAATCGGGGTTGCCCCGGCCAGGCCCCGTTCTTACCTCCTGGTTGGGGTGCCAAACCACGTGCTTGACGTCCTGCGTGTGGGAGTTGAGGACGCTGACGCACTCGTACTCCTCCTCCTCATCCACTGCAGCGAGAAAACTGTTACAGTGAGAAGAGGGGAGGCTGGGGCTGGGGGTCAGCTTTGGCTCAGCCGCGTCTCCCGGCTCAGGCCCCTGCATCGTCCCCCTCCCTTCTCCCTTCTTGTGCCCGGGGGGAGGGCCGCTCCCCCCTTGTCCCCGCACTCTCCCCTCACCTTCCCAGACCCAGACGCTCTTGTCTCGGCTGCAGGTGGCGAGCAGGGTGCCGGAGGGAGCCCAGGCCACCGACTTCACCTCGTTCTCGTGCCCCTCCAGGGTGGTGACACACTGGGGAGGGAGAGGAGAGGGGAGGAG
>VYZV01036539.1:104035-223720 GCA_013401275.1 Pandion haliaetus | reverse complement strand
GGGGGGAAGGTTGTGCTCTTTTTTTCTTTCTTTCTTTTTTTTTCCTGGATAATAAAGGGCTTTTTGGTGGAAGAGCGCAAGGTCGGAGGGGGGTCGGCTCCGTCCCCGCCGAGAGACCGGCCTCGGCGTGCCGGCAGCCGTGCGCGGACCAGCGCTCGGCCCGGGGGCACCCCGGCTGCAGCCGCGGGTACACCCCAAGGGCAAGTCAGCGGGTTTCTTTTTGTTTGTTTGTTTTCCTTCTTAAAAGTCCATCCCGGCCAGCCGAAGCCCCTTTGCGTCAAGCCCTTGTGCCACAAGCTGTCTGCGACCTAAAGCGTGAAGATTTCTTACAGCCACTGCTGACAAAGTCGTCGCTTCAAGCAATCTGCCTATGTAGATTTTCACCCTCCTTACACTTGGGGAATTTTTAAGAAGTCCTGCTATGTCTCAGTGACACCCTTGAAGCTGCTACTGCTGATACTTATTACTAATTCTGCTCCTGAGCCTTTTCAAAGGGAAAGGGAGAGTGAGAGATCCCTGTTGAAATGGCTGGATTGCAGAGTTCGCCGTAGAGAGCAGCAGCAGCAGCACTGGCCCGAAATCCTCATCGCATCCCTGCTGTCCATCCTTTGTGGTGTTTACCAGTCCTGCATCCTCTCACAAGTAGTATTTCTCAATAAGTTAAAATATCCTTTATCTGCTGCTGACTCATGTAACTCTGGGAATTGACAGACAGCACTGATGGGGGGAGGGGGGGGTTTTGTTTTGGGTTTTTTTTTTAAAGCTTAGATTTTGGGGCCCATATGTGCCTTTCTGAAGAAGGCTGGGTCTCAGGAGGCTCAAGCAATTATGGTCATCTGCTGTTTCAGTCTGATTTATTTAGTCATACCATGTGTTTTCCTTCTCTTTGTATTTGGGATTCTTTCCACAGAAGCTGGGAAATTCAGGAATGGTAAATATTCTCAAATCTGAACAATTGCAAATGAGCAATATTACATGGCTATTTCAAAGGTTTTAATGTTCTTTATGTAAGGACCTACTTTGTATTACAATGTGCTTAGGCTTTTACATGGGTTTTCATGTAATTCTAATAAAATGCCTGTACAACTCAAAAATAGTTGAAAATACCAACAAAAGACTGTGATGCCTGAGTAAGCATAAAAAGGCAATACCGTATTTGTGTATACCCATAAAAAATTACTTGTATGCAGTTCTGCCAGCAAAAATATGGCCAATACTCCTGAGAAGTGGTCCTGCCTGAACATGTTTCTTTGATTTCATTGCCTTAGCAGAAGCCCTCCATATGGCCATGTGATTGCCGCTGCTGCTGCTTCACGTGATCCGGCTTTCTGGCACAAAGGCTCTGGGCTTGTACAGATGATTGTTAAACGTCATGAGACTCTGAAAGGTAGAGTAGGCAAGAGGAGGAGGAGGAGGAAGCCAAGAAAAGAACCGCGTGGGAGTTGCACTGAAAAATGGATTTGGGCAAAAAAAATTGAAGCACTGAAGAAGCAACTGGAGGGGTAGGAAGAAAATTGATTGAGGATACTGTTTCACAAGGGCCGTGGAGGAGGAAGAGAGAACAAGAAGATAAAAATGACTGGTGGCATCAAAAGCAGTATGGAAAGGAGAGTGAAGAACTGTCTGGGGGTTTGGGCAGGAAAGAACTGTTAGTAGCATCAAAAAGAGCTGTTTCAGTGCACCTAGCCTGCTTGGAAACTGGATGGGTGGGGGGCTGGGTATGGCCCGAGGGCCAAACAGGACCTCTGTGGTCATCTCCTGTAATTTCCTGCAGATGATCGATCATGGGCTGTCACACAGCTGTTCCTGAGCCAGACCTATGCTCTGCGTGTCAGCTACGGTGCTCACGTTAGAAGGAGACCTGATCCCTCTAGCAGATTTCCAGTGAGGATAAATCCATAGCATTGATGGATAAACTGGTTTAATTAATTGAGTACTCCCACTGTTAATGTTGAATTGTTCCTCTTTGGGCTGAAGTGACTGAGCTTGAGCACTAGTCTTTGGATTGTGAAATAACCTCATCTGCTGTCCTGAACAAATCCTACCCCAAAAAGTGTGGACAAAAGCTGGACATATTGCTACAGACATAATTTCTTTAATATTACTTAGATAAAATTTAAACCTCAGAATGGAAGAGCATGTTCAGCAAAGAAAGGGAGGAGGCAGGCCAGGGAAACTGGAGCAGTGAAGAGTAACAGAAATGAAGGCATAGCAGAGAGGAACAGTTAGCTAAGGTTCTGTGTTTCCTCATCAGGAAAAAAAAAGATCTTTTAAAATAAGATATTACATAGATAAAAAATACAATGAATACAGAAGAATACTGGGAAATAAAGAGCACAAGGCCTAAAGATGAAAAAGGAAGATCAATAGCTACCAATCATAATTACCTATTAGTCGGGTTTTTTGACAGTTCTGAAATTGTTAACTCTTAAAGAGAATATGGTGCTCACTTTTGCCGCTCTGAAGCAGCATTTCCTCTTCCACTATACAAATGCTACTAGAGAAAATAGCCCTATGGGCATGACCTCTTTAGGCTTGGATTATCTTCACTTAACTCACTGGAAGCAAGATTATTTAATTAATATGATGTTAATAAAAAATAAATGATACAACTTGCCTGTAAAAATGTGCTTACATTTAAACTAGTCAAATTATATAAGTGTTTCAGATAGCTTTTAGTGGATTTCAGATTTAACCATATTTCCTGTTTTGAATTGCGATCAGTATCTGAGATTCACTTCTAAATTTGTAAGATGCACCTCCCTATAAGTTGTCACTAACTGAAATCACTGTTTCACTTCACAAATGTCAAAGAATAATCAGCAGAGTGTGAAAGTTATATTTCACGGCGTCTGCTCTAATGCTATCTTAGTCTGTGCTAGATCCTGGGGGAGGCTGTGCCGCAGCCTTTTTCTCATCTAAGGCTTGCCAATAGAAGTTATGCTTATCTCACTCTTCTTGGTATTCTGATGTGAAATGCCCCTCCATGTCCATCCTGGGACAAACTAGCGCGGGTGAGGAGCTTGCAAGCAGCCCTGGAAAGCACACTCCTTACTGATGATGCATTGCAGTCAAGGAAGTTGTGCTGTTTAGCCATCCCACCCAGTGATTCAGTCTACAAATCCGTTTGATTCCCTGGCCTTTTTTACTGTGATTGCCAACAGGAGAGTTAATTACAGCAAACATAATATTTCTGCAATATTGGTGATAGTCACCATGCTTAGGGAGGGGAGAGGCTAAGGAACATAGCAAGGACAGCACAAACTACTAACAAACACAGGTGTTTTGCAATAATCTGAATAGCAACTATGGTGTTTTTCATTTTGTAGTACTCCAGTCATATTTAAATTGAGATCATCAGTTCATTCACAAGAGCTGAGCAGTAGTCATCAGGTGATGATGACTATTGTCATCTTTACGAACTTTCAAACTTTACAGATACGTGCCAGAGGTGAAGTGTATACATTGCACTTGCATAGCTCTTTGCGTAGTCAGTGCAATTAACCGTTTAAACCACGCAGCGGTGAGGTAGAGAACAGCAAGATTATGTTTCCACTATAGACAAGGAGCCAGATACAGGAGGCTGTGGCCCTGCTGACCAAAAGCAGGGCTGTATTTTTGGCCGCCTAGCTTTAGTCATGCAAAGAAGTCAACTCTTCAGGGTATCAACACCTCAGCTGTGCTGAAGCCATGGTGGAACTCCCGCAGGATACGGTTAGGCTGCCCACGGAGAGCAGCCCGGGGACCACCCTCGAGGCCACGCTTGCCTGCTGCATAGAGAACGAGCTCACAAATACAAACTCAGGTGTGGTTGCTGCTTGGTTTTTGGAAACCAGCTTGACCCAGGTCCCTGGCTGTGCACCAAATATGCTGTCAAGCATGCTCAGACAAGCTGCCTCCAGGGCCATTTGCAACCCGTCAGTGGTGGCGGGGAAGTGAGTTGTTAACTGAAGAAGGAAATCACTGTGCACATGGCTACTGTGCAGATGAATCCTCTTGATTAGTATAGACGTAGTAGTCATGCCAGGATCTCACATGTCAAATTTGTGCTTTCTTTCTTCCCAAGTATGAAAGAGAGGAGGCCACTTTGCAAATAA
Source organism: Pandion haliaetus (assembly GCA_013401275.1). Lineage (NCBI taxonomy): Eukaryota > Metazoa > Chordata > Aves > Accipitriformes > Pandionidae > Pandion > Pandion haliaetus. The sequence continues at coordinate 219,623 of VYZV01036539.1, read as the reverse complement.
GGGTTTACACCTACATGCATTTCTTTACTTTCAAGGTTCCCATCTTGGCTAATACTGCTCATAAAAGTGGTGTAGATCAGGCATTAGTGTTTAATTAAAACATCAAATTGGTGAAAAATGCATGCTATTGTTAGTAAACTATATAGCTGTTCTTTTTATGCTCCTTAGCATCTTCACAAATATGGAGAGTATCACCAGCTCAGCAGCAAATAGCAACAGAACTAGTGGCGTGCTAAAACTCATCAGGAAAATATCCTTAGGCTATGCTGGTCTACTATGCTGCTATTCTGAATAAATTTGTGGTTTGGTGTTACATTCATCCATTTCAGCTAAACACAGCAGTCAGCTTTACTTCCCATCCGCCTTCCTATCCTAACTCCCTGTGTGGGATCACTGTATGGCATAAGGCAGCCATGGCATTTGGTCCCTGATAAAGTTGGTTTGATATTCCCTGAGAAAATGTCTATATGGTAAATTGCTGTTGCTACATTTTAATAATTTCATTTTCAGATAACTTCTGACAAAATGGTTTGGAAATTCTTATTTAAATTTATGGCCATCAGTACTAGAATAGGCACAAATATTTCTGAACATCAGCTCTCCTCATTTGAGTTGAATGTTGGGCTTAGCGGATAAAAGGAGCTTCAAATCAACAATCTCAGCGGGGTGAGTTTGGCTTTTTGGTTTGGAGTATCTCATGCTCAAACACGGTAAACTGTTTTTGTTAATGGAACTCCCATAGTTTTGTTTTGAAAAACAAAACCACCCCATTTATGTAAGGACACATAACACCATCGCTTTGTACTTCAGTGGGAAATGTTTAGTCAGGAAGTGTTTCACCTCCAGGAGCAGTGTCCTCTCAGATGACAGTCCCGTCGGCTGACTGAGCCTTGTATGAAATGTAACAACTACATATTTTAACCTGCAGCATGTTTACACTTTTAATATCGCATAAGTGCATGATGTACTCACAGGAAAAGGCAAAGTCTATTTTAAACACTGAAGCCTACATCACACATTGTGACTGGTGCTAATTTGCTTGAAGGGAACTTATATGGTAAACGGCAAAGTGTTTCTGCTTGTGAAAGAAGGCTGTTGCATTTGGCATTTGCAAACAAATCTTTGAAATGATTGTGTTATGGGGACAGAATACTCAGGTAACTTTCCAGTCAAAGAAAAATGTTCTTACCTAAATTGTATCACTGTACATGCAGAAAACCAAAATCCAAATCCAGCAAACATGCTGATTGCAATTCTGTATTTTTAAGTGACAGTATCTACCAATATGGCTTGTGGACTACATGAACTGCATCAACAATTTCTGTTGCTGCTGTGACTGTTTTGACTACAAGTCTCAGCTGATTTCAATTTTAATACTGGCATCTCTGAGCGTTTGTCTTCATTTGGTATTTAAAATTAGATAAAAAAACCATAAGCAACTCTCAGAAACTACAGTATTAATTTAAAAGCCTTTTAGCACTAGCAATAGTAGCTTAAACAAAAGGTTCTTTTTGCATTTTTTCAATATTAATATGATAGGAAAAAGAGAACCCATTGTGTTCTCATTATAAATGACATTTTGGTAACATTAAGATCTTGCATTTTTAATGCTGTATGCACCAAACAAAAAAGAGTAAATCAAAACATCAGAAACATACCACTGAATGGTACCACTGAATTTTGCATGTTATTTACTTGAATGTCCTGTGCAAGGAGCATGACTAAATGATAGGTAAGCTCAAACAGCCATTTCAAAAGACAGTTGAAAATAACAGCACTGAAAACGAAGTGCAGCATTGAGTTACACAAGATTAAGCTGACTAATCTGCTGATTCAGTTTTGCCTTTGTTTTTTGGTTTTGTCATGCAAGATCAAGAGTCATGCAGACAAACACGTAATGGCATTCCAGGCTCACAGTAACAACAACAAGCAACGGGCTGTTCCCCTGCAACCTCTGCATCCTCCAAAAAACAGCAAAATGCTAGCAGCAAGAGGCAGCAAGCTAAGGACAGGGAAGGCATTCTCCTTTTTTTGTTGCAGGTGTGCTGAATTTGGTATTTTTATTGTACATAGGTTTTTTGTTAGAGATGCTCATTTAAAAAACCTTACTTCAGTTCATAGGAATTGTAATAGTGTGTGTGTTGGGATAGATCAGATTCAAATAGAGCCCTTAAAACATCTACGGAATATAAAACCCCAGCAGTATATTCTCCTATAAGGACCATGTTTTGGAGAGTCCAAAGACATCAAACTCTTATGAATGCTGATGGATAAGAAAACTGTCAGTGCAGCCTCTGGCAAATTTAACCCTTGCCCGTGGTGCAAATGGGAGCCTGCTCATTGCTCACGGAGACAGCCACGCAAGGACTGCCGACCCAGCAGCATTCACCATCGCCGTGTCAATGAGGGTGAGGACCAGCATGGAGGAAACCTGTGCATGGTTATCCTTGCATTCCTGTCCCTGAGCAATTCCTTGGAGAATTGTTGGGAAGGGCACAGCAGACACATTAGCATGAGAGCAGACCATGCTAGTGGGATTGCAAAGCACGAGACAAAGCCAATATATCATGAAGGGGTACTCTGTGATTGAAACAGGAGAAATAGAGTCCTTCCAAAGCAGGGATCATAGCTGAATACATTTTTTGTTTTAATACGAGAAATAGCAATGACTAAAATCAGAGTGTGATACTGCAGAAATGAACATGTTGCAGGGCAGCTGGCATAGCACGCTCTCCAAAATAAAAAGAGAATGAAATAAAGCCTCAGCTTGCACTGCAAACATTTCAATATTTTCTCTTTCCCTCTGGAAATGATATGGCTGTGTCATTATCCAGGCACATCTCTGGTTCTACCTAAGCTGCTAAATGTATGCTGATGGCAGCACGCGTCTTGCCTGCAGTGAAACCGGAGGTTCAGGCCAAAATGAACCTGGGAAGCAGTTTGAGAACAAAATAAAGGCTCTGTAGACGTGGGATCATGTCCTTGAGCTGCTGTCATGGCTGTGACATGGGATTTGATCTCTGTGTGCATCATTTCTCTATCTGTGGAATGCAAACAATTGCATCTATCTTTCTAGGTGAAGGCACACTGGGCTTTTCCAGCTGAGTAGTGCTATATCAGAACTAAGTATTTTTATTATATGTTTTATTTTAAGAGTTTAAAAAAATAGCTGAAGGTGGAGAAGGGCTCTCAGGCCACACAATTTCATCAGCATTTTATTGGATAGACTAAAAGGATTGGCAGGTAAATGAAAGGGTTTCTTTCTACTCGGTGTTGATCATATTAATATATAAAGCAGAGAGGTCTGGTTTTGTGAGGGTTTTTCCCTCTCTGTATTATGAATTTAGTAGCATTAAAGCAGTATTTAGTGGAAAAAGAGGGACTGAGTTCCCATCATACTAAACAGAGATACAGAAGTCATTTGTGGCTTTATACAAGCTTTTCTAAGACACCGTTTGCAGACATGCACATGTATGGGCCTACTGAGTTGAAGTTCAAAAGCTGGATTAAAGTGTTGACTGGGCATACTTCACTTCTTAATTTCCCAAGTAGCGTCTCATTAGAGAAATGCTGGAAATAAATCTGCAGATGTTGGATGTTATAAAAAAGGCCCTTGCAACCACTGAACTTACTAACACATCTGCATTTCCCTTATATAAGTCTCTGTTCTCAAGGATGCATCACTTGGCCAGACTCTAGACTTGAACTTAGCATAGGAAATTTTCAATTCAGGAGCGATGTCTTTTGGGTTTTGATGGGGTCAGAGGGTGGTGTGTTTGTTTGTTTATTAAGGAGATCAATATATTCAACAATACATAAGACCTGAAATAATTTGAGGCATATCTCAAAGGCTTGTCATCAATCAAAAATTATTCAAATTTAAAATTAGGGTCTGAATGTTTTATTAAAGTAGACATTTGAATGTTGTAGTTGTTGTTCTGTTAAAACCCAGGATGGCAGACAACCATCTGGAAACTTTTGGAAACTGGTCTTGCTGTGTGGACCTAGTCTCTGTTGAGTCAGTGTTCACATGGTACTAAATGAAATAAAGAAGTTCAGAATTTTAGTCTAGAAGTCCATCACAGCAGCCTCTCTCCCTGATTACTCATTTGCTTATACTTTTAACCACTGAAATCAAGCTTGCTGCTTCCTAAGTTCACTGGCTGTCCATTGACTACGGTAGAGGGTGATCATCTGCTCCTCTGTCCTGCCTCTAATGATTTTTTTAATGCATTGCTGATCCCAGCAAATTTGATAGCGGGGCAGGAAAGGTGTCAAAATTCTTCAGTTCCTAGAAGTTTTGTGGGAAAATAAAAATGAGCAGAGGAAAAAGATGTTTATTGCCCCTATGAACAGAAAAGGCTCACCCTCATCTTATTCCTTATCAAGATAATGGGTGTAGGAGAAAGATCCTGTAAGTGTCCTGATCATGGGAAAAGTTTCACTGATGGTTTGCACCTCCTCAGGAGCTGCAGTCAAGACACAAATCCATAGGAAATCAGGTTTAATTAATTTCAGTGATCTTACCACTACTTATTTGCTTGTTGGTGGTTGTGTTTTATTTTACTCCTCCAAGAAAATCTAGGACTAGTAGGACATAAAAACTTAAGTGCTGTTTCAAAATCAAATAGGAATATCTAGCTTAATAGCTTCATACTTTTCAAAAGATGATTGTCTGACTTCTGAGCTTTTGCTTATTTAAGGCTTCACAGACTTAAAAAGGAAAAATATGTGTAGCCATGGGACAAAGCAAATGCACCAAAGGAAGATTTATTTGGTTTTCAGAAGATCAGCAGCAGTGATTCACCCCTCTTGGCTGGGCTGGGGTGTAATATGGTAAACTGTGTCCCTCAGGGAAGAAGGAAAGATGGAAGTCCTGCACTGCTGCGATGGCCACGCAGGGAGCAGTGACCTGTGCCAGGATAGCTCCAGCCAGTGCACCAGGTACAAAGAAAACTTCAGCCTTAACTGTCAATGTTGTTGTTGTTGTAGGGGGTTCAAGTCAGGCAATCCAAATGTAGCTTTTAGTGGTTCAAAGAAACACAGTAAAAACTTCAAAACAAGAGCACTCACCATCCAGAGACTGAATAAACAAAAGCATATTTAGACAACTGTGTGCTATTCAGCACTTTACATCACGAGAAGAAGAGAGTCCCTCCTCTTTCAAGCCCCCGCACAAATTTTGCCATAGATTTTTCAGGCTGATCTCAGAGATTTGTTGTTTTCAAAGTTAAAACAACATCAGTTACAAGATCTAGATGAGTTGAAATGAGTTACAAAAAGTGTCCTTTTTATACCCTGCCCCCCCTATCCAGCTTTGAAATCTATGAAAGCAAAGCAAAATACATAATAAATGTTGGTGTTTGTTCAGTATTTGCTCAGGCAGTCAATGTTTTATAAGGATTTAATGATTTATTGGAATTTTTGATCCTTGGAAAGATCAATAGGTTAGACATTTTCTGAAAAACACCCACTGTAGTAATGTCCAAAGTGGCCTTAAGCAGAGAAAAACCACTGGCAGGTATTGCAATTGATAAAACCAATTTTAAGCTTATTTTTCATAGATTCTGGTCTGCTTTTTTTAAACCGGTTATTTATATTTGTATCTTTCTTACCGATTCCATAGTGAATCTCTTGAAGAAAAACTTGAAAGCCTGGAAGCTGAAGATCTCATGTCTCATCTGTCACGACCAGAAACCTACCTAGAAGAGGAGAAAAGATCAAGTAAGTAAAACTGACCAAAGCTATGGGACTGACAAGATTATTCAGTCAGTTTGAAACAATGCCTATGAATTCTTCAGTGATGGCAATTTATCCTAAGTTATTTGATTACTGCATTTGATAATGTGACTTTCATTCTGGTAAACAGATCCTTCAGAAATCTCCTGAAGATAACACCTTGTTAAAAATTGCTACAGAAGAGCTTCATTTAGCTGACTGGGAAAACTGTCTAACTCAATGTGGCAACTACTCACTCAGCTGCACTGAGTGCAGAGCTCTGAGTGCAGAGCTAGTAACATCGCCTGTCCAAGTTGTCTGACACTTCAGAAGACCCTGTTTTCAGATATAACTTCAGTCTAACCATTCAGGCTGAAAATTTCCATGTCAGGTGTATGCACCAGACTGATCTTTTTTGGAAGATGAAGATACAATTTGAAGGATAAAGAGACTGGAAGCAAAAAGTGGCCTGATGGGGAGGGAGGAATCCTGTGCGTAGGAGAGAGGAGGAGGGAGTGGGGAGACAGTCATACCAGGACATGGACAAGTGGTTTCACAGTTTTTCATCAGACCTCTCCACCATTATATTGCATACTATTTCCAGTTTAAGACTTGCATTGCTGTGGGGGAAGGAAGGTGATAGAGACGCTGCAGAGCCTCTGGAGGAGGTGGATAGCACTGGGACATACCTTTCACTTTGAGACCTACTGGGTTGATCTGCATGGTAGGTCCAAAGGGACAAGGTGGAAAAAGATTGACCAGAGCTTGGGGCCAGATATTGGTGCTGGGAAGAAGACTACCCAGAAGCCACTGCCTTTAAAGATGAGGTTGTAAAGCAAGGAGGCTGGGACAAGCCATATGAGACACAGATGTGAACTGGATAGGTTGGCAGAATGGGAAATGTGACAAGGACCCATAAGGATGAGACTGGGATTGAACAGAGGGACCAAGGCAGAAGGGGAGTGGGAGGGAGGTCACCTCCAGATCACACCCTTTGCTTAGCTAGTCTGGCTGTTTCCATTTGAGCGCACCACTTGATTCCATGAGGAAAAGCACATCTCCTCCTCTGTGAGGGTTTCGGGGTTTTTTCCTTCTCTCTTAAGAGAAGTCTTGTTACTTCTGTTGACCTATTTCCCCAGAGACTGCTGTAGTTTGTTTATGGGGTTTGTCCTGTTTGTTTTATGTTTCCAAACATGTCATGTGGGTCTGGAGGTCTGCCAACCCTTAACATTAAAAATAACATAGAATAATCCCTGTCTCCAAGACACATGGGATTCAATTAAAAATTGCGACATAAAGCTTTTTAGATGGGATGTTACTGTATCGCTTTTGCCTTCTGTTTCTGAGCCTTTAGGATACTTCAAGTGATGTTGTCAAGAGCTCTTTTGCCATTAGGAGGAGTAGACACCCCTTTAACCAGCAGATTTCAGATTTTTACATACTGGCTGGAAAGGATCTGAGATTCTACCAGGTACCACCAGCTTGGCAGCATGGGAGAAGAAATGGTTATGGGCTCTGTCCGTAAGGAAGAGGTGTGTCCTTTGATATGAAGTCAAGGGTGTAAGCGGGGAAGTATCTACCTTAAACCAAGAATATTATGCTTAACTATTACATTACATGCAGGAAAAAGGTGTTAGAAGAAGACCTGGGTGCTATACTGTTTTTTGTGGACTGGGAAGGGCCTCCACCAGTAGACAACCAAGTACCACCATCAACAAGACCATATCCCCTGGCAACCCTGGATCTGACTCAACCCATGATGGCGTGTCTGCTTGTTGTATAACTTTACAGCATATCTGTTCCTTTAAATGATATTATCCATCTTTTTAGGCAAAACAGTCACCTTCATGATTATAGGTTTATGCTATTTGAATCAAAGCAAAAAGAAAAAAAATGTATTATGGCTCATTGGTTTCTAAAAGGAATGATGACCTAAGTTCACAAGTAACAATGATTTACATTAGGTTATGTTTTGAACTGATGGTAATTTATTTTTCATAAGTCAAAAAAGTCACAGAATCTCCTTACACCTGCTATAATCTACTGAACGTTACTTAATTACCCATTTGCTATAGGCAGTGTTACCAGCATTTGTAGTTAGATCTCAGTGGTTCAGGATGATTACATTCCCTTTCTAGGTCTCCTACTCATTTCTAGGCCTCTCAGTACTACAGTAACCAGCAGATAAAATGAAATATGAAAGACATCCAGAAAAATATTTATAAAGCGCAAGTTATTAGGGCATCATTGAGATGGCAAATTCCTCAGGCTTTATGCCCATGCAAGTGTTTTGTCTGGGTAGTCTTTTGAGGCTAAATACAGCTTTTGTGAAACTCTCGTCCCAAGGACAGCAGTAGAATTTGGACTGTGTCAAGAGAGCATCTTGACTCTGTTTCTCACTGAGATAAAAAAAGGAAAACAGTGCTTCCCAACCATCCTTGGCAATGTGAAGGTAACACTATCAGATTTATGTAAAGTCCTTATATATGACAGTATGTGAGTGGGAATGGCGACTGAATAGGAAATATAAAACCCCAGAACAGATAGAGAACAATCAAAACCTGGGCAAATATGATTGCTTTTTACATAGGGACACCTGCACCTGTAAAGAAAAAGACTAGTTGGGGCTTAAGTAAGAAAGAGGCCTAACTGAGAACAGGGTGACATTAATGGCAGCTGGGTGACAATTCAATACAATACAATAATACAGTAGCAGATTCTTAGTCCTCAGATGAGGAAAGCATTTGTTCTTGTGCCTGATTATAAATACGTACAATCATATTGAATTAATTGGTACAATCTAAGTGCTTGGCTAATCCTAGCTCTTAACTAACGAGTATAACGAGTTGAATCTGTGTATTTTTAAGCTTTTAGAACTGGTTAAATAGTGTAGAAAGCCAATGGATTCTCAGGAAATTGCCAATGTATTGGATAATATTCAAGAAGAAAATCTTATGCAGGGATTTTGTAGAGGAACAGGAAAAGATCAGGAAATATTTTTACAGTTTTTAATTACCTGCATTTGATATTGCTTAAACTCTGTGATTTCATGCATAAGTCATTCAATGACCTATTTTATTTTGCTTTTTGTTTTGGAGGATTTTTTTTGCTTTCATAACAGAATACACAACCTGAACAGCAATAATATAAATATATATTTTGCATGTTTAATTAATATTTTAGGACAAATAGTAACTAGCCAGTTTCCATACATGCCTGAACTGGAGTTAACCTAACTAGAAAAACTCAAACAAGCAGAAGTTAATATTGTTTCTACAATCACTGATGTAACAATAATAGTAGTTGTACACCACAATGCTGAAAATCAACTCCCTTTATGTCCAAACAATAGCGTGAATCACAGAATTCTGACCTCGATGTACAAATGTGATCATGTAGTAATTATAGCTCTTGTGCTTTCTGTATAAACAGACTACTTCATCTGGAAATGCTGTAGGGTACTGCTTCATTCTGCCATTTACAGCTAATGACTGAGCAGAAAGCTTTTCTATCCCAAGAAGTTTTAAGATAAAGCAGGTAGGAAAAAAGTCTCATTTCCTGCAAATGAAAAAAATAAGGTGGTTATTTGAACTACAGGGAATCAAGTCATTGCTCTATATTATGTTGAAAAGTGTATCTTACAAATTTAAAGATTGTCTTCAAAATCACATTTTGCAAAGGCTACTGAAACTATTTTCATGGGCAAAATATAGAATTAAATTACTCAGTCCATGTGATAACTGACATGTTCTTGAACAACTGTGAGATTAGAGAAAATGTCCTTCATTTGTGCCAAAATCTGCTTGTTCTGTTTGTGTCTATGTTGGTATCATCCAAACAGGATGTGACAAACATAAGTTCTTTGGCTTCACCCTAATCCATGATTTGGATAACAGTATTAGGATGTGGTCTAACAAACTTCAGTGAAGCAAATCCGAGGATATTTGTCTGTGGATAAGTCACCCCAGACTTGATTTTGGTATGCCCTAAGCAATAGAAGCTCCGTCCTGACCTCATACATTAGCTGTATATGTTTTCAGTGCTTCTGTAAAAATACACCATCAAAATGCTAGCATGCTTATAGGCATGAACTGAATCCTGAAAGAAGTAATAATGGAAAAGTCATCACTGAATTGTCCTAACCCAGCACAGAGCCCAGGAGTGACCCTGAAGAGCTAACTGACATCCTCTTGATGATGAGTCCCTATTTATAATGGTTTCTGAGAAATGTCAATTGCTCAGTTTTTAGTCTATTAAATAGTTACAGTGATGACTTTAGATAACTCTAATTTCTTAATCAAAATTTTGTTTGGTGCCAGAAGTTCTACCAAAGTTCATAAGTATTACATCAATAGTAGAGATTTTCTTTTCAGGAAAATTTAAAACCTCAAAATTATCAAGATAGCTTTCTTGAAATAAAATATATTTTCCTTAAGTCCATCCTGATTGGCATGAATTGCATTACTTTTCTCTGATTCTTTATGAATAGTGCCTGGAATTAGCCATTCCAGTGTTTTACACTGGATTGATGTCAGGCTGAGAGGGTTATTAATCCTCGGGTCATTCCACTGAACTTTCAGATATATTGGAAAAGCAAGAGCTTTCTTCCATTCATCTTGAAATACCCATGTGTTTGAATATGTATGGAAAACAACTTAAAAATTCAGGTAGTTTCTTGGACAGTACTCTTAAAAACAACAACTGATTAAAAAAAGATCTGGTTTTAGGAAACTGCATTACTGTGAGAATCCAAATTAGTTCTCCATCCTCATCTGATATGATCATCATATGATTATGAAATTATCATGGTAGAATATATGGGCTGTGCAAGTGCTATAGAATAGTTGCACTGGACAGCTTAAATGTGGTTTAGGTATTCATGCTGCAAAATATGATAATTCTAAGACTCAACAGTTTTGTAGTGTATCACCACCATGTGATGTTACAACACATTGCTATAGAGGGCCAGAGGGCTTAAGCGTACTTGTTTGGTAATTTCCTTCAGTCTCATTCAAAGGTGAATTTTCTTTATGACTCAGATATATGACAAAAAGAGATTTGTATAAGTATTTAGACTGAAGGACTCTCTAGTCTTTGAAGCCTATCTTTTGTTATTTGTCTAAGGGCTTCAGGATGATGGTATGTGAGTTGAATCTCCTTGTATCCACTTAAGAGTGACCTTTTTATCACTTCTGACTATAGCCATCATCTGTTTCTTGGACTCAGGGAAGAATTTTCATTTTGTGGAGGCAGCAGCTAATCAGTGTCTGCTGCCCAGCTTCAGACCTCTGGAGAGCTTTCACTGATCTCGTCAAGGGTATTTTTTTATATTTGATGACAAGGCTGCCATCCACAGTCCAAGATTTTGAGTTACTTACAATCCACTTCTGAAGACTGTGAGTGGCTAATAACACATGAGAGTGCTTCCCACCTTCTCTGTAAGGTTAGTCACTGCTTAATTGTTTACTCAGTACATAGTCTATAGCAGAATAGTCTGTATATAGTATATGGATAATAGATAAATAACATAATCTGAATGCAACATCAAGTCCTCTTGTCACTGCCCCGACTCATTCTCAATAGCCACTGATTGTGGGCTGAATTCAATATCAACCATTTGCTGGATGTATTTTTAGGAAGGAGTCATTATAAAAATTAGAAGCTAAACCTGGTGGAGCCATGTTGAAGATTGACTTGTGACTGCAAGAGTAATCTGCTGGATCGGAACCTTCCGTGTCCTTCCTACAGCAGCTTTTGTACTCTGTGTTGGCAGCTTTCAAGCAAAACAAGTGGCACACCTCCTGCTTGTAGCCCTCATTGATTAGTCAGGCACTAATAAGGTCTTGCATTGTCCTTGTGTCTGAACACCTCACAGAAGTGAATTAATATATTTCATATATATTTGTAGGATGGCTATATATCCTTGTGATCAAAGACTGCCTCTGTACTTGAAACCTCGTGGCTTCTGCCACGAACCAAAGCCCAACATGCTCATCTTCAGTCTGGGATCTCAAGTACAGAGCCAGTCTTGGATCACAACAATGACTCCATGGTACATTCTGCCAATGCCTCGTCTTGGTACTGCTCTGCCCTTCAAAGTGATGTGTTTTTCATGCCTTCCCCTTTGATGCGCACCAAGCAATACCACTGTCCTACTTAGCAGCCCTGTGAAAATATCACGTATTTTGGCTGATATAATACTGCTAGCCATCCTGTCCTTCAGCTGAGTGCGGGACTATCAAAGCATCTCTACAGAATATCCCAAAATACAAGGCGCGTAGAAACCTCAATACAGGAATACAAAGATCCTAAATATTCTCTTCTTTTGTTCTTCATGTCTGTATCTGCCCCTACAGTGTCATGCCCAAATCCACGAGCATGCTCTTTGAAATCATATATACTATCTACATAGAAAAATGAGATTAACTCTAAGTGACATAATAGAGCCTTTAAAGCTTGATCCAAACTCATGCCATGTAAATGGGGTTCTTTACATCCACTTTAGTGAGCTCTGACTCAACTTTTAGACTTAAAAGTGGGATGTAACTGACAAAGTGTGTTTGCCTGGGCTGTCCACCTCAGGCTCCCTTTATTGTTACTGATGATACAGTCAATACAGACAACTGAAACTAGGTTGCAGCTCACCTCTTCCTAAAAAAGTAGACATTTAAAATAGAGATACTAAAGCACATGTCTGCAAAGGTCAGATGAATCACAGCCTAAACTGCCTCTTTCATTCTACTGACTAAAAGAGAGAGTAGGGTGCCGAGCCCAGAGGTAGATACCTACCCCAAAGATGCTGCATGCCCTAAGTACATTGCGGAAGGGCCTTCTTATTTCTTCCTGAACCATACTGTGGTCAGATACATGACCGTACCTCCAATTCTACATTCAAGAAGAAGTGCCAAGAGGAAGTAAACAAATTTTTAAAAAAGAAACTTTTAATGGAAATACCCAGAAAAAAATACCTATTGGTGCGCTACCGTGGATGTGGACGTACTTTCCACTGGGAATCATAGAATCATAGAATGGTTTGGGTTGGAAGGGACCTTAAAGATCATCTAGTTCCAAACCCCCTGCCACGGGCGGGGACACATTCCACTAAATCAGGTTGCTCAAAGCTCCATCCAACCTGGCCTTGAACACTTCCAGGGATGGGGCATCCCCAGCTTCCCTGGGCAACCTTTTCAGTGCCTCACCACCCTCATAGTGAAGAGTTTCTTCCTTACATCTAATCTAAATCTACCCTCTTGCAGTTTAAAGCCATTACCCCTTGCCCTATCACTAAATGCCCTTGTAAAAAGTGCCTCCCCATCTTTCCTGTAGGCCCCCTTTAGGTACTGGAAGGCTGCTAGAAGTACTCCCTGGAGCCTTCTCTTCTCCGGGCTGAACAACCCCAAGTCTCTCAGCCTTTCTTATCATCTTCTTTCAGCCCCCTGATCATTTTCATGGCCCTCCTCTGGACCCACTTGAGCAGGTCGATGTCTTCCTTATGTTGGGGGCCCCATAGCTGGATGCAGTACTTGAGATGGGGTCTCACAACAGCGGAGTAAAGGGGAAGGATCACCTCCCTCAACCTGCTGGCCACACTTCTTTGTAATGATTGTGTGTAATGATTTTTAGATTTTCTTGGATAGAAGTTACACAAATAAAATACAATAAAATTATATAAGTTTTATATTTTTACCAAGAGAGGAATGATGCAGCTGAAAAAATAACCTTCTTTTCAGTTTCATTTCATCAGTTTCCTGATCAAGTTCACATGACAGTACTTGGACTGCCTTTCTTGGTGACAACATGAATTTATGCTGAGAAAGAAGCAATCAAATCATATGGTTTTGAAGAGGGTGGGAAAGCATTGAGACTGACTGTCTCCATGCCCTGATGGTAGTTAAAAATAATAACTCAGATATTAAACTCCCTAAATGTCTCCTATTATTTAATAAATCACTTCACAAATAAATTAATTTTACTAATGTATTAATTAGTTAAACTGACTAATGAGTTGTTAATATCTCAGCAAGTGACAGTGAGATAACTATTTTGGATGCACTCAGATGTGGTTGGCTCACGTTATAGAAAGTAGAGATATGAATGGTGGGAATCTTGAAGTTTCTTCTGCCCTTCTGCAGCTGTGGAGCTGAGCTGCCTGCTCAGTGAATACTTGCCAAGTGCCAGTGTTAAAAAAAGAGAGACAAAAAAAAAGATAGCTATTTCAAGGGGCAATTATATAAATGAGCTAGAGAAACCTGGGATGACTAAGCCCCCAATCTCTGGAGAATTTGTTCTGAGCATTTGATGAATTTTAAAATGGTACTACATTCTGGGTTTTAATAATATAGCCTTTCTCTTCTTCTGGCTCTAGGCAACTGTTGTGAAGTCCATTTTTTACAAAAGCCTAAGGAAACTGAGTTAATAAGGCAAAGTCACTAAACTCACTTCTGCAGAGCTGCCAGCTGCCTGAGAGCAGGCGAGAAGGAGGTGTATGCATTACCTTCAGCATCGCACCTGCCAAGGTGGGCCTTTTTATCTGTCATATTATGGAACTGTCTCACTTTCAATTTGGCAAATAAAATTAATTAAAAGGGGAAAGAGTTTCGGTATCTCTAGCACAATCAGTGGTAATTTATGCAGCTTTGGTTTCCTTCCTCTGATATATTCATGAACTGAGCCTGAATCTTGACAAAACGTGAGACACCTCTGATTAGAAAAACCTGTCACTGGTTTACAGTTTTAAGTTGTTTTTTTCACCGAGCAGTGCTAGAAGCACAAACGTTTTGCTCCTGCAGGTTGGAGTCACAAGCAAATCCAGCACTGAAACACCAAGCCAAGTGTAGGTTTTGTGTGCCTTGGTCCCTGGGAAAATTCAAAAGCTTGAGTCAGCTGCCCAGATGTCTCTTTAGCCAACATCCAGAAGGCTGGACATTTAAAAGTGGGTTCATAGAAGAAGACACAGTAAGAAGGAGGCACCTAAACCACCTAACAAGGAACACAGGAGGTGCAACAGGGCTTTGATCACAGCCTTCGAGAAGTCCAGGCTATCTGTCTCTGTAGCAGACTTGTAGTTATGAATCTGCCCCTGGAGGCGGGAACTAAAGACAGCCCTTCATATCTTGTAAAAAAGTGATGCGCCCTGTAACACTTGAACAGTTAGTGGCATTGTGTGTTGAGGAGGCTTCGTGTTCAGTTCCCTCCCCTGCCTGAGCGGGACCAGGATTTCCAGCCAGCACCTATACTCTCTTGTGGGCTCCTAAGACCACTCTGCAAGGCCTAGGAATCATTAGTAGTTACAAAACAATCAAGTTAAATCTTCCTTTGTGAAAACCAAAACCAAAACCAAGGAGTACTGTGAAGATAACTCATTTTTTCCAGGGAACATCTGATCCAATTTAATTCAGTAAGTCCCACTCCAGTCATTAATCTCCAGCCAAATTTTGTTTTTTTTTTTTATTTTATTGCACATCATGATTTACTGCACAGCTCTCTGTTCATTATTACTTAGAAAAGCAGTTGCTCAGATCCTCTTTCTCTTCATCTCCTGATCAGGAAAATACCACACAGATGTGAACAGAAGTAAGACTATTACTCCTCTGAGAGAACTCTTCCCCAATTAAAAATAGTGACTGTGAGGGAAATTATAATCTTGCAAATAGCCTCTGCTTCTAAGAAAGACTACATTAACAGCACAAATGAGGCCAGGTTTCCTTACGTCAGGCCTACTGTTTGCTGCAAAAACAGTGCAGTAACTGACACAATTAATATTGCACAAATATCCTGGGAGGGCTTAAAAATGTTGAAATCCCACATATGTATCCTTCAGTACTTAGAAGAACCTGATCTGCCCAGCGCATTCCAGAATGAACCTATTTCCTTTTTGGGAAACAAGTATCTTGTTTGTTTTTGTCGTGCACAGGAAAGGACAAAGCAGAAACATACTTTCTCGTGATAACTACTGTCGAAACCAGAGGAAGTTGCCAGCATTCACGCAGAAGCTGCATGATCACTGTGGTCCTTCCTCTGCCCTTGCGTTGTATCTGTGGGAACCAGAGCAAAGCCCACTGCAGTTTGCATCTGGAGTAGGAGCTGGATGAGACTGTTCAGCTCCGGTGTTCGTGACCACCGCTCTTCTCTTGCTGAACCCAGCAAACCAATATACGTTGCAGAAGGCTGGAGGTGCTGAGGAGCGAGAGGACTAAGCGGCCCTTCCTGGGGGTCTGAGTTTCTTTCCCATCTAAGTTCACATTCTGGAGGGAGCCCAGTGTCTTCCTCCAAGATGCAAATTGACTTGTCTTCAACAGTCTGGCCCAGCTGATGATTTCTGTGTAGAAAGGGCCTTGAATTATAAAAACAAATGTTCCATAGCTTAAGACTGAGATACATTGTCCTGCACTGGGAAACTCAAGGAAGTGCTGAACTCTTGTCTACTGAAACCCTAATTAGTGGACTGAAATAACTGACCTCACTTTCAAAAGGACGTTGAAATAATTTATCCAGGACTTTAGTATGAGTGAAGGCTCTGAATTTTAGGCAACCAGCTTTTGAAAATTACTGATTTAAGCTCTTATCTACAATGGCCAGCTTTAGCAAACAGGGTCCTTTCCTGGTATTGCTTGTCTAAGCAAAACGTTTCCACTGTACTAGCAGCCAACACCAGTATGCAAGCAATACTGATGCCAGGATATTATCCCCAGGAAACACTTTTTGCATTAACATGGTGGTTTAATGGCTTGTGATATTGCAGGAAGGTATTTCTTCCAAGCAGAGAGAATTTAAGTACTGGGATAAATAACAACAGGTGTCTTTCACCTAACTGTTATTGCTCCTAAAGCCATGCTGGCACACACAGGTTTGCATTAACACCAAGAGGACTTGGGAGCACAGCCTGAAGGGCAAATGCCTGTGGAAGCTTTTTTGCCAGGTTGTGGTGAGCACAGCACTGCACTCCTGTGGAAATTCCCTTCATCTCACTCTAGCTGTGGCTTTTCTCTTGGAGAGGAGGTAGTCAGAGGATGCAAGCAGTGGATTTTTTCTTCTAGTCGTCTGCCCGTTTTTACAAAATATGTAGGAGCACTTGAGCCCTCTGTTCCTCCATCTGTCTTGGTTGAGGGGGGTTCAAAGTCTTGGGAGCACACGTGCGCACACAGTGCAATTACCTCAGCCTCATGCATAGAGGCCAGGCTACAAATACTGCAGATTTCTCAGTAACATGTTATTTAAACTCCATTTAAATGACCTAAATTTCCATGATATGAGTTCTTTTTTTCTCCCAGGATGTAAATTACAACACGAATAAGATTCCCTTAAATGATAAGGTCTCCTTCCGCATCCCGCATCATGAAAAAGTTTTGTCTAAGACTCCTTGTTTTCCTTAGGGTCAAGCTAAACCTGGTCTCCCTGGTTGGGGTCATGTTCCCTCTTGTGCCTGATCTGTCTAATGGTGCAAATCTATTGTAGGAGTTTACTTGTAATTCTAACTCTCTTGCTTAAGTTGTAGTGATTGGAGGACTTAGTAAACTGCTATGACTCAGATCTATTGCAGATACCAGCCTTGAGAAGGAGCTCCTTAGGGCCTTCTGACTGTTTGGGAAATTAAAGTCTTTAAATGGGCAGAATTAATCTTAGAAATTATCCTTGGGGCAAGGAGGTTTCTGGCTGAAGAGGAACCTGTTGTGGTTTAACCCCAGCTGGCAACTAAGCACCACACAGCTGCTCACTCACTCCTCCCACATCAGGATGAGGGAGAGAATCGGAAGGGTAAAAGTGAGAAAACTCATGGGCTGAGATAAAGACAGTTTAAGAGGTAAAACAAAAGCCGTGCCTGCAAGCAAAGCAAAACAAGGAATTAATTCACCACTTCCCATCGGCACTCAGGTGTTCAGCCATCTCCAGCAAAGCAGGGCTCCATCACACATAATGGTTACGTGGGAAGACAAACACCATCACTCTGAATGTCCCCCCCTTCCTTCTTCTTCCCCCAGGTTTATATACTGAGCATGATGTCATATGGTCTGGAATATCCCTTTGCTCAGGTGGAGTCAGCTGTCCCAGCTGTGTCCCCTCCCAACTTCTTGTGCCCCTCCAGCCTCCTCGCTGGTGGGGTGGGGTGAGAAGTGGAAAAGGCCTTGATGCTATGTAAGCGCTGCTCAGCAATAAGGAAAACATCCCTGTATTATCAACACTGTTTCCAGCACAAACCCAAAACATATCCCCATACTAGCTACTATGAAGAAAATTAACTCTATCCCAGCTAAAACCAGCACAGAACCTTACAGCCAGGCTGGTCTCTGTGCTTGAAAGCAATGGAAGGGACAAAGAATAGGAGTTTATGATACACCATGTACATACATACATGTATATACCACCCTATGGGGGGGACTGTGTAATTACTGTTCTGAGCTTCCTAGAAACTCTAGGAAGAAAAACATAAATCAAAACAGCCAAGTGATTTCTCTAATTGAGACCAGGTGTCAAGTAGGCTGTCGTATGGCTCCAGCGTACAGGAGCAAAACATGACTTACAATCACCTTTTTATCCTTGTTTCTGCTGCTACTGACACCCGTTAAGTCTGATATTCTCAATGGTAAGGAAATTTGTTTCAACTAAGCCAAATCCCAGTTGTCTGTCTAGGTAGTGAGAACAAATACCAGCTGTAGATCATCTTGGGTCAGAAGTAGATTTTTAACCCCATCCTGGTCAACATGTGAACATGATAGCTCCTTCTCAACCACAACTTCATGAACACAGAAAATAAAAATGATAAAGTTTAAATGACCCATGAGATCTGGGATTCTGGCTAAAACCTATCTTACCATTGAATAAATCTGGAATCAGATTGTGACGTTAATGTAGGACAAGTGTAAGATCAGAATTATACCACACTGGTTGATAATAATTTAAAACCTCCACATTTAATGTAGAATTATGGTACCCATTAGTTTTAATAAAATATCTTCAGAAATTATTCTACTAAGATAGAGATCCTCTTCATTCATGAATATAGATAACTACTGAATTGTAGGAATTTCTGATCCTGACAAGCTTTGCTAAGTACTCAGCTACTAATTATGAACAGGAATAAAAGGACACCTGCTGAAATAATTATTAAAGGATAGGCAACTACAACCTGCCTCTGATCAGATGGATGGAACCAGTATCCTACATCAGCAGAGAATGCAGTCTTACACATTTTATGACAAATATACCATTAGGTAAATGATTACATCAGTAAGCATATTAATTTGGGTGACTCCTGAACGGCTTGGATTTGAATGCAGAAGGAAAGTAGCAATATAGTTCCACGCTAAATTAGGTAAAATAAATGTTGGAGTTCCATGGTGCTGGCATAGATCTTACTTACCCACAAATACATCTGGAATATTCCCACAAAATTCAGTTTGTAGCACTACTATAAATCAGGAAGGAGACTAGGATTGGACCCTCATTGTCAATAATGATTTAATAGCTGTAAATTCAGGACAAAATTCCTTCCATGGATTTGTCTACCCATTTTTGTCTACCAATTTGTTGTACCCACATAAGCCTTTTCTTAATTGATGCTTAAAATGTCTATTAGTTTAAGTAGAAAAAAGCCTACAAATCCATGTTGCAAATATCTGCAGGACAAAAACATCCTACGTATGAGCTCTGACTCAGAAAATCCTCCAGGTGAAATCCTGGAAAGCTGGGACCATAATCTGGGAAAATACCACTACCTGTCTTCCCTGTTCAACTCTTGCATCCTACAAATCAGCCACTACTGGAGACAGGATCCTGAAGTGTTGGCTCAGATGGGTTTATGTTCTTGTAGAGAACCATAGTATTATGCTAAGTGCTTGGTGTTATGCTGAATCTAGACACCGTAAGGCTTGTCCTAGTGCCTGAAATGTCCTACTGCCTCTCTGCCTGGCAGTTCTGGACAGAACAAGATTGCTTTCTATGCATTTGGCCAACTGGTATAAAAAAGGCATGCAGCTGTGCCAGCCTTGGCAGGAGACAACTCCCTCTTCTTGCCCCAGTAGTTTTGAGGAGCACATCAACCGTGTGCCCTGCATTTCCCACTTACATGCTCCCTTCTGGCTACTCCAGAGATGAATGAGAAGAAAGGGGGAGCCAGCCATGCTTCTCCGGCTCCTGATCTGGGTAGTGCCATGCAGTGACTTGCCTGTGGTCCCATCATAATTCAGTGCCAGAAGGTGACAATCCCAGGGCTGTCATTCAGCCACTAACTAAAAGCTGATTTCTTTTCTCCCCAGACTGGAGATATGGAGGAATGCATGTGGGTCCAGATCCTCCCAGGACCCTGGGGCACAGCTCAGTTTCTGACTACAATCCCACCCCACCCCTGTGCCACAGGGCCACAGCTCCAGCTGTTGTAACTGAGAGAGAAGTCTTGGCAAGGCCTTATTTGCCCTTTCTCCAAAGCAGGTTGAATTTTCAACCTTAAGGCCACACTCCAAAAGTCATTTGCATTCCTATATCAGGGGCCATTCTGGTGATTGTACAGATACGGTGTTTTTACCTGCTGAATTACAAATGAGGCATGAAACTGGGTGAAGAAGATTAATTGCACTATTTTATTTGCACAATGAACACTTAAGAGCATGTTTGTTTGTAGCCAGGGAGAGGCTTTCCTAATCACGGACTGAGGATGCACTGGAAATGGATGGAAATTAAAAGCCCATGACCTTTGGGAGTCACAAACCACTTGCAGAATGTCTCACAGGCATCTCCTCCCATGGGGAAATGTTGCAATCTTCTGTTTTATTGGTTTCTTTAAGCCCCAAAGTCTTTAAAACTGGATGTTAGTACAGCCCTGTGGTTCTGTGATAACGAGCGCTGTGGCACCATGCTGGTGTTGGGATCTTTACTCCCACAAGCACAACTGTTCATGTCTTGTTTGCACATATCCTCCCTCCAGCCTTTCCTCCCTGCCCAGCAAATTCAAGTTTAAGGGATGGAAGAGCTCGAATGGGGCATTTTACCACTCTGAGCAGGGTTGCTCCTTGCCATCCCCCCCTGAGCCTGGCCTCCAGCCCCTTGCTGCCCACCTTTCACCGCTTCCCCTGGGGATTGCCCAACAGTCTCAGGCACGCTCGGCTTCACCACAAAGCTTCTCCAATTTGTTTGTTATTTTTCCTCTGGCTTTATTTATGAAAGCTGCGTGCCGAAACACCCTCCCCCTCATCGCCACCCCTTTTCTCTCTGTTTTGTTTCCTGCTGGGTATTTCACCCTGACACACCAAATAGACATGAAACAGGAGGTGGGGAACATCTGGCTCTGACTGCAGAGCATCGGCAAGAAGAGAAGCTCCTAGAGATAAAATCAGGTTTTTTTCCCTCATCGTGGGACCTTGCTGTGGGATGTTCAGGGCTTCCTGCCGTGGCCCCCGGGGTGGCCAGCAGCCCCCAGCCAGGGCTCCGCTCTCCCTAACACAATTACAGTCTGCAAACGTTTAAAGGCAGTTTCTTTTGAGTTAGCCAGATGCTTCAAATTGTTATGTGGTTAACCATTGAGAACAACCCCCCACACAAATACCTACGGATCAACTTGCTCAAGCCAGGGTGGTAGCGGTGGGGGCAGAAGGGGAGGGGGGAGGCTTCCTCATTTTGCGTTTGATGAGAAGAAAATAGAGTTTTCTTTCAACTTTTCCAAACTGCTAGCAGCCACCGCATCGCAGTGCACACTGGTTGTTGCCATTTGCACATTTGTTCGCATTTACTGCTGATGAAAGGAACCTTGTTCAACAGCTGTGGCCATGTACACTACGGGCCAAGTCCTCCACTGGTGCAAATCAGCTCATCTGGTGAATGGGAACTGAAAATGCTATCTCGTCTCCGTGTGTGCTGTGCAAACGCCAAGCCGGGGGAAGACTTTGCGCTTTGACATTGCCCTATCCCATGTCCCTTAACTCTTATAAAAGCGGAATACTTTTCTGCTGACTCACAGAGGCAGATGGATTTTGTTAACTCCAGCCGAGATAGAGAAGGATATGCGAAAAACATCACTGCCTCTCAGGGGGGCTGAACCTGGCTTTGGGGTTCAGGAAGGACCAAGCGAGGAGCTTCACATGATGCCCTGTTCAGCACAGATGGAGTTTGGCTCGTGGGTACCACATGGGAGGAGAGCGATACGTGGTCCAGGCTGAGCCATGCTGCTAATCAGTGTCTGAAATAATGAACCATACTGTTGTTCCCTCCCCCACCTCATGCCCTCTCCATGAAGCACTGCAGCTCCTCAGAGCCCAAGACAGAGCCAACAGCAACGAAAAAAAACCACCCCAAAACAAGCACAGAGCTCAAAACCCCTAAGTAATTCCATTGCCTCTACTTAAATATTCTTAAATTACAGAGTTTTTTGTGAAGTAAATTAACTTCCCCTTGCTTGCATTTCCTTGTATTTCTGAGGACTATGAAGCTGCTGAGGAGCAAATTGTCTTACAAACCAAATCCTACACGGGGACAGTTTCCAAACACAATTAGCATAGCTGTTCATGTAGTGCTCATGAGAGTGGACCCAAGTGGAAATATAGATAATTATTTTGCCATGGGCCAACTTTAAGATCCATCTCAAATTTATTTTCATTTATAAAATGGCAGATTTAAGACTCTACAAGGTGTCTAGAAGAGCATTGAGAAAAGCTGCAATCCAAATGTGAACCACTTTGCTTAGATACAAACCAAAATTACATTCTTTGCTCTTTGCGGAAAACAGTGCAAAAAGGAGTAGTTAAAAGCTTTGGATGTGGAGAATGGTCTCAGTGAAAGTGGTTTAGTTCCTCTGGTCCATTTATCATCTGAGCAGAGAAACATCACCGTGCGTATGAGGTTGGATCTGCAGGACTCTATGCCAGTCAAAACTGTTTATCCATACTTGCCAACAACAGCAAGAAAGGCAAGAGGACTGGCAGTCGTGATGGTGAATGAGTTGGACACATGGAGTGAGGGTGCCTAAGTCGAACCTCCTCACTGATGCAAAAGGGGAAAAAGAGGGAAAGAACATTAAAGCATGAAGTGTCTAATCTTTGAGAGTTTAATGATGCAGCCGGTTACCAAAAAAAATGACCTTTTGCAGAATTTCTTCATGGGCAACTGAGTAGATAGGTCTTAGTGGCCAGTTAGTGCTCACACTGCTGAAGGTACAGGAATAAATGCCAGAAGAAACAGCTACTGGGGGATATTGGCACATTAACATTATTGGTCGTGGGTAGCTGAGTTGGGAATATTGCACTTAGACCATTCAAAACTAATGTGATAATCACTTATTAAGGAACTATTTAGTGCTTGGTATAGTTATATGAAGAGACATAAAAAATCCCCTAGTCTAAATCAAACAGAATCTCAATCCTATGTTAGGGCTATCAGGACAAACACACACACACAAGAAAAAAAAAAAAAGAAGAAAAGTGGGGGGAGGGAAGAGAATTCAGATTTATAAAAAGAAACACGTACACAATGAGCTGAAGGTTGTGCTTCTGCACTTCCTGGTCTGGGTGTGAGCAGAAGAGGAAATACCAAAATACCACCAGAAAAAACTATTCCCACAGCATTTCCAACCTGACTGAAACCAGAAAGTTCTGACAGTCCTGCAAAAAAGGGGGAAAAAAACCCCACAACTGACCCAGTCGCAAGCATCCTGTTCATTGGAAAGCCAACAAAATTTCCAAAGCTAGGAAATTTGGGCAGACCTAGACAAGTCTTTATTTCCCCTGAGTCCTCATCTGTACTCTGTGTTTTCTGCAGTTTGCTGATCTTTGGTGACATTTTGACTCTTCTGCCAGCTTTGAGAGGAGCACATTTCTGCCTTAGCCAGTTTAATTGCACCCATGACCACAGACCACCAAATTGCATGCTAACCACAGGCAGAGCACTATGGTCTGGTCTAACTCAGGTGAGGGGTTCCTTGTCCTCCGTTTCATTTTTTGAGGGTCAATCTCCTACAACAAGAGTACAAACCTACGTACACAACAAGAACTAATGTTTCAATGCATAAAATGCCATCAGTTTCAGCATTGCCCCATGTTAATAATTAAAACTGAATTCCTGAAGGCTTGCAGGCAGAAAAGACATGAGTTTGGTGTGGCTGCTCTCACAAAAACTTCCACTGATACCAAAGAAAACCTTGAAGAAGAGCAGCAGGATCACATTCAAAGGGTTGTGCGGGAAGCTGGCACACCAGGCAATTAGTTTAAAACTTCAGATTTGGAAGCTCTGCAAAGAATTTGGAAAATGGCTCTTTCCCTTTATTCGTATAAAAAAGGAAAGTATTCTGTCCTGCTAAACCCCAAGAATTTAAATGTTAAAGTCTCTTGACTGATGTGCAGTATTATACACTAGAATTCAGGACATATTCAATAGTCTAAGGAAAATCAGGGCTAAAGTAAAATTACTGTAGAGCACTGTTTTTCCTATAGATGTTTCCTAACATTACCGAATCAAGTTTTTTTCCATAAAATTAGAGAATCAAATCCCTGGAGCAGCTCCAAGGAGCAGTTTAGGAATGTTCAGTGCAACCACAGCCTCCAGCTATGGGACAGAACTAAAGTTGCAACAGTGATGATGATGCTTTATCTTCCACATCTTACTTCAGCAACACTTCCATGGGTGCCAACAATGAACTCGGCTTCAAAGAGGTCTGAAAAGACGATTTTTTCTTTTCAAAAGCTGAGTCATTGATTTTGGGACTGGTCAACTCGTTGCATTTGTGACCGTGGTTTAACTAAAACCACCTAAGGCTAATAATGCCATCATGGATTCCCACATCCAAAAATGAAGCTAAAACCTTCGCTAAGCCTCATGACTGAATGCAGCTTTCCAGTTCATTCAGAGCAGCATAGCACTCAGCATTTTCCCTCCAACAACAACAAGCCCCTTTCTGGCCTCCCAGAACATTGCTGCCTGAAATACATTGTCACTCCTACTGCAAACTTATTTAAGAGACAATAGGAGGAATAGTTGGCACATGGATTCTTCTTAAAAGTTAAATCTAGATCAACAATAAAACATAAAAGGCCAAGGAAACATGCAAAGACACTCAGAAAATTCTCATTTTTCTTTTAAGATTAATTTTTGCTGAGATTGAGGAGTTGCATTTTACTTAGGGTGGGCCCCATTCTGTAAGTCTTTTCTTACACGAACTCTTAAAGTCACTGAGGTCGTTTATGTGAGTAAAAGTTACTTACATGAGTAAGGACTTGCAGAATCTGGCCTTATACATTTCTCTACAGTAAAGTTTAGCTGGACGTTATCTGGGCTGTAGAGCAGCGTGTATTTTTAAGAATTAAAAATGGACTTCAGTTGTTTTTTTGGAAAAAGTTCTAACTTCAGCTTCACCCAACTGCTGTTTGCAGTTTGCTCAGCAGCCACGTTGAATGGACATGCTCAGCCTTTGTCCCTCTCTCAGAGCTGCTCGTTACCAACCATGCTCAGCCCCAGCGTGCTGTAACTCACCAGGACGCGTGCAGTCTGAATTCCCATTCCAGATTTGGTCCTCAGACCTAAGGCCATTATTCCATCTCAGACTAAAACATATTCTCCCATGGGCAGCTGAAAAGGAGCATGATTCTTCAAGTTTTCTTGCCACAAAAAGATAAAATAAAGTGAAATAAAATAATAATAAAAAAGGAAATCCAATGTACGGCGATCCCCAGAGTTCTGGAGTCTAAGAGTGTTGATCTGCATCCATAAATGTCTTGACGGGTGAGGAGACACAGGCACTACAACTGGAAAGAGAGCAGGAAGGAAAACCTACCATGTGANGGGGGAGAGAGAGAGAGAGAAAGGTCTGCTCAGTGGACAGCACTTGGGCTGATAGCAGGGATTTCAGGAAATCCAAACACTCAGACAGGAAATCTGAACACTGGATAAACATGCCATAATCTCCACAGATACAGTTAACGTGCTGCGTCTCCCGTTAACCCTTAGCCTGCCCATGGCTGAGGCTGAAATCAGATATGCAATGCCTGGAAACACAAGCTGCCCTGGGGGCTCCAAAGTCTGAGTGCTCCAAAGTCTGAGCAGCAGCCCTGCGTTCAACCCTGCCGACTCTTTCCCTCGCTGCTCTGGCGAGGATATTTTCCTCACTTTATTTCTACGTAGTGATGCTTTACTTAAAACGTTTACGATTTTCCTCCTCAGAGGAGATGATATTGCACCCTGTGCCCTGCAACAGCAGGGTAACCTGCCTGAATGCATGTGTGCCACCAAACAGTGGCTACCTGGTAGTCCTGAATTAGTTTTACCTGTTTTTTTCCCCTCTCTTTTGCTGTAATGCAAGATTTATTTGGCTGTCTGTAAGATACTTGCAGCGTACCAGTGATGATTTACTCCAGGGCTGGTGCAGCAAGGTTGGTGGGGCACCTTAGAAATTAGAGGGAGAGCGTTCTTAAAGGAACAGGGGGAGTTTGAAAACTCCCTTTATGCCATTTTGTCAAGGAATTGAGGCTCAAACTGTGCAGTCCTTAGTAAAAGTAAGATGAAGCCTGTTTGGTTGCTTGTTTCTGGAACATAGACTTTGCTCTTTGTGTCTTGTGGTTCACTTCCCATCATTAAAAACATTACTTTTTTTTTTTTCTTTGAGGCTTCTTAATTGGTTTCTTTTATATGATCTACCTTGGTTAAACTATTAATGTAAAACTCTTAGCTAGCTACAAAAGCAACAAGAAGCAGTAATATTTCATAGACCTGACCCCTCGCTCCCACAGATGTAACTAATAAAGTGAAGTTTATGTGAGAATTGACCAATTTAAATCCATAGGACTACAAGCACACACACACAATCAAGCCCCTCTGTGTTTGCAGGATGGGGACTTCACCGTGTTTTCTGTAGGAGGACAATTGCAGGCTTCACTGCTTTTCAGAGATTACTGACTCCTGAGGCAAGGGCCCACTTCCAAAAATGCTCCTTCTCTCTTAAAATTGACTTTTTGGATCAGTCCTGCCAACAAAGCATGTTGGAAAGAAAACATCGTGTCTTCAGATTTTCTGGTTCTCCTAGGACTTCATAGCAATAAAAAAAAAGATAAAAATTAGTACCTTGAATTTTACTTTGCCATTTGCTGGTGGAAGTAGTTAGACACAGAGGTAATATCCACTGACTGGTGCCCTTGCTTAAGGCATTGGCAGTTAGCTCATCTGAAATAGCCTTAATGTAAGTCCCACATGCAGTATTAACCTATATCATTATATTAAAGTACCCCCTAGGAACAAATAGGATCGCTATAGGAAAAGGCTTCCTTCAGCACCTTCTACGACTTACGGTGTGTTTCTGCTTATTATTTCAAAGACAGAAGCTCTGGCAAACCAGCATCAGTTACAGCATTCCCTGGAAGTGGCCAGACTTGGAAATCACGCCTGGTCTACTGAGACAGGTTGTGTTGGCCAAGCGACACCGTGGGGAGCCTGGCAGCAGAGCTGGGGTGGAAAACGGGGCTTTGGGGGCATCCCTGCTTCAGGAAATCTCCTCTGGTCTCCAGCTCAGTTCTGAGACAGCAAAACTCTTTCAAGTTGGGTCCTCACATTCCCAGGCATTCTCCTACTACTTTTTAGGATACATGGGGCCGGTGATGGAGTTCAGTCCCTATGAGCATGGCTGGAGTGCTGGTGGCAGCATCTGTGCAAATAGGTGGTAGAACAAAGGCTTGGCTTTAGAGGCATGAAGTCATTCCCCTTGCCTAGTGCATGCTACATGAAACAAGTACCAAATGGTTGCTTGATGATGTCAGGAGGGAACTGGTGGAAAAACAAGGAAAAATTAAAACATGTCAGGGTTGGACTTTTTTTTTTCTTCATGTTCCATGTGCTTTGCCAGTGAGCTATTTCAGTTATTCACTTTTTTTCCATACAAGTTCTTCTGTTGTCACGGTTTTATTCACCTTCCCTTTTCTTGTATTTCTCCTTAGTGCCACTCTTTCCAGTAGCAAAATGAGAGAAAAAAATAGAGGAAAAGAATAAAGTGCAGCATTTGCTTTTCAGTATAACCAGAAAAAAAGAGAAAATATTCATAAACACTCAAAATATGCATTTTGAAAAAAATGCCTTTTAAGATTGAGAGACTTTTCATTTGAAAACATTCAAGGAGCTCTAGAAAAAAGGGAGCTGGGGGAAGTGGGATATAATTTATTACCACTAACATCTGCTGTAAATCAGTTAGAGGTAGGCAAACATTCCCTGCCAGGGCACAGTTGGGTCAAGGTGAGAGGGGATAAAGCAATAATTAAAAAGACCAGCATCCTCTAGCTACCTTCAATAGACGCTGTAAGCAGAAGAGCAAGTGCTTGCTGCAAAACTTTTTTTGTCTAGAAAAATTTCAAAGTGGGAAAAAAAAAAATCATTGGTATATTCAATGGAAAACTATTAGTATATAAAACAGCTCCAACAATTTCCATACAGAACCACAAAGTATTATACTTTTCTGTTTTTCTAGTTAAAAATAAGTTGAAAAAAGGTTGTGCTTGTTGTGAAAAGTTTCATTTCATGAGAAATTTCTGTTGAAAAACCCTACAGAAAGGTGTTATTGTCAGTCTTGGTAAAAGGGAGAAGAGGGACAGCATGGTAGGTAGAATAACGAAGCTGACAAAAATAAACCATACAGAAATATTTCAGCAGAATCAGGGTAGAGAGAAAACTTCAAACTCAAGCCAGCAGAGTTATCAAAGCTAAAAAGTGGATAAAGATTCCTGAAAGGGCACAGCAGCTGCAAAAAATCCACCATCACCTGAGAAAAAAAGCCAGTGGTCTTACTCAATACAGATGTGAAGATGCGTGCTTTTAAACTGGAAAAAACCTCTGCACCACATCCACCCTTGATGTACCCACAGCAGCTGAGCTTTCTGTTCACTTGCTCTATATCCCCAGGATGCAACTTTCTGTAGTCCTAGAGCTGATAATGAAAGTCTCACTTCTTCCACAAAGAACTCTATTGCTACTGAATTAAGACAAATCAGTTCATTAAAGATTAAAAGGGTTTAGCTATGTATGTGAAAGATAAAGCACATGAAATTATAATTGAGATTGTGAACAAAATGCTTGAGAAAGAGTTGTCATTAACCTACGAGGCCCCAAGCTCTGTTATTTTTCATGTTTCAATGGCAAGCCTTATCATTATAAATAGTTAGGATTTTTTTTTTTCAGCATAGATTTGAAAGGAAGATCAGTTCTTTAATTTTCACCTCCCTACTTACTGGATTTAGAGAAGACTTCAACAGAATAATTAAAACATTTGGAGAAAGAAAGCGCAGGTCCCAGTTTTGTCATTCTTCACCCTTCAGTCACCCTGAGGCTTTACATCCTTGAAAAAATTAACTTAATATATTCAGTGAAACTAATTTACTTTCCCTTTAGAGCATGGCCAGCCCTGTGCGCTCAGCCATCCCAGACCTCTCAGTAGCTACCAAGAACTGGATGCCGGAGAAATACTGTGACACGCTTAAACAAAGTTCCCCATTCACACTGTGACTCTATCTGGATTTACAACAACATATGCTAAACCTTAGCAAACATTAGAGAAAATGAGTAGAAAACACTAACCAAAAGGATTTAATAAACACTGACACAACTTACTATAAGCTATAAACACTATTTTTATCGCAATACTTCAGTAATTAACTGGTGCAGAGACCTCTTGCTGCGCTACAAAACATATCTCTTTGTGTACTGGCTTTCAATGTTGATGTTTGCTTGGACATCCCTGCCAATTTTATTACTAGTCCTCTTCTTCCTAAATGAGCAGTCAAGGAGGTTTACTTTTGAGACCAGCATCCCTGCTGGCAATGTTGCAGTAGGAAAAGCACCAAGTCCTCTTCATCCAGTAGCAAACCATGTGCTCTTACATTACACAAGAAACATTGCCACTTTCCCCACTGTTCATTCAGTGAAATACAGCAGAAGCTGTGTTCTAACAGGTTTAATGACATGTTTGTACATTTATTAAGCAAATAGCACCTCTTGACATTACGAAAAGGTCCAGGCATTAGAAACTGCCTTGACAAGAAGCGCTTGACCCTTGGTGGTAACTACAGGCTGTACCAATGTGCAGGAGGCTGTGCATGTTTCATTTTCAATTGTTTTTATGTTTTTAGTTTTGGGGGTTTTTTAATAGGGAAAAAAACCACCGAAGCATTTCCTTTTTTGCCTTTCCATTCATTCTTCTTTCTTGCAATTGCAAAAAAGAGGAATTTTTTCATAGTACTCTTCTTCTTGCCTAATTTTGTTTTCCCAAGGGGGCATGTGAAAAAAAGGAAATCAAAGACATGTCCAAACAATTTTTTTTAACCAGCTCTGCTCAAAATGTGCTATTTAGAAATATAATCAGTAAAGGGTACTAAGGAAAACAGCTGCCACCTAAAGATGTCCTCCCCATGGTGTGAATGTAGATTCTGGCCTCATCATTTGCCAGAGATATGTGGAAACTCCAGATAACGTTCAGAGACAACTAAAAGTTGAATTATACACCACAGTCACCAGTAGTAATTAAATGCTGCTGTGTGGGGAAAAGGCAGAAATTTGAATTTCTGAGTCTGTCTGCATCATTCTCTATAGGTTTCCAGGCCATCAGTTGTGCTGAAAGGGCTGGGTTAGGAGGACACCTTGGACATGCTGTGAGCATCACACCAGGGTTGTTCTCCTTTGCCACCAAAGTCTTCCTCAGCTTGCTTTCTAAAAACAGGTGAAAAAGATGCCTCCTCAGTGTGTTTTCATTGGTTCATTGCAGAAAATTTAAATGACGAACACAACACGTGAATTCCAGATGTTAATAAACACTATCACAAACCCCTAGATGATCATCAGATTGGTTTAGCAGTTATGGAATTTTTTTTTTTTTTAAAGAAATGTAAGATTCTCATGATCTCAGTATTTGGAAGTCACATGAGCAATAATTTTAAGCATTTTTTTTACAAATGAAGACTAGATGCATACATAAAAATTAGTGCTAAAATTCTTTAAATCCCTGTCATGGTCACACGACACAGGGAACTGAACATTTAAAAGTATGGATGGGTGCCATGAGAATTGTCTTAGACATGTGAGAATCAACATTGTTATAAATGCTGCTAACTTCATATATACAGCATAGACTGTATACAAGAGCTGTTAGCCTAGGGAGCTTTAGTGGGGTCTGGAAAATTAAAGGCCACAGGAAAAAAAGTTATTTCTAATTCCAGTTACAGCTTTTGGAAATAGGTGTTGACCATCATGGCAACATGTCTGCAGTGAGGAAGATAAACTCAAAGCCAAATTTTTCCCCATGACTGTAATCCTTTAGGCCATTAGATTTTTATATGTATGCATATGTGTGTGTAGTCAAAATCCAAACCCTCAAATGCTGATGAGGAAACAGGACTGAGGAACAAAACAGAAGGGTAAAATACAAGCTTGGTCTGATATGGCCCTGAAATATGTAGATGAGAATGAGGTGGCCCAGCAGAAGGTGGGGACTACCGCACAAAGATGGGACTTTTGCAGGGAGAAGCCAGGATGGGGGAAGTAGGTGGTGAAGTTGCCTCCATTAGATCCAGTGAGTCAGAAAGTGCTGTATCCCATGCTCAGAAGGGCTGCAGCTCCTGTCCTCCACTACCAATGCACCTGGGACCATCACCAGCAAAGTCTGATGGCTCCTGGGGAGAAGAACATAGTGATTAGAGAAGAGTCGTTATTGTCACAGAAGGACTGCAGCACTCCCTGAAGGAGGAATGGGCTCTGCAGATGTCTTGTTTCCATATTTCTCCCCATCGTATCGCTGTTCTGGCTGGTTATGCTCTGGTTATAGGCTTCTCCTTGGGAGACACTCCTTCAGCTCTTCTGCAGAAGGTGGTGGCCTCATTCATCCCACTCTCACTTGCTGCGAGTTCCTCTGTGAGTGTTTGCCAACTGAAGCGCTCATCCTGGCTCAGTCAGGGTATCTCACTTGTGGTCTGTCGTGTTATCAGTGGAGGTTTCAAACACTGCAGTATTATGTTGATCACACATCTGTTTTAGGGCTACACAGCACATCTATGGAGGAGGGTCATACAACACCAAGCATGAATTAATCCTTTTTCTGAATGACTCCTTCTGTTAAACATCTTGCTTTCCTACCTTTTAATTGCAGCACACACTGCCTCACTAGCTTTGTGCTTCAGAAGGAGGTATCCATATCTCCTGGTGCTCAGGGCAACCACACAGTAGTGTTGACGTGGTGATTCTCATACAAATGAGGGATCATGACTTCTCCTCATGTGGAGGTCAGATGAGTGATCCGCTATTCAATCTTTGGTTACTCAGTGACTAAAGGCCAGGGGTTTATAACCTCTTCCTAACACCCTAACACCTTCTGACCAGCCTTTCTGCTGCCTGGGGCACAGAGCATGCTCTGCCCCAGTGGTGCCCATGAAGTTTGGTGTGGCTTGCCCCTTCTGATTCCACTCCAGTCCTAGGAAGCAGCTTGAGTTGTTAATGAAGAGTCATTAAGCAGATTTGTGGATAATTCTAAGTTCAAGCTCTTATGCTGGCCTTGGTCAACTCACCCAGACTTCTTTTAAACTGACAAACCCAGGACACTTCCAAACTTCTGTCTAGTTGTGTTTTGGCTTCATCCCAACCTGCAGCAGGTCCTAGGGATGTGCACTAACCCCACTCCCCTCATATGCTGCCCTATACCTTCTGCTCAGGCAAGACACAGCCTGGGTCTCTCTGGCTTACATCTCTTATCTTCATGAACTATGCCTCAGGATGGGGTCCATTTTCTTGTTAGGTGCTTTATGTTGGTTATGTTTGCACTGTCTGTAAGGATTACATCTCAATTTGAAGCTCTGTGCCTGAATTTCTGTGGGTGGTGAGCCCATGGTCTTCCCCAGACCAAAGCCTGAGTGGAGGCCAATGTCTCACTGATGCAGATGATCGATAGAATAGAATATTTCAGTTGGAAGGGACCTATGGTCTTCATCTAGTCCAACTGCCTGAACACTTTGGGGCTGACCAAAAGCTAAGGCATGTTACTCAGGGCATTGTCCAAATGCCTCTTAAACGCTGACAGGCTTGGGGCATCGACCACCTCTCTAGGAAGCCTGTTCCAGTGTTTGACCACCCTTTCTGTCAAGAACAGTGGGCCCTTCACTACAAGAAAGACATTGAGATGCTGGAGTAGTGCCCAAATAAGGGCAATGAAGCTGGTGAAGGGTCTAGAGCACAATTGTTATGAGGAGCGGCTGAGGGAAGTGGGGTTTTTTTAGTCTGGAGAAAAGGAGGCTGAGGGGAGACCTTATTGCTCTCTACAACTACCTGAAAGGAGATTGTAGTGAGGTGGGTGTCTGTCTTTTCTCCCAGGTAGCAAGTGATAGGATGAGAGGAAACAGCCTCAAGTTGCACAAGCGAAGGTTTAGATTGGATATTAGGAAAAAATTCTTCACTGAAAGGATTATCAAGCACTGAAACAGGCTGCCCAGGGAAGTGGTTGAATCACCATCCCTGGAGGTATTTAAAAGATGTGTAGATGTGGTGCTTAGGGACATGGTTAGTGGTGGACTTGGCAGTGTTAGGTTTATGGTTGGATTCAATCTTAAAGGTCTTTTCCAATCGAAATGATTCTATGATTCTATGAAATGCTTCCTAATGTCAAGTCAACCTTCTCTGGCACAGCTTTGAACCATTCCCACATGTCCTATCACTGGATACCAGGGAGAAGAGATCAGCACCTCCCTCTCCCCTTCTCAGGGAGCTGTAGAGAGCAATGAGGTCATCCCTCAGCCTCCTTTTCTCCAAACTAGACAAACCCAGTCCTTAGCCACTCCTCATAGGACATGCCTTCCAGCCCTTTCACAGGCTTTGTTGCTCTCCCCTGGATGCATTCAAGGACCTTCACATCCTTCTTAAATTGTGGGCGCCAGAACTGCACACAGAAAAGTAAACTGCAGGCTTGAGCCCTAAGCCAACACAGAGGTTCAACCATATGTCTGCCTCAGTGCTCCATGTACAATTGGGGATAATAACAGTTTATGACCTTACAACACATGACTCAAATACGCCACAGGTCACAGGTTGCACAGATGCTTCAGGGATGCGATTTGTAAGGCCTAAGCATGAGTTGTAAGAATTGGATGCGAGCTAACATTTCTACCGTTACAGCTCTAGTCGTCAAATTGGATTCTTCACTGCATAAGAAACTAGAAAAAATGTCATACAAGGTGGACTGGATGACATCAGTTTTCCCTCTCTTGCTTCAACACTTTATATACATTCGTTATGAAAGCTTGGTTTTGTCTCATAAAATGTACAAGAAGTTTAGAAGACAGTAACATTCTTGTCTGGGGGAGCACCAAATTAAATGATTTCTAAGTGGCCCTGAAATCAAGAGCCACTGCTGTTTGCTGTGTGGAAAAAGAGAGGAATATTAACTTCTGTGGGAGGAGGAGCTGTACCTTAAAAAAAAAGTTGCTATTGAATGCAAAGCTGGTTTGGAAGGCTCAGATAATTGGAAACACATGTTCCTGGCTGCAGGCGTACAGCACATAAACTGCAGAAGAAAAATAGTAATAGAAAAGACATGGAGTATTTGAAAATATAGCAAGAGAAGTCAACATTTTACAACTTGTTAATAGTGACTATACCTGAAATATTGTTTCACATTGCTGTTAGTCTTAAGAACACAAATATATCTGTAGACTCTCCGGTGGACACCAACTTTATGATAAAATAGAGATCCCAGGTATGTTAGATGATAGCATTACATAAGGAGAATATTTTAGTAAACTATCTGAACAAAGATGACTCATAATGATACAGAAGAATATTTTATTTTAAACAAAAAATGTTGTGAATTACTTAACACCTAAAAATAACACCCCCCCCCTTTAACTTTCAATGAACTGTGTTGACGTTGCAGGAGTTTCTAAGTTTTTCAGTACAGCAAATCATCCATCTTTTGTAGTCTGTTAATGCAAATATCTCTTTTCAGGCCAAAGCTTCAAAACCAAAGCACACATAAACTCCCTCACACCCACACTCCCTTCGGTTTGCAGCCTTTTGTTCCACCTCTCTCCTTTCTTGGGTACTAAAAGCCACAGGAGGAAGGAAAGGCTGTGGAAATCTGCACAGAAAAATGAAAATTCAATGTGTAGTGTAGAATATACCATAGCCAAACTGTACGGGAGCATAGATCGGTCACTTAAAGCTATGTGGGCAGAGCTGTTGCAAACCTGCCTCTTCCCCATCTTTGGCCAGTAAGTTTCTTCCCATCCCTGTTGGATATATGGATATGTGTTTCTCTCTCCTTGAATTGTCCCTGATTTTCCCTCCCTCTCTTCTTGACAGGGGTGAATTTTGCAGCTCTCAGATGTCTGTGCACTGGCCCAGTTGTAGTCTAGATCAGTCCTGGTCAGCGCTGGGCTGGCATATTGTATGTGTCGAGGGTGTCTCAAGCAATTTTGGTCATTGAAACCTAGATTTGTCTGCATATAAGCTGGGTTTCAAAAATGTGAACAGCACATCTCTGCCTGAAAAGCCATTTCACTGTGAAATTTCAAGTTCTTCTAATGAAGGGAAGGAGTGAAGTTTCATGAGCAAGGCCTCCAGAGTGCTGTAACATGGGGGCGGGGAGAGGAGGTGGAAAAGGAGCTTTCCCTGCAACTTCATCATCTCAAATGACTCAAGCTTTTAAGCTTCCAGAAAGAAACAATTATTTAAAATAGATCAGCCTGAGACAGACAGCTAAGGTAGAAAATGTGGCACAAATAGATACAGCTTAGTGAACTAATTTTCTCAGGGTTTTGATATGGTTGAGGCTATTTCAGTAATCAATGATGCTTCCTGCAAAAGATTGTCTTCCAAAGGCCACTGGAGTCAACAGGAAACTTTCCCTCAGCTTCTGTGATCTTCAGGTCAGACTTCTGAATCATTCAGTGCTGTGCCTTTTATCATATTCTTGGGGAATACAACATATATCGTGCATCAAAAGCCAATTCTTACACTGCATCTGAGGCTTAGCATAATCTTGCATTTCACACGTTTCATTTCCCCAATTTGCTAATGTCACTCAGTTTCTCTTCATCATGGGCCACCTTAACTGTGTGGCTTAATATTTTTTATTCTGCTAGAAGCCAGGTAAATTATCTCATCTGTGAAAAAAATGAAAGGATCCTTCAGAGGACAGACAGAAATAGATGTTGTACTGTGGGATTTTGAAAAGCCTGTGCAGTGACCAGGGTATATTTTATTCCAGTAAGAGTAGAAACTTATTCCCACGCCTACAGGTGTTTTCCAGCTTTTCTGTGATGAGCTCCACATCTCAATAAAGAAATTGCCTCATGGGCACTTATCCTCCGAGTCATTGTGTAACATCCCTGTGGCAATTTACATTACATGGAAAATCATACTGAAAAAGCATTTGTGCCTCTTTTTAAGAGATCTTTAGAGGAATATGGGTGTTGACCTTCCTGTAAAAGTTGACCATGGTTTCTGCTTTTGCTGTTTATCTCATCTCTTCTCCTTCCCTTGGCTCTGTTCCTCTCAACTGAAGTCCAGGATGAAAGCCAGCATGCTGCAGGCACAGTGAGTTCACCAGTCCGCTGTGGACCACAGCAAAGGAATCTCCATCCCAGTCCTTTTCTAGTCTGAAGCTTCACTGTGACATTCAAAGTGCTAACAGGATCACAGATCATATTTAATAAGCAAAATAAAAGAAATGCAAGTCAACACCCCCAGTGATTACTTAAGAGAGAGCTTTACAGCCAAGGATAACACCTCTCCCTGATGCATTCTGCTGTATTTTTCCAGGGTCGTTTGCCTTGTTCTTGCAGAAACAACAGGATGGCACTGGGACCTGAACTCTGACTCTGCTGTTTCTGCTGTTCTGGATGCTGATGCTGCTCTTTCGCAACAGCTGAGTTGGATCCACATGGAAATGTGAATTATCTTTTCTCTAAAAAAGAAACAGTAACAAAACCCCTGATGCTTTTATATAGTTAAGAAGTTGCTTCTGTCATTTCTTGGATAGATTGTAGACTATTAACATAGTCTAATTGCTTACGGAAATACCAGATTGTTTCTTCTTAAAGTAACAGATTCACATCAATCCCCATTCATTTTAAATACATGATTTTCAGCACTTTCATGTGAAGAATGTGCAAAGAAAAGGACTTTTTTTTCCTTGGACTTGTAGAGGTGAGCATGTTGGAAATTTAAAAATTAAATGATACATAGAGTTGACATTAGCTATGACTGCTGGGGAAAAATATTTTAATACACGGAAATGTATATAACTTTTGTGAACATTGTTCTCTTCTTACAGCAAAGGCAAATCTTTAATGTCTGGTCTATTCTAAAAGGCTTTTTAGGATCTGTAAGGTATTGGCTGCTATCATGCCATGTAGGACAATCTAGGATAATAAAATAATGTACGTGACAATGATTAAAGGTAGAAATACATGTAGTAGCAGCAGGAAATTCCTATTAACTGATGTCTATCCCAGCTCTCCAGCTACTTAATGTCAACTTCTGTTGTCAGATTTTTAATATTTGTTTATGTTTTCAAGAAGAGTTATTGAATCAGTCAAAACATGTATCTACATGGTTGGCATAAAGCAAAAGCCGAAAACGGACTTGCTGGGAGCAATCCAGTCAAAGCATTTACATTTGGGACATTCTCTCTAATTGAGAGGACTTTTATGATTTCATAATAATAACAATAATATGAGGAGGGGTCATGTGAACATTCTTGATCTAAGAAATGTGGTGACAACTGCCTTAGAAGAAGGTTACAGAAAACAGGAAAAAGGAAGGAAGCCATGGGTAGCCTTCACTTCAGATAACCTGTGACTTAAGAGTCTGATTCCTTACCAGAGCTTTTTCTTTCTAGGAGCTCCTGATGCTCAAGAGGGGGTGTGCCACAAGGCATCAGGTGATGGCAGTGTTGACTCCAGAGCACTGGAGGAGGTTGGCCAATGCCCAAGAATCAGAAGCCTCTCAAGCATGCTACATGCTGATAACAAGATGCAGTGGATACATTTTCCTCTCTTACAACCATAGATAGGAGAAGACAATACGTACATTACTCACATACGGTGCTGTACCATGTTCTCAGCTTTTCCCTAAGCTCAGTGTTAGTACTGAAGCTTTTGAGGGGATTAAAGGGAACCATTTGCATGTAGTGAAATCTCTAGTTGTTCCAACATTAATGAATGCTGGGGAGCTACTTAGCTGGAGTCAAGCATGCTGAGCAATAACTGATTTTAATACAAACCAAAGCGCTCCTCAGTGCAAGTGAAGGAAGCAAAGTTGTTTCTTTGCATCATGCTCATTCTCTGAGGGTGCCTGGGTCATCTGTTGTATGTACAGAGACATCTTCCCTCACCTGTCAGAGCTACAGCAGCTGCTTATTGGTGCTCAGAAATGCAACCAAGGCTGCAGGAGAGCAGGAGCCCATGCTGGGAGGGTGAACCAGAAAGCTGAAATTACAGGAGTTGGATCATGGCCAGAAACACCAGGGCAAACAACCAAACTCTCCTAAAGAGCTGCTGAGACCTTGCATGGCAGTCATGGGCAGGATGTTTGTTTTCCATCTCCTCCAAGGGACGGCACATCCAGCCATAGTTTCCCATCTTAAAGCCGTGCTGGGACTTTTGTTCAGGACTGACTCAGAGGAAAGGGTGCCACTCGGTGAATCACTGTGTGACTTCCCCCAGTTTGGGGGTTTTCCTTAGAGACTTTACAGCTCACTCTGGAGCCGTCCTGCCCGACAGACGGGAGCCACTGGGACGGCAGCAGAAAGAGCGTTGCAGCTGCAAGCAGGGCACTCTGCAAGCGCTCTTGTCCTCTGGGGCCTGCTCCAGCAAACCCATACACATATGCTTAACTCTACACTTCTGAGGCATAATCCCATTAATTTAAATGGGATTACTCATGGGCTTAAATTCCTGCAGGATCAGCACTGAGGTCTGTTGCTGCAGCTGGCGGGTACAGCACAATTAATGGTGTAACAAGAGTTTTGCTCGTTCTATAACCAAGGGCTGCCTTGCTGAACATCAGCACTGCTCACACCCTCAAGCCTGAAAAATGAGCCCTTCCTCAGTTCAAAGGTCTCCTGGATTTTAGCTTTGCTTTGTCTTCCTTTACCAGCAAACCAGACTTCCCTAAATTGAACTGTCCTATGGTTTCTGCCTTTTCATCATTGTCCCCATGCTGCATGGAGGATTTTTGTGTCTGCCACTGCTCATGGATCACCTTAACCTCCTCCATCAGTACAGTACACTGACCCTTATCTTCTCTAAACAAGCATATTTCCTCCTACTTAACATCTTTCTGCTAATCTCCTCCATCCTGCTGGAACAAACTGCCTCTTAAAAGAAATATTGTCTCCACTTGCCCTCAGGTCATTTTGGTCATTGGATCCTACTGCCAGACCAAGGGTAAACCCATTGTCTGCAAGAGGAAAGTTAGTTAAAGCTGGGGATGAAAAAATGCCCTAGAAGTGCTGCCTTCCCCCTGCTTTTTATATTGATGATAATTTATTTTCTATATAGTTGATGCTTTTCTATCTGAAATCACCTGGCCACTTGTATTTTAAAGGAATCAATAAGGCTGTGAAGTTAGTGACTTCATTTTAATAAATAGCTTAACAAATAAATTAATAAATAGTTTGCTTTTAAAGGCCCATGCACAATGTGGTTACATGTAAGTATGTCTAACAGAGATTCAGGAGAGGCAGTCTCTGAGGGAAAGTAAATTTCTTTTGTTTAACTGCATGTATTTTAACATTTTGGTTTTAGAAAAAAAAAAAAAAATTCTCCCATTGGAGACATTTTATGCCAAGTTTGAGCCTGGAGCAACTTTTTATGGCTCAGTTGCAGTAACCCCTTGAATATAGGGGTTTATAATGGAAACTCTGACGAACCCTTAGCTAAAGCACTTCTAACAGATGTTTCTGTAATGAAAGGGCTCTGCAGAACAGGCAACAGAGAGCAAACTGTACTTTGTATTTTGCAAAGATTACGAATGATTGTGCACAATTTATAAAACGATGGTGGCTTTAACCCAAAGTCACAATGCTCATACCAGTCTGCACACTGTGTGCGTACATACATTAACAACACAGCGTTGCGGTAATGTAACCAGCTGTTGAACGTAACTTGTTGCCTCTCTTGTATAGATTTGAAAATACAGGTCACTTTGCTCTTCTGAACAGCAATTTGGCCATCTGGTAGTGTGATGGTGATAGGTATGCTTTTGCTCAAAGTGCCCTGGAGATGGATGCCATCAGTACTCCATTAAACAACTGGTCTGAAGGAAACCAAATGTAATCCTGCGTAGCTGAGAGGAGCCGA
Source organism: Pandion haliaetus (assembly GCA_013401275.1). NCBI lineage: Eukaryota > Metazoa > Chordata > Aves > Accipitriformes > Pandionidae > Pandion > Pandion haliaetus. Next base: position 179,619 of record VYZV01036539.1, on the reverse strand, counting down.
TTTGGCCCCTTGGGACTGTCTTGGCTGTCTCACTACGCTTTGGCATCTTCAGCAGACCTAGATGTGGCAGACCGGACCTCCTGGTCTCCTTCCCTGAGGGGTGGATGGGTGCAAGCTGAGTGCCTGGGGTGTGCTACGCTGGTTTGTTCCCCACTGCCTCATGGGCCCTGGGGATAGTGTGGATTTGAGCAGGTTGGGAGACTGGGGATGAAACTGGGCAGACACTCGGGGAGCTGTGTCCTTACAGCACATTGCCAACCCCAGAGACCCAGATGTCTTGGCCCACGGTCACTGAAATGTTGAAGCCTGCCTTAAAACAGAATTATTAAGAGAAAAAAAAGAGCTCAAACCTATAGCTTCACCAGAAAAGGAGGGTTTATATCTAGAAATGTTACCAGAGGGTATTTTGGTTTTTGTTCTAATCTCCCTGTCAGCGTTCATTAAGTGGAGATCAGAGTCACTGGACCATCATCTGAGAGTGTGCTTGATGGTGCCGTGGAGACCTTGACAGCCAGCTGCAAGCCACAAGGCTTGCAGAGCCTTCATAGGCAGGACACAAATAGCATTTATACATGTCACACACACACACCGATTTGTTCCAAATGCCTTCCTTTTTATGATTGTGTTTTGCCAGGCTGAATTCCTTTTGGGTGAGCAGCAGCAACAATGTGTTATTAACGTTCTCCTAGTTAATGCTCTGTTAATGCACTGTACCCAGAAAAATGCAGTCCCTGGGGCTGTATTCATCACTGCCTTGCAGGTAGTTTGGAGTAACCATGTTCTCTATGTGAAAACTTCACTCTCCTCCATCAGTACAATATGCAGAAGCATATGTTAGTACTGAATGACTGAGATGAAACTGTGCTTACCTCCTTCAGGCAACAGCAGGGGAAAAAAGCCCCTGGATTGACTTTATCACTTCACTTTTGATATCGCTGTCATGTTATTTTTAGGGCTTAGTTCACATGAAAGCATATAAGTGCTTACTGGAGTGGGCTCTTCTCTGCCATCGCATTTTGTGCTGCAGTGGACCCAAAAGGACTCTAGCTACCTGTTGACAAAGCCACTCTACTCTTGCAGGGTAGCTTGTGGCATCAGCACATCATCTTCCAAGTTAAGACATCCATTTTTAAGTCTCTGGCCAAGTGCTTTTAACTTCTCAGTTATCCGCTCCTTGGATATGGTTTGGCTGCAGCACTCTACCCTTTTCCTGGCTTTCTGTCTATGCTTTTGTTTGTCATGGTCCCAACACAAGTTGAAGCTATGACCTTCTTCCCAAATGCCACCTTTGATACACCAGAGCCGAAACAGTCCTCTGGCTCTTCCAGGCTCCCTGAGGAGAGCACAGCCTGCCTTGGAGCAGGAGCTCCCTCACCGCTTGCTTGTCTCATGGCCATTGATTCCCTTGTTGCAAGAAACTCAACGTTTTCACCAGCCTGCCCTTATCTTTCTGTGGTGGAGCTATCAAGAAGCAAGAGATAGCTTTTTTCTGAATGAAACCAGTAAATTTGTCATAACAGATTCAAATGTGGGAAAGTTATGTTTATCTTAGCTGAGGGATAAATAATACAGTTGTAACCATAAGCACAGAGGAAAGGAAAACCAGAGAAATGCAGTGCAGGAGCACTCTCAGGAGAGCACTCTCTCAAGCTTACCCTTCATCAGTCATTGTGGCTTAAAGGGATAAACATTTTATGCCTTCCTTCGCCTACGCCACAGCTGCTTCATCTATTGGTAAATTTGGGCCTGTGCTTTGCTATCCTTAACAGACCCCTAATAATCCTCTGGAGGACCTGTTTTGATTTTTAAAGAAATTACATTCTGAGGGAATAAGCTGTAATCGAGAGTTCACTGCTTGAATTTAGGAATAACTGATCTCTGATGTGCCTGCCAAAATTGACTTTGGGCAAAGCACAGACATGTACATTTTAGTTGCCAAAAAAATCAGTGGCTGTTTTGGACCGAAACTTTCAGTAGCTCTGTTTCCATAACTGAAAATGCAGATAGCCAAATTTAAGCTCACAAAAGTATTATGGTCATTAAAATACACTGATGCTATGTAAGACTTGACAGTGTATTTACTTATTCTTCAAGTGAATGATAGTTGCATCAATCCTGAGTGAACAATACTAGGTCAAATCTGACCCATGGCAGTGAGTGACTTTCACTGCTTACATAGGAATATTTATTTCACTAAGTGCAATGCTTTCCCCCATGCTCACTATTTTAAACTCCTCTTCCACTGTCTGGCTTCTTGGCAGAAGTCTGCGCAGGTTGCCAGAGAAGTCTGAGTGAACTCATCCACCCATTTGCTGACCATTTGAAACACTGGATGCCTTCCAGTTATTTACCCGTTCCTGCCGCTGAGACTCATGTATGAACAATAAATTAGCTGAGAGTGCACAGTGACATACTCTGAAACATTATATTTATGTGTGCATATTTAAGAACATCCATAAAAAGGTTTTAGGGTATTGCAGGAGTTGAGGGTGTGTTGCTGCATTCGGTCTATACAAAGAGAGTCTAAGGTGCAGAGTGGTAAGGAATCAAATGCTTTTAGTGCCCAACCTTTTAGAGCATGAGTGGTAACGATAGATTTTAATTAGCTACATCATCTTGGTTTGTGATACCATTATCTTCAACAATTTATTGTGTCGATGCAGTTCATGGTAGCAAAGTGGCTATGAAAAATGAGGACCAAGGGTTAATTTCTGATTTCCTTTAAGCTAATGGAAGAACTCCCAATGACTTCAAAGGGTGAAGATCTCACCTCAGTTTTCAGCTGGTGTAAGTTGACATGCCTCCACATACTTCAATAAAATCAGTGAAGCCCTGATGATTTATTGCAAGTGAGAATCCAGCCCTAAAGCTATTAAGGCCTGTAATTTATAAAGCTATAATTATGGAACCATAATTCCATCAAGGGCTTCTGGCAATATCATGGACCAGAGTTAAGTGAATTGTGCAAATAAATGTAATGGTCTTGCAGTACAGTGGAAATACCTCTCTCTCTCTAGATAGGACTCTTAGCACAAAGATATTAAAATGTATTTTATCCACTCACAGCAATAATTGGAAAAGAAATACTAGCTACAGACTTGAGACTCCCAGGGCACTGAATCAAAACAGGCATTTTGCAGCAGCCACTCCAAAACCGTGGATGGTCTCGTGCACTGCCATGATAACTCAAGGCATAAAATCTCCTCTTGAATCTGATTTTTACATCAGTTATCATTATCCACCAGCTTTGATAGCAGGGCTCAAATTTCAAAGCTGGATGCATCCGGACAGCACATAGGTGTTTGGGCCTGTATAACCTAGCAGTATAAAGTAACACCTGGGTGTGCATGAAAATGTGCCTGAACCACAGGAGTGGATGAAGCCTAACACCAGGGAGGGGACAGTGTATGCATTTGGGATGCAGGAGCATAGATTGGGTATGATGGAATTGATAATCCACTCTTCTTCTTTTCAGCCCGCTTTCTCCATTCTTTCTATAAATCTGTACCTGGATAATTAGTCTCCCAATTAGACAAAGGTATATACAAATACTCAATCATCATGTTCTTGCTTCTATGAACTGGGCCTATAAAGGTGTACATGTACCAGTCTTCCCTCATTTAAAAACCTGCCTCTGCTGGTCTGTCTGCAGCCTTTTGGGTTTCTGAAACTGCAAGGAAACCCATATGTAATTAATCTTCATTACGAAGATGCACCTGAATCTGAAACAGTCTGGGGCTTGGAGGAAACACATGCATGGATCAAGATTCAGTTTGGACCAGATGTGATAATTCTGAGGATACAGTTCTTTCTTGACTAGGAAAAGCACACTTTTTTGTGAGTCAGCCTCTTAAAATCAAGGCAGACAAAGGAAGAAATGAAAAAAAAACCTGCAAAGTGAAAAACCCACTAGTATATTCCCCTTCTCATTCGCTCATGTAACAGGATTTTTCAAGCAACACACTCATGTGGGCATGATATATCAGTCACAGTTCCAGGTATTTGTAATGTCAAGTGATTGAAAAGTGACTTCAAATTCAAGTCTCCCTTGTGCCACAGTAAACTTTATTTTGTCTATATTTGCTCAGTCGGGACTGTAAAGAAAACAAATGCCACATTTCCTCTGTGGAAGAGTCCTGCAGAATTTAATATTGGTGATACTGTGAGGATATTCAAGGATGGGAGACCATAGAAAAAATCAGAGCTACCCCCTGAAATTCAGCAGATTTCTTATCTTTTCTATAGCATTTTATACGTAATTTCCTGTTAAAATGAAAATTATTTAAAAGTCCCCAAATATGCATTAGCAAATCTGGAATTTCCTATTAAGTTGTGAAGGACATTTCCACGGCAGCTGTGGCAGGTTAACTGCAGCATCTGAAAGCCACAGCTCTCGCATGCAATGGACCAAGTCACAGTGAGACCATCCACCCTGGAAAGGCAGCGGGTATGTAGCAGCATCACTCAGTGCAAGCCCTGTTCCAGTTTCTACAAATGAAGCAGCTGCAGCCAGGCTCTGAATCAGCAACATGCTTACCATGTCCTCAGATCAGTCTCTGGAAAATCTCATTTCTGAGTCTTGTTGAAGTCACTGAAAATGAGGCACATGATAAAAGTTAATTACTTGTTTAAGCAGTGCTTTGCTGTGCCAGGCTTAGGCCTGATCCCAAAATCAAAGCGCAGCTTTTTGCTGCCTTCGATGGGCTCTAGGGCATGTGCTATGACAGCATCTCCCCCACACTAGGATACATAACATGTTATTCCTCCCATTGGATTTCTCCCAGGATGCAGAAAAAGCGAGTATAGCTCAAGGCTGAAGATGTATGCATTGGGGAGATAAGGATCATATCTGGGAATCTGCAATGAGACTGCCCCGGTTTATACAGCTGAAGATCTAATCCTTGCTATCTAATAAAACAGTTAATCTTCAAAATCTTTTCAGTAGCCTATGCTAAAGGAACCCCAAACTGGCTATTAACTCAGTTTTTTAATACGCCTAGTGTACATTTTAAATATCTGCACATAATTCTGGGGAAATGATTCAGAGGGATGCAGGCAGACCTGAGGTGAAAAACATCTCAGAATAAATTGGACAGAGGATGACATACATCAGTTTCTTTTTAGGAACAGGAACCCAAATTTTATTGAAACCTCAAATACGGAAGCCTCTTCTTTATATGGAAATCTTAATAGAACTGAGTGGGATTGCCTGCTTTAGTACAGACTCATCAATGAGTTTCTCTTACCACAGTATACATTACTGCATTCTGTACCACAAACACGCTACATCACTGCTTACTGTAACATTGTTGGTTTAATTGACTGCAATGTGTCGTCTGATTTATTAAGCTATGATGAGGTATATAGAGACTTAAGTGAAATACATTAAATTTTTAAAAAGCTCTAAATAAATAAGCCTGAGGAGCAGACTCCAGATCCAAATTTTCCTAGCATTTGGAATAATCTATTTTCCAGTATAAGAAACAATGTGTAATGTTTGTGGGTCAGCTTTGCTTTGAGCTTCCATTCATCCTGTTCACGGGTCTAATGTGTGGCGAGTGTGAAGGCAGTCGCGCAGGCAGAGCAAACGGGTGGTGTGGAAGGAGACAGCATGCCCAGCCTGTTCGGCACATCCCCTCGCTGGCAGGCGTCCGAGGCATTGCTGGCAGCATCCCAGCGGGGCTGAGCGGGAAACACCTGCGGTCCCCGGTTCTGGCTCTTCCCTCACAAGTAGGAAGCCGGGCTGGGGCAGGGAGGTGTGAGCCCAGCAGCGGCGTGCGATGCAGTGTGATGCTCAGCAGATGGGCAGGCGTGCACCGAGAACCCCACAGCCGCTGGCTGCAGCAGATGTGGCGGATGTGAACATGCTGAATAGACTCATGCTCAGATTAGTAATGGCTTTGGCTCCAGCAGTGATTGCTTTCCCCAGAAGAGCGGCTCTACAAAGTTCTCCTACACCATTGGCGTTTTGGAGTGGCTTCTTCAATCACAGAAGTCCTGCAGTCACCTGAATATACTGAAGGTGCCTAACCTACATCTTGACTTATAAATTAAATAGTGCCAGGGGATTTTCCCAAGTGCTAGAACTTATCTGCACTGTTGTATTGTTAGAAAGGTCCCCAGCACAGCTCAGGAATTACCATGGGTCATACACCTCTCCCAGTAGGCAACCTGGAAGAGACCACACTGTTTTGGTGAGAAAAAAAGCTTAGGAGTATGGGTGCAGGCTGTTCCAAATTGTTTGGCCTCATTGCCAGAGAAGAGTCCTGGGCATGTTTAATTTCCTAGTATAGGTGCAGTCTCCCTGTCCCCCACAGCAGTGTGTGTAGTGAGGAGCCCTGCCAGGGGCTCATTGCTTGCAGGCAATTGGTGGGCAAGGGGACTACCCCCACCACAGGGCTAATGGGGACTGGTCACCCAGCCTCAGAGGGGCTTGCCTATCACTCACACATGGTCTCCCATTCTGCAGCCTCTGGCAACAGGGTGGGCTCACCCAAAAGAGGGCACATTTAAGTGCAAAGGCACAAAAGTGGTTTCAATCAGTGTCACTTAAAGAAGAACCTGACACAGGGACAGGTGCAAGGGTGGAACAAGCACATTTTTAATGAGTGCTATTGTGGGGCTCTACAGCAAAGATGTAAGGTCTGACAGGCAAAGCCAGCACAAAGGGGTGCACAGCTCATCCTGGCACCTATGGAAAGTCGGGTTTTCTGCTGCTGTCAACCTTGGGGGAGTGCTGGGGGATTAGCCAGCCCCACTTGGGCAGGAGCCAAAGGTCGAGCAATGCCACCCAAGCCTGTTCACAAGCTCAGGATGCATCACTTTAGGTTTTGTTTCTGCTTTTAGAAGATTAGTGAGGATTTGTCACAGGGAGCAGTGCTAGACTTTCCTGCACTGTTTGGATATGCACCAGCCAACCCAAACCATCTCTCTTGAACCTTTCAGGACATTGCACAGCCTCAGCAGAGCAGAGCAGAGACTTTTCCCTTGCTGGGCAGCCCTTGCGAGGGGCTGAGCCCACTCTTGCCCTTAGTGTGAGTGGGAGCTGGGGGTGATGGGCCACCTCGACGTGCTCTGTGCTGTGTCCCTGCCTTCTCCTCCTCTCCCACTTTCCTTGTCCTCCCCCTGCAAGGCTGTGCTTCCAGTGCAGTAGCTGTCTGTGAGCAAACCAACAAGATTTTGTTTTTAATTAGGGTTTGATACTAATTGCCTTCAGTAAGGCTATTTTCACATCGCAGCTGACCAAAGCCAGAAGATGTGAAGTCTGTCTCCGTAATAAATCATTCCTCCTGCTCCCTGGGGTTGAAGATGAAGAGTGAATAGGCAGTGTACACTGCATTGGCCTAATTGTCTCCTAAAATATGCAGTCAACTCCCACAGCAGTCAACAGAAAGGCACGTGTGCATCTGAGGGAGCCTTGTGTTATTACTGATGCTCTTACACCAAGAGAGCTATTGTCATCTTCCCCCTCCCTCCCGGCCCTGGCAGGGAAGCCTTCACGTCTGCCAGACAGGAGGATGATCTGGAAGCAGATGAAGAGGAGGGGTTTCTCTTTAATGTCAGACAAAAGAAACCTCAGCCCTCCCCTCGCCCCCCGCCCCGAGCCATGAAACAAAGACTGGGAATACGTCTTCTGTTTCCACCAACTGGCCAGGTTTGGAGAGAGAGATGCCAACTAGAGATCTCTGACACAATTAAAAAATAAAAAGGCTTCTGTGGATAAACACTGGTTTGGCACCACAGTCTGACAAATCCTTCCTTAATCCACGTGAAACCTCCCAAACCAGACAGAGAAATGCCCAGGGAAACTCGGCTGCTCTGAATTCATCCACTGTGTATGCTGCATGTAACCCTACTCCACCAGGAGCTCCAGGTTACCCCCTCCATAGCTCCAATCCCAAGAAGCCCAACTTTGTCCTCGAAATCCTGTCCAAACTGAGCCACACAGCCCGCTGAGTCCTCTGCTTCTGCAAGATATTGCCTGGCCTTGGCTGGTATAAGTCTTATCAACAGGGAAGACTTGATCCCTTGTTAAATAACAGACATCACAGAAAAATAGGGCAGGGAGGGACTCCAAAAAGCTCTGGTCTCTCTCCATCACCTCCAGTTAGCATCAGTGAAAGCTAACTTGCTCCTGGCAGATATGTGTCCAGTGCCACCGAGGTGATGCCCCTTCAAGCTGAGCTGAGTGAGCGCCTTCCCTTTTGGCAGCTTGTGCTGCTGATGGGTTTCTCTCTGCTTAGTGATAAACGTATTTTTCATCTCTGAGTGCATATGATAATTAATAAAGGCTGAGGGCCAGATCCCTACTTGGTACAAGTTGGCAGAGCTCTGAGGTAGTCAGCAGAGCTCCGCCGGTTTAGATCAGATGAGAGCCTGACTGTGCTCCTGAAATCCCTGCAAGCCCTTTGAGCTGGTGCTGTTCCAGGTTTTGCTCATGCATCCATAGGAATTGCTTAATCCAGGGTTGCCAAGGAGGAAGAGCATGTTAGGTGTTTAACAGTGCAGCTGATGCAATGGTCCACCTTGGAGCAGGAGCTGGATTAAGGCAGGGAAATCAAGCAGAACACTTCTTTTCCCAGTCTACCCATTTACAATGGAAAAAATAAACCTCCTTGTTAAAGAGACGAAGGTTAAACACACTCATATGCACACAGACACACACAAAAGAGAAATACTAAAAGTATTTCTTTACATTTTCAACCTTTACATTTTCACAATGGTGGGGTTGGATTTCTGATTCTCTTATTTCACAGCACTGCAAAGGATCTTAAAGGGATTGATGGCTCTGCAAGGCAGAGGCTGTGCCTCTATTTTCTTTGGAAAGTACCTCACTGGCTGTTGGTTCTTGCTACCAGAAAGAAATAACAAAAAACTGAAAGGATAAGACCAATATGCTCCTTCAAGAGTTTCTAATAAAATGATAACGTTGAGCAAGGCTGCCAGTATGTTCTGTGTCCAGATGCACTGCAGCAGAAGGGAAGAACTTAACAAGTTTTGAAAATGCCAATTGTCTGTTGCCAAAGATGCATATGATCCCACTGCCAGCAGGGTAGGCGGCAGGGATTAAGATGTCAGAGGAAACGTCATTCTACCTAGGCAACATTGATTTAACTGAAGAAGACAATGCAAAGACAGTCCTGTTTCCTGCAAGGAAGATTCCTTTTTCCCTCATGGTTCATTCTGAATTCTCCATTCTGTCAAAGCTACTTGTACAGAAGCCCCTTTTGCTCCCTGGAATGTTTTTACAGTGACAGCAACCAGGATATAGGGTGGAGGTACTTTTCCATCTACAAAAGGGTCTTCTACAGCCCCCCATGTCTGAAAGCATCTCCTTGTCCTCCACTGTCATGTGGGAGGCTGGCACAGATACTAGAGTCACCATGTTGCAGTGGAACATAGCCCAAGGTGATGTCCAAAGCATGAGTCAAAAGAACAAATGGATCTTGTGAGTCCAGGGCTGGTGTCTTCAGCATCCGCTTGCCCCGAGCCTGTAAGCAGGGGGTCCATGTGGGAGTGGTGAAGCCCCAGGTGTCATCAACTTCTGGCTGTGCTGCTGCATCCCGGAGAGGTGTAATTGCCATATCTTGTGGTTAGGATCAAACCTAGCTTGCATTTTTGGCCTTCTGAAGTGTCTCCTGCTGTTTACTTCAGAATTTTTCTTCCCCTTGTGTGTCTCCCTGGCACTTTTGGTAGCAACTGGGTGCAAGTTTGGATTCCTGGTCTGGTCAGCCCAGACTCCAGAGGCCTTTTTGTAACCCCTGCCCCAGTTCAGAGGTTTTAAGCATGTGTCTAAATCCCTCCCTGTTGGGGCCAGCATTAACCACATGCTTAACCTGAAACGTGATTAGAAACCATATTTCAGTGGGAGTTAAGCATATGCTTAAATTCTGCTCTGTTCTAAATGGATACTTTCTTGAAATGGAGCCTACATTTTTTTGGATGATCCATCTTTGCTCCTCTGCATACCTTTACTGCAAATTATTCTGCAATACACATATGGCTCAGTAAGTACATTGCTCTGTGGCTTTTACACAAAAAGCCCAACTGATACATCACATACTTAACCTCTTGAACAAAGGAGTTAACTTTACAGGATCAATTTACATGTAGGGGCCAAAGCTTTTGGATGGAAACTAGCTGTCATGTGGTGTGCAGTCGAAAGAGCAAACAGCTTATTCATTATGATAGCATTGGGTTCAGAAACAAAACACAGACGGTAGAAAGAGCCTGCCCAGATTTCCAAACATATCTCCTGTCCCCGCACAGAAGCATGTTTATTTAAACCCTCCCCGTGTGCATGAAGTCAGTTGTTAGATTTAACTCCCAGTTTCCTCATGTTAGGTGGTTCGACCCGGACCCTGCTTCTCACACTGTGCTTTCCATCACGTATGGGCAGCTCCTACCAAAGCAAGCGGGAATTGCACTCCTGTGTCAGCAGTACAGTTTTGACACCAGTGCTCAAATGGAAATCAAACACTGGGCTCATTTGTCAGCGTGGCATGTTTGTGCAAGAGGACACACCACGCATCGGATCCACAAACTCCCTAGGTTTGAGCATGACTCTTTGAATGACAGTCCCATACTCATCATATGGTTTCTTCACTTGACCCACTCAGCTCGCTGCCTTTCTCTTCCCCCTTTCTTAATCATTCTCATCTCTAGGCACCCAGATGTGCTCATTTCACTTTCAGTATAATGGATGCACAGGCTATTAAGATGATGACTTAAGTCTGTTAGTGCTTGGCCATGCAAACTTAACCCCTGTCAGCAAATACTTGGTCACAGAAATGGTCTCATTAATCTGTTACTGCTGTGTGCAAGTCCTTGCTCTGTAAAGCTCATGTGGGCTAATCCTACAGGACCTGATCCAAAATTTACTAAAATGAGTGGGAGTTCTTCTGTCAATTTATTGGGCTTGGCACCAGGGTTTTAAGGAAAAAAAAAAAGCCTTACAAGAATGAATTCAACTGCTTTAGACAGACGTTATTTATAATGTAACATGGCATCATCATTTGCCTCCAAATTTAATTCAGCAGGACACCTACAATTTTTTGCATGTCCACCTACGGTAGTATCAATCGGAAATGCAAAACCAGAAATAAAGTGACTTTAGTAGGTTGTTTTCCCAATTTTTTGAAGTTGGATTTAGGGAGATTTCTATCCATTTCCCTTACTGTGTACCCAGTTTTGTGTTATTGATTGGTACTGCTCTGTGGCAGTGTGTTGGATCAAACTCGGGTATTAAGGCCTGCATTTATGGGTGTACTGCCGTGTCATCTGGAGTCATGGCCACAGTCAGGCTGCAATAAGAAGGGAGTCACAACTGGGCAAAGCAAACACATGAGCAGCAGGGAGGGAGCGACAAAAACAGGGAAAACATGTTTTATATCAAAACCAGCCATCTGGGCTCACTGCCTGTCCAGTGGAAATGGGCTGTAAGTGGGACAGTACGCGGTCTCCAGACTCCCTTACCAATTATGGGAGAATTCATGTCCTGTTGGGAATTCCAAGTGTAGACTCGCAGGCTCAGCACAACCCGCAGTGCTGAGAAAAGTTAGCTTTGGACTCCTGAGTCCAAAGGGCTTGGCTCCCAAGTCAGGTCCTTTGGCTACACCTAGGCTAGTGAGGTAAACAGGGCCAGGGCACAGGCTAGAGACCCTCTCTGTTAATTATTAACATATTCCTTCAAATGTTTTGGCCTGTCCCAGCCACTGTTGCCATAGATGCTGTGGCACAGCTCAGAGGACAGCAGGGGCCAGTAGGTAGCAAGGATGAAGCTGTTCTGGTTTGGAGGTGCAGAGCTCAATGGATGTGAGCTGCATCACTTCACTTGCCCTTAAAAACATGCAAAGCATCCTGGCTTGTTTTATTTACCAGTACAGGTTTTTCCTTTGACCCAATCACCATTTTTTACATCTAGGCTGTGTGACCACATGGTGGGGTCTGGCTCGTCCACCCACACACATTAGCAGAAGCATCCCTCAGCAAGGAGACAGACCAGGAGCAATGTGCTGCTCCCTTTGACCATGCCACCCTCAGACTTGCTGTGGTCATCGTCTGCCTACAGAGTCAAAGCACTGGCACTGTTCCTGCTCATAATAAAGTCCATCACTCAGGCAGACAGTTTGCCTGGTAACACAGACCCGGGTTAGGAAACAGGCTTTCTGCTTTTGCATTGGAGGCATCATGCAATAGGGATGAATTAGCTGGTTGGGTTCTGCTTCCAGTAACAGCGCTTGGCATCATCACTAACAGATGGAAACCAACTCAAGATGCATCTATGCATTTCTCTTGAATGCCAGATGAATATTTATCTGTAACTGTAGCTTGTTCTGTTTGGGGATTTTCCTCCCGCAGAACAAGAACAAGAATCTGCAGTGATTTTGGCACATAGCCTACATATATCTTGCCCTAGGCCAAGTGATGAGCAGGGACATAAGTGTGCTCACACAGGTCAGTTCACAGTGTGCTTTTGAGTGTCCTTGCTGCATGTCATGCGCAGAAAGCCTGTTTTCTTACAAGTGGGCATAAATGAAGGAATTAGCTGTCCTCTCTTCCTGAAAAACCTCAGGAGGTAGGCACCTAACCCCTTACACATCTTTGAAAATGCCAGCCATGGTACTCAACAGCCCCACTTCGAGCACCACTTGTAGCAGCATGAGTGGTGGTGAAGGGTCAGATCTCCCAGGATTGGGAAATGCTACAGATCTAGTCAAAAGCAAAATAATAGCTGTACCTGTGCTAAAAGACATACCTACACAGGGTGCAGAGAGACACCAGGCCCTTTGCATGAAGTGCAGCCTTGCTCTGCAGGCTTGGAAAAGCTGCAGAAAGTAATGGGGGAGGGAAACAGGAAACCACCTCACAAAGCAAGTCTTTTGTGGCCAGGAATGGATTGGAGAAGTGTTTTGGGTCTTGCACAGGTGGGGATTTGCTGCAGCAGTCTCATGCAGTCAAAGTTTGGTCTCAGGGGTGTGAGCTGTGTCTAGCGCACAGCAAGTGGGGGGCTGTGTGCTCCGCAGCTGTGTATGACACTGTCCCCCAGCTTTAACAGCAGGATCGCCCCAGTCATCTTTTTCTGGATGAATGTAATCTTGTGACTTGGTATTTCTGAGGGGTAACAGCTCAGGGACTGTCCCATCTCCTTGTTCTTTGTCCTCTGCCCTACCCTGCTGGAGACATCTTTATCTGGCAAGGTCTACTGCATGTCAATGAAGAGAAATAAACAGAGCCTGAGTAGGCTGTTGTGGTTTCTGATTTGCTTGCCTATATATTCAGAAATTATCAATATGTTCTGAGCAGATCAATGTGGCTTCAATGTTTGGGAAGGAAAAGAAACAAACTCCAATCATGAAGTGCTAATCGCACAATTACTATTTTACATAGTTAGACCTGACAATGAAATATCCGTCGCACTGGCTGCAAAGAGATCACTGAATCAATTTTTTTCTTTATTTAATTCCTTCCCATACTAGACATTTGTTCATCTTGTTTATACTCACACCACATGGCCACAAGCTGTGTAGTTAGTAATAAATGAGGGAATACATTTATCTTTGGAAACTTAGGCCAAGCCAAAAAGTTGATAGCTTGTTTTTCTAGGAGAATAACACATGTGAGATTTACTCAGATAAATCCCATCAGCGGTAATGGGATTGCCTATGTTAATTGCCCACATAATAAATTCCGATAACAACAGCTAGGATTTTACAGTATATAGTGGGTTTCTAGCATTCAATAACTGATGATCACAGCAATGCAGGGAAGCACAGGGCTGTTAGTCTCTCTAAACATAGTCTAGTCTGAGAGCTGGATTCAGCCTTTTGGACTCCAACTTCTAATGCAACTTCTGCTAATCTCCTTTGCACTCAGGCAGTGGAGTCACGGCAGAACTGCCACCTCCCTGCCTGAGCACCTCAGTACCTACCGGTATGAGGGTCCCTTCACAAATATACAAAAGGGCGAGTTTTTAGCAGTTCCCACCTCCTCCTCCCAAACCACAGCCGTGCTTAGACCCGCCAACGAAGGCTGTGTAGCCCAGAGAGGCCACTTCCAGGAGTGACAGTGTCCTGCTGTGATTGCTGAAGCCCACTAACCTTCACCACTGTCCATTTTTGCCTTGTTTTTCTGTGTATATGGCACGTGTGTGTCCTGCCCCGTGGCAGCCTCCCTGCCTAGGTGAGTGGAAGGTTTTCAGCAATTTCATGTGTAAGCTGGTGACACACAGGCTGTGTTTCTGCTGCCACCCCCCACCCCCATCCCCCACCTCTTTCTCCTGTATTCACAACAGCAGCTCCCAGGACCCTTTTCCCCTTCTTATCAGGCTTGGCTTACTTGTTTACTTCTCTGGCCCTGTCCCATGCAAAAGGCGACTGTATATGCATGAAACAAAAGGGGTTCAGTACATGTCAAAGACTAAAGCTTACATAGCAAATGGGTTATGCAATTTTCGCTGCCTAAGCTGCTTAAACCTTACGAGAACAAAACATTCCAGTAACTTTTTTTGAATAAAACCCTGTCATTGAGAGAGAACACAACAAGCAGTTTGCACACTCAGCCCCCGTGTTATCTCCAAACTGGTTATTTTGCTGGAGTATGGTTGAACTGTGCTCTCCAGAGCCAATGTGTCTTTAGAGGCACACATCTCTCCTTACAGCTTAGAGCAGCTAATTTAAAATTTAATTTCCTGAAAGTTGCTGTTCTCACAAACACAACCAAGTGCTCACTCTACAATGAATCTATTTATATCTCCAGCCTGAGTAAAATGAAGATACTATTCTAAAATCTATAAGGGTAAGTGGATCCAATACTCACGTGGACATGCTCCTTTTCTGCTGGGAAGCTCTTACACACAGAAACGTTAACAGGATTTACAAAATCCATCTGTTTGCAAAACCAGCCTCTCCGAGAGCATTCAGTGCATTCAGACTTGTAAGTCACAGCAGGTGCATAAACTGTGGCTGACTCATGCAGCATACAGATAGCCTAGTGCTGCTCCCCGTTTTCTCTCACTGACAAAGAGCATGTTTTACTCTTCGCGTCATTGTGAAAAGCTGATTCGAATTTGCCGAGTCAGAAAATTCAGAACTCAAATTATTTGAATCGGTGGATTCAGTAGGGAAATTTTGAAAGTCGGAGCACAGCAACAAGATGCAAAGCATTTCCGCTGGCATTTCCTGAGCCCCTTATGGCTGAGGATCTCTAAGCTCCTTATAGATATTAATGAATTAAAGCTACAGCATTCCCAAGTGCTGGGTAATTTTATTATCCCCTCTGCTAAGAGGAAAACTGAAACACAGAGAAAGTGGCTGGCCTGTGGTTTGTCTGCTCAGCTGCTGGAGGAGGAGGCTTCGGGACTTCAGTGCAAACCACATGGCAGCAGCATTAGAGGAAAAGCTGTTGCCTCTTTTGGGGAGCAGGGATGGTATCTAGTGAATAGTTCTCCTCGTGGGCATAAATGCATCATATTCTGCCTTTATAATGGTAGTAGAGGTCTTCTCTCACCCCACCTTGCTGGGGTTCCCAAAGGATCATAGCGGGAGAGCAGTTGGGGCAAGTTTGTTCAGTACGGACTCCTCAGAGGGGGAGTAAGGAGGACGGTCTTACGTAAGGGACAGCTGGCATTTATTTGGACTTAGTGCTGGTATGGGATAAAAAGGGCCTTTTCCATGTATTCAGCACTCCAGGACTGACCAGGGAATTTATTTTTGGAAACACGAGTGTGAAAAGATCAGGGCTGCTAAGGCGGTTTCTTTTCGCTGTTTTTCTGAACAGTCTTTTCTTTCCCCTCTATGTCTTTCCACTGGTGTTTCTTTCATCCATGTTGTTTTCATGTCAGATTTTGGATGGGTGTCCCATGCCAGCCTCAGCAAAGGGGAGGAAACCCCATTGCTTCAAGAAATAAAATAATGAAAAAGCTTCAGGTGTCAGAAGAATGAGGAAATGATGAAACCAGACCAAACCTGACCAGTCTGGCAACATATTTCAATTCCCCCACTTTGGTGACTTTGATTTAAATGGAAGTCTGGTGGTTGGCTTCATTCAGGGAATCACTAGACCTGGACCTGGGGATCAGTGGTCTCATGGGCCAGCTGTATTGCAGTATATGCCAGTATGTGGGAATGGGAATCGCCCCCTCCTGTTTGTTGTCTGCACCTGAGCTTGTCAGGTGGCCTCCCTGCATTGCCAGTGGGGAGACAACAGCCCTATAGCCCCCCTAGATCTGCTGTCTGCTTTAGGCTGGGTGAATTATTGCCTCTAAGTGCTGGTTCCTCTCCTTTCATTACTAGAGGAGACTCAGCGATGGGCTGAGATGCACTTCTCTATATTTTAGTTCCCTTCCTCTCTTTGGATGGATCCCACACTTCCTTTCCAGATAAATGCCTGGCTAAACCAGGGTCCAAATTTTAATTTACTGCCAGCAATAGTACCGGTGAGATGTGGCTTTTCATGACTGCTGCTCATGTGAGGGTCACAGGCAGTCAGCTGGGGCTTGGCAGAGGTATTCAGCTGAGTTTGACTTAGCTACTAGCAGGATAAAAGCTGCAGTGACACAAAATTCGGAAGCTCATTTACCCTCTCTCGGATGCTTTTTGCAGGTCACCAAGATGTTTGCAGCGTGAATGTGGCCGGACACATATCTCACTAACGGCAGTTTCCTGGATGCTGAGATTCACTGTCCTCTTGCAAACACTAACTCACAGTGCACCATGCTGTTGTCTGTATTTCCAAGGCTTCTTCACGATAACCTCATGTGATGATATTGTAATGGAGATTTGTAATGAAGATTGTAATGAAGATCCTGCTGTCTATAGCAGCTGTTTTCACGTTTTCGGTGCTTGCTTATTTTCCTGCTGTGTTTCTGAGGTTTTCTTCTTGCTGTACATCCTTTTTCCCCTCCTTCTTATTCTGGGAAAGAGATCTGTGAAGAAGGTGAGTAATGTGCCACGTGCATGGAAAGGGTCATGCTTACAGCCTCGTTCTGTTTTCCTGTCAGGGTGGTTGAGTCAAGAAGGAGCTTTTGTCTGGAAATATTTTGTCACCAGCAGAGCTGTGTCAGTGAGTTGTGAATGGAGAGGCTGCTGAAGCAAGAACAGATCCTTCAATTGCCACCTGAAATGGATTGGAAACAGCAGACCACTGGCGTAGTAGCAATAACCTAATATGAAGGGTCTTTGGCCTGATTGGCAGTCAGTTTGCTCCTCCATTTTTTAACTGTCATGGTTCAGCAATTGGGTTCCTCTAGATCACGTTCCCTGGGGAATTGGTGTTGTGGACACGTGACATCTGTGCCACAATGCAACATGCCGCTCTTGCATGGTTTGGTCAGATGGCTGGGATGCTGTAGTCTGGTGTCACCTACAGCTAAGAAAAGCAGAAGAGGGTGGTTGTGTTGGGACTGCAGAGCAGCGCTGGTGCTTTCTGCTGTCCCTCTGCCTCCATGTCAGAGTGAAACCTGGAGGTCAGTGCCTAGCCCTCTCTTCTCTGCTCTGGAAGGAAGCAGATATGTGGAAAGGGAGGAGAACAGGAGAGATCAGGAAATCAGGTTGCTCCACAGCCACAAGGCTCAATGTCTTTTCTTTTTGGCCATGGCCAGGGTGTGCAGCCTGGCGGAAAAACCACTGGGACCTCTCCTGCTCTTAGCGTAACCCAACTTCCCATTCAAGGTGAAGCGGGGTGGTTTCTGGTTGGGCTGAAGATGGCAGGGACAGTTTCTCAGTGCTGTCCTGTGGCCGTGCAGGATGGGGCCAGGTCCCAGGTGGCCTCATGATGGTCTGCTAGCTGTCAGGGGAGAGGCAGATGCCTCTGATGGAGGAAGTAGCCCTGCCTGGTCTGTGCCCTGTCTGACATATCTGGACTCATTTTGAAGAAGCTGGTTTTCATCTCGCTGCAGGCTCTGTGGTGCTTTACACGCTGCACTTATTTTTTGGATTAAACAGGTGACACATGAAGCCTAAACAGAGAGCTCATGAAAGCCTCCTTCATTTTCTGTAGCTCTGTGCTAGATGCAAATTAGCTCTTTCAGAAAGGCGCGTCGCCTCAGTTCTCAGCAGCTGATTTCCCAGGGACGAGGAGGGCAGAGATGCAAATTAAAGGTCTGTAGACCTTCCCTCCAGCTGCTAGCACTGTCTGCCGTGGTACCCATGTGAGAAGGAGCTCTGCCTCTGTGTCCTCTCCTCACCGCACTGCCTGGAAGTACCACAGACTCCTGCAATGCTAAATAACATCTGAGGCCTTGCCCACGTCTCAGAGAAACTTGACCTAGTTTCTCCATCATAACACCTGCATTACCAAGCTTACCTAAGCAGCAGATCACAGACTGAGCAAATCTTTAGGGTTTTTCTTTTTTTCTCCTCAGAATTAAATTTAAAAAAACCCACGTGGCTGCCAAAGTCTTATATCGGTTTGATTTATTCTAAGCTGCCCTAAATATTTTGCTTTCCTCTTCTGTTGAGTGCAGTATTTTTTACTGCAGGCTCATGGCAATATTGCAGAGATCTGGGGAAGATGGAGATTTCTGGATGTGCAAATGCAATGAGAAGCAATTAGGTGCTGTGGAATATGCTGGTGATAATAATAACTACTGTGAGGTTTCTGTTAGGTTGGACCACACAGAAAAAATTAGCAGAATTGACATTTATGTTAGATGTCATGGTTAACATGCCCAATGTAAGTTAAGGTTTGATTGTAGTGAGATTAGAGGAAGAGAAAATACCCCTTCTGAATACAGAACACAGTCCCATGAAAGAGGTTCACGTGTGAAATGTGATTTTTTTTCAGCTGCTTGGGCTAGGACCTTGATTTCTTTAAAAATGTCACACTTTGATTCTGAAGTCCAGGTCTAGAATTTGGTTATTTTTAATAATTTCCCAGGCCAGGGAATGGCAGAACAATGAAGACAGCAGGCCCCATCTTTGTAGAGTACTTTGCCCCCGTGTTGTCCTGGACTTTACTTCAAGCAAAGAAATTAAATAGTGGCCTGCAAAGAGGGGAGAAGAAGAGTCAGCCTGCGCCTCTACTTGGAGGGAGGATAGGGATTTGTATTCATATTTCAGTGGGACTTTAGAAAGCCCAGCACTGATCTGGTTATTCTTTCAGTCATGTCGGCCTGAGGGTGCTATGATACAGCCCTACTGTTTTCCCTGGGGTTTTACCCCAGCCAAAGCACATCCCAGGTGAACTCTATCTCCATGATGCCCTTCTGCCTGCTTAGTCACATGGGTGCTGGGTGCAGAGGTTTGGTTGTAACAACACTGCTCTGCTGGTCCCTGTTATAGATGCTCTTGCTGGAAAAATCTGGTCTTGTAAGGGTAAAGGCTGTTTCCATCAAAGGAGTGGTTTTATTATACCAACGTAATGTAACTTTACTAGTATAGCTGCCAGTCTAAGAGGACGTGACCAGCAAAGCAGTCCAGGGGTAGAGGTAACCCAAGTCCTGCTTCTCTTACAGCAAGATGCACTGCAGTAGCCTGGTGAGGATACTGGCAGATGTTGAATGTGATTGCAATGGACACAGAGTATTGCTCAACCTTGGAGAATTTTTGCTCATGTTCAGCATGGTTTATTTTGGAGTTCACTGCTGCCAGGAAGAGCTCCAGTGGGGATGGAAGGTTTCTAAGGCAGATGTGGAGCGTCTTCTATCAGCATTTTGCTTATCTCATGCACCAGCTGGTGTCAGACGTGGCTTCTGAGGGCTACCTTTCTGTGGTCTGGTTATACAGAACAGCATCAGCAGTTACTTTATTTGGTGAAAGTTATTTTGCCAGAGGAAAATTATGGCTGAGGCAAAGAGTGATGGGTTGTTTTTCCCTCTCTGTGTGTGACAAGTCTGCCCAAGGCTATCTGGCCACACTTCACAGCACGGCAGAGAGAACTTCCCTCTCGCTCACGAATTCATCCAATTGTCCAAGTTCTTCTTATGTTGTCCCAAGATCAAATGCTTCCCTTTTGTCTTTTAAGGCAGGAAGACTTGCCAATTCCCCACATGCATGTGCTCACATGAGCACAGAGAAAGCACTATTTAATGCTCACATGCATTATATTTAACAGCTGTACAGCTTTAGCGAAACAGGAGCCATACCAAAGTGTAGCTCATTGTTTTTAATAAAAGGAATACCAGTCTTGCCAGATGTGGTGTATGTTTTTCCAAATGAACTAGAACAGCGTCCGCAGCTGAGTGTGATATGGGCTTGTGCAATAACATCACTTGTTTTTGCATGCCCATGAATGGCAAGGCACAGACTGGTGTTTAATAGAAGACACAAAGGGTTTATCCTCATGAGGACAGAATGAACTTGAAGGAAATGCAGTACAGGCTATTTGCTATACTGTTAACTCTACCACAGCAGTAACCAGCCCATGGATCAAGAGATGTATCTTCCAGCAAAGACAAACAAGGCTGATGGTCTCCCTTATGATGGCTATTGTCATGTCATACTACTGAAAGTTGATGGGCCCAAAATATAGAGATCAAGGTGAATGTGGAAGATGGAGTTGAGGTTCTGGAGAGGGTTGCTGCCCTGTTCTCCTTGCAAAGATATGAACACCACGAACCGAGCAATGTACAGAGTACACTGCAAACAAAGGAGGCACATAGGTTCAGAAAGATGTGTCAAGCTGAGCTGACTAGAGCTTTCCTCAAACCAAGAGAAGAGCCAGGAAACATCACTGATGTGGGACCAGGGCCCCAACAGCTGTAGACTGCAGTAACATCATTGACTGTGCCTTGATCTTAAAGTACCATAGTGTTTCCTAAGCTTTTTCAGCTTGAGCTGTAGGAGACTCCAAAGGTTGTTTTGGCACGCTTGGTATGACATCTCTAAGTCATCCTGGAGCTCAAGTTGCATCTCTACAAAGAATTTCCCTCCCAATGCCAAGGGTGGATGTGTGACTCCTTCCATGTGACTATTCCTGCTACTCTTTGACATCTCCATTCGTTGGCAGCCTGACTTCTGGAATTTGCTGGGAGAGAAAAAAGAAATATTCTTGTAACACATCACCTCTGAAACGGTAGCCATAGTTATTCTCTTTCCTGTTTGATGTTGGGATTTTGCTAAATGGAGAGGAAAGGAAGGATGTTAGGGTCAAGCAGGCTGCTTGTCCTCACCAAACAGTGTATCCCCCATGTTGAGCTGCTTTAAGGCAGTTCTGCATATTGCAGAGCAGATGGGTCCTGGAAGAGGGAGTACATTCAGGGGAAGTCTAGGTACTACTGTGCTGTAAATAAACTTCCCTTTTAAACAGCTTGTTTCAGTGCTGGCTGTGGATAAACATCATCTTGTTTTAATCGCTGAGTCTTATGGCACCAGCAGCAGCCACTCCAGGTCTTGATCCTGACATCATAAAAAAAAAAAAAAATTTCCTCTCCTTGCTGGTACAGTGGTTCTGACTAAATAACTTCACAGCTTGAGAATGGATGCACTTAATTCACATATAGCTGGGTTTATGATGTCAGTATACTAATCTGGTTATTATCATCTGTTTTTAAAGCTAGTTACCATACGGGTAGCACAGGCAGGCCTGGCCACAGTGATTTCAGTGGTAGAGGAGAGTACCTCCCTAGCTCAGGCAGGAGCTAATTGCTTACAGGCGGCTTCACTGCAGCCCGCAGGGTCCTAACTCCTCTGGCTCTCCATGTCTTCTCCAGCACAGCTCGATTTCTAGGATCAGCCTTTGCATTCTGTATGTCTGTGAAAGCCATTCAGTGGATGAAAAAGAGAAATGTCTTATTTAGTGAAGACAAGGTCTTTAAAAAATGGCGTTCTGGAGGGAGATTTCCCTCATCTGGGCAAAGGCATCAGTTCAATGTTTGGCTCAGAAGAGGGACAGGTGAGTCCTCAGGCTGGGAGTTCAGGCTCTGCCAGAACCAACGGATTCCTCAACCGGGTTTTAAATGTCACTATGTTATCTGAGATTCTTCTTAGACTTGTCATTGGAGGTGTAATTAGCAGCAATCACATGTGACTCTTCCTCCATTCTGGTCCCTTGGGGAATTTGTGTGTGTGCTTTTCATTTTTATCACATCACATCATTCCCTACCCGAGCAACTTGAAAGAAGTTTCCTGGGAGTGCAAGTGTGGCTTTAGAGACCCTCAGTGGCCCCCTCCCCCAGGTCTTCACTTTGAATGCTCCCAAGTAGCAGCACCAGGGAAATGCTGTTGCCACACCAGCACGCTGTCAGTGCAGAAGTGACCTGGACTTTTCTTGGGTTATAAAAGGCTTGGCTGTTCTCAGTGATCCTGAAGTCCATGGAGTTTTCTATTTTCATGTTGTTTCCTGTGTCTTCATCATGGTGTGGCAGCCCAAATATCAGGTTTGCTGTACCAGGACTGCCTTGAGACATGCTTGAATCCCAGGATGGATGACTCTGCCCTTCACCCAGCTTCATTTTTATTCTGCAAGCTGATAAGTCAGTATAAGAAGATTTTAGTTTGTGTTCAGGACCTGGAGGAAGATTTTGAAATGAGTTGCATACACAGCTTTCTCCATAGTAACTTATCCATTGTCCAGTGCAGAGCAGCATTTAGCTTTAGGTTGTGTATGTTCCCATTTTATGACAATGAAAGAGGCAGCAATGTGAAAAGGTACTAAGAGCTCTTTAGAGCAATTGTTTCATAATTGTAGGCCATGACAAAATAAAAGTCACTAAAGAATTCAGACTGTACGATCCATAGGTCAGAACTCAGCAGCCACCAAACACTGAGAATTAACATCTCCTGCAGAGGCAGCGGTCTGGTGTGACTGAATGATGACATAAACACAAATAGTAAACCTATTACTTTAGCTGCAGATACTGCTCAGTAAAGTTTTTCCTACTAGTTTTTTCGCTATGTTCATTGTCATAATAGTCAATTATCTGATTACTTGCTTACGTTTTTCTTATAAATTTACTACTGTTCAAGGCACAGTACATTTCTGATACTGATTTTGGAGTCTATGATTACTGTTCATCAATTTTTCACCCAGAAGACCACCCTTCTTTAGTTCAGTCCTGGAGTGGATCTGTGCACCTCAAGGGTATGTTATAACTCTTGACAAATGTTTCATCTATGGAGGCTCTGTAGGAGAAATAGGTCCATCGTGCTTATGTGCTGGACATGCAGGGGGGAAAAGTATGGCAGGAATATCACTACCGTCCAGATAAAATGCATGTATGTAGTTATAACAAGCCACACTAATGTTGGTACTTCAGGAATCTTTACATCAAATACATAAGTGCATAATTTCTTCTAAAGAGTGTAAGAAAGAAAAGCCTGAGAAAATTTACAAGGTAAATGTACATAGAATGAAATGCAACTCTGCAAGGAAACACAAACCAAGCTCCAGTAATGGGACAAATGTATTGCTTGTGGGATAATATGTGATAATATAGGTAAAGAACAGGCCATCTCATTTATTGACATTGGACAGAGTTAAGAATATGCAACTAAGCTTTATTTTTATTGTAGCTATTTTTAATTATTTAGCTTATTAGATCATTATTTAAAAATGAGTTAAGTATTTTTAGGTACTTCTGATTTTACACACCTACTCACAGAGCTTTCTTGTTCTTACATATCTGTATGGATTTTTTGTAACAAAAAAAGTAAAGATGCTGTTACAACAATGGAGCTATCATTGACAGCTCTCTAAAATTGTTGACTTAATGTGAAGTGGAAACAAAGAAAGTCAATAAAATGCTGGAGCTTATCAGGAAGGATATTGTCATCATGACAAAGAGTCATTTTGCTGCTATATTTTTGGTGCTCCCATGCTCTGAGTCTTATGCGTGATCCTGGTTTCTGCATCTCAAGGACATTAAAGAGTTTGGGAAAGTGGGGAGAAGGTGAACAAAATAACCTAGGGATTGGAGAAGGTGCCTTATGAGGAGACACTGGAGAGGCTGGGTCTTTTCTGGCTGAAGAGAAAACTGGAGGAGGGGGTATGACTGGGATTGACAAGCTCAGGGAGGTGGTGGGCAGTGTGACTGCAGAACGGCTACTGGCAACACCTCACAATACTGGAACTACCTGACACTGAAACCAGTAAAGGATCTTTTAAAAACACATAAAAGAAAGAAATGCTTTACATAGGGTGTACTGAACTTCTGGCATTGCTGCTATGGAAGACTGTGAAACAGTCCATGAACAAAAAAACAGAGGGAACTTGAACATCCCTATTCCAGTCAGTGTCGATGCTGGGGGAGTGTGAGGGAAATAAACCACAGATAGTATCTGGGCTTGTGTGTTCTCCCTAAATAGCATCTCCTACTGTCACTGGTGGAGATGATGGATCTGACACAGCAGGGTATTTCTAATGAGCTTATGCTCTTATGCAGAGACAGCTGATTCATTTTGACTTCTGAAGAAAACCAGGGAAATTTTGAGCTAAATGGAGGTAATTTCAGGGAGAATTTCGGGGAGACATTCATGACTCTAAATAGAAGCTTAGTACTGAAAAAAAATCAGGCATCTTTAAAAATCATGTTACCTCTTAATAGGCATTATACATAGCATACATTCAATTTTTATATATCATAGAACCGTAGAGTAACTGGGGTTGGCAGAGACCTCTGGAGGTCTCTCAAAGCAGGGCCAGCTTCAAAGTTAGATCAAGTTGCCTGTTGTCCCTTTGCAGTACACCTCCGAGAAGTCTGTCTCTGTCTTCTCTGTAATGTTCCTTTTAGGAATATAATAATTCAGCAAGCAATATAAAAGTGATGTGAATTTTTTTCCATGTGTATTTCAGCAATGGGCTGTGACCTTGCATTAACAAGTTTCCTGTGGATGGATACATTTTCTATGAGTGTTCCCTTCCCATGTCTCTTCCCCGCAGGACTTTCTCAGCACAAGTGTTGAGTGAATAAGTCATTTCCTTGGAAAATGCACACCCCATTTTATAGGAAATTCCTACAGAAGCATAAAGAGGAACTTCAGGTCTCAGAACTGCTTCCTCTTTTCTCTCAGACTTCTGCTACAAAGGTGGTGAGGACACAAAGACTGATTCTGATCTGCTCTGTACTCTCCTCCTCCTTGTCCTGGAAACAAAGATGAATGTGCACAGGCTGGTTCATGGCTTATGTAGGAGGGAAAACTGTCAAGGCTACTGTTTTAAATAATGTCCTGACAAGGGAGAAGTGGAGCTGCACCTTCCAAGGGTCTAGCCAGGATATCAGTGCAAACAGGAGTTCAAGGTAGCTGGAGAAAGGGGAACATGCAAGCTGACCATGGATCATGCCTCTGGAGTGTAGGACGTGACAATGGCTGGCTTTTGAGTAAAACAGGCAAGGAGAGGAAAAGGCTTTTTATGAATTTCTACTGTAAAAGCACACATATAGACTTCTGCAGACAAGACAGCACGGTCCCAAGGACTGTGAGAAAATACATAAATTACTCTGTGTTGTGTCTTTCATTAGCCACTGCTGGAAGGAGTGAGAAGCAGGTATTCTTGACCTTAAAATCCTGCTTTCTATTCCCAGGCACTAGAGATACTCTGCAGCGAGCCACCGTCATGGCAGAATCTATACATTCATCTATGAATATAGGACAGCCATCACTGTAACATTTTAGTGTTGCTAGACACCATGGCTCTATGAATCCCATAGAGATTAATATATAGGGTCCAATTACACAGCAAGTTGAAGGTGCAAGAACAAAAGTACTTTGAGCAGCTAAGCTGGGTAACAAGAGTAGTGAGACAGGATTCAGTGTATGCTAGCAATCAGGATTTGTCCCTTGAGGGCTCCTATTCGGTCTGTCGGTGTGAACGAAATGCTGTACCACCACGCAGTGTTTGCTGCCCATGTTTATGCTTGCTGGAGTGGGCCAGTATCTCCAGCTCTGTGGAGAAATGCCACTCACTGGAGCAGAGGGCAGGACGTTGCTTTGAGAAACATGGAGGTATTACAGAAGCAATGATGGCCCTCTCAATGTGGCTGCTTGCATTCGCTGCAGAGTGGTGCTGCTGGAAGTAATAACACTTAGCACTGACACAGCACTTCATCCAAACATTGGGTAATTAATCTGCAAAGCAGCAGGAGATGCTCTTTGCAACTGGTTCTGTAAGCACAACTAACGAACTAGAGTGAAGAAAGCTATTAAAAACCATGCTTACATCCAAACCGTCCCTTAGCAACTAAAGAAAAACCTCCAGAACTTACCATGTCCTCTTTGTTTTATTAGCCCTCTTAATATTCAAATGAAGAGAAAGTTTTCCAGAGCTGGTCCTCAGCCTGCCCAGCTTGCAGAAACTTGGCGGGCTTCAAAGGAGCTGTAACAATTTATTGTGGCTCTTATTCCAGACATTTTGTGATGATGAATACATAATCTAGCTGGAAAATAGTTCATTTATAAAGATTATAGTATATCCCAGTTAGCAGAACACTGCAGATTATCTGTTTTTATAGCTTTACCCCCTTCCCTCCCTTGACTCTTTGTAGTTTAAAAGTTTGGAAACAAAAATTGCTTTTGCTACTGAGTTCATGTTCCAGTTAGCAGCACTGGCTGCTTTTTTCCCTCCCCCAGTGAAGCTGCACAAGATCAGCTGTGGGAGGAAGGAAGGAGAGTTTTGTGGTTACGGCTCGGATTTGAAAGCTGGGATGCCAGGGCTCTGCTGCTGGTCCTGCCCTCTGTTTCCATGTGACTCAGAGCAAATCATGTAACTTGCTTTCCAAAGTGCTCTATGGTATTTACTCAGTGCACCATGTCACTGCACCCCGTGACTGCATCTCCCGACTGGTATCAAACAAATTATTTTCACTGTTTTTATATAAACTTCTCCAAATGACCACACCCATGTTTTGAAGGCAAAACATTCAAGGAGGGTAATTATTTGGCCTCCTATGGAAATGTTGGGTTCTCATTCTGGTAAGGGTGCTTCCTCAAGAGTCTGACGTTTAATTCCCCAGGGGTAAAATCCAGACTGCTTTACGTCAAAATCCTCAGCATCCATGGGACGTGGGTGACTGTTATTGTGCATTTAGAGCTGTGTTTACAAGGTAGTGTGGCTGTGGCAGCCCTTAGTTTAGCTACTCCAGCTCTTCATGCCATGTGGGCAGTTATGGAGAACCAAGCCCTTGGGCAGAGCATTCTCAGAAACTGGTAAGATTGTCTCATCTCCCACTGGGGAGGACAAATCACTTCAGGCAACTCAATCATTTTAGAGAGTCTCATCCCTGAGCTTCCCGGGGGGGGTAAGCAGTGACTTGCAGCACAGCAAAGGCTCATAGGAAAGAGAAATGGTAGGATCTTTGCTCTAGTAGCATAATGGTATAGGCGTGCATCTGAGATAGATTCCTGCATCAGTGTGTGTCGTTGCTTCATATAGCAGAAGTGCTTTGGACAGGACAGGTTACAGTCATGCCATCCAACTCGCTGCTGTGGTTTTCTTCTGGATGGTGAGAGATGGCAGCTCAAAATCACCCAGTTAAATTGGCAATAAGGAAAAGTGTCAATGGAGGGATTTAAGCTGTCTGCCATAGTGGCAACTCCACAAGCCACTAGAGATTACCAGGCCAAAGGTTTCTCTTAGGGTTCTATTTCTTAATATCATCCTCTGAAGTTTAGCTGTTTTTCAGGCTCCACCGTGAACATGTATTTTCCTTCTGTGTGTACCCATTGCACCTTTGTGGACTTAGCAAAGCCTTTTCTACGCCCTTTCTGGGGGAGGATATTTAGAGTTTTCAGTGATGCCTTCCCAAAGGATCTCCCAGTAAAAATGTGGAGTAGCAAAGCACAAAGTGTCACACAGACCATTATAAATGGTCCAGCCACTGCAATGACAGCTATTCATGTGGCTGAGAGAAGGTCATTGAGCTTCATAGGAAGAGTGAACTCTGAAGGAGATACAGAGAAATGAAGGTCATTGACCATGGAGGGAGAAGGGAGATGGAAACCAGCTGGGATCCTGGTCAAGATGCCAATCATCTGGATGGGTGTTTGGGCAGGCACAGTGAAGCATAGGCAAACCACTTTTTTTTTTTGGTGGGAATAAGTGTGAGTGCACTTTAAAAGCAGACCCCAGGGCACTGGTGAGGGAACTGGGATGAGCTCAGCCGGGTGAGGTGCAGAGGCAGGTGAGGCACAAATAGGCAAGGTTTTTTGCTTGGCTCCTCTTGCTCTCGATTTGCCTTTTTCCACAGTGCATCAAGGACTGTGATTAATGTCTGTCACATGCTGTTTCCCCACTTCTGCTCCCCATGGGGACAGAACTGCATTCCTGGGAGCGGGGTTTGTTTTGATGGGCTTCCTAATGTCCTTAAACTGGTTGATTTTATCCATGTAAACTTCTCATTTTCTGTTACTTGCTGTTTCTTTAAGAAGAAAGCTATCTCTCTGGTTGCCATGGAAAGCCCTGCATATCTCATGAGACTGAACCACAGAATATATAGTGCAGCCACAGAAAATATCTGGAAATATGTTTGCCTGAGAGCTGCAGTCCTCAGGAGCTTGGCAGCCTTGTAAATGGAGATGCCCCAGCTGGGAAAGGGAATTTCTTTTCCCCAGGCAGCTAATGTGGGCATGGGGATGGGATGGCGCCTGGAAATCCTTCGCTTCTGTTACAGGGGCAGGGGAGAGCTGGGGAGCTCATGGGAATGTCGGGATGGCATGGTGCCATCACCACTGCGGAGCAAGCTGGTGGCAGGGCAAGGACCATGGCCAGAGCATGAGCCCATCAGTGCCTCTGCATCCTGCTCACCTCCTCCAGGCAACGTCTTCTAAAGGCTGACAACAAAAATGCACACAAACAACGTGCACAGTCCCTGCTGCTCCAACCGCTAGCTAAAGAGCTGATTCCCACACCTTCCTCTAATCTAAAAACCACAGTTTCCCCTCGCTTCAGCTGCCAAAACCTACAAGTTCCCCCACAACTTCCTTAACACAATGCCATGTTTCATGCTGAAGTGAAACTTGGAAGTGAAAATCAATTGGGATGAATATTGAATTAAAGACAGTGGATTGATTGAACTATCCATTTTCATTTATTTATTTTTTTAAAAAACCCGTTAAGAATGCCACAATCAATGATAAGATTAGGGGGTCTGGAACAGAACTGAGGCCAAGCTCTGCTTTAAGACTCCCAAACTGTCCTCTATTTCTGCCAATTTTTATTTCTTTTTATTAAAGTGAACATTACTGGTTTATTTTTCCAACCCAAGAGTTAAAGAAAAATTTCAGG
Organism: Pandion haliaetus; assembly: GCA_013401275.1. Classification (NCBI taxonomy): domain Eukaryota; kingdom Metazoa; phylum Chordata; class Aves; order Accipitriformes; family Pandionidae; genus Pandion; species Pandion haliaetus. Next base: position 150,462 of record VYZV01036539.1, on the reverse strand, counting down.
GGTTAAAAAATAGAAAAAAGGAGAATTAAAAAGGGCAAACATTCACATCTCAGCAATCTCTTTCTGAGGATGGATTCATTAATATTCTGCTGTCTCTGTGCTTGATGGCAACCAAAATGTTATTTTAATGCACAGATTTGCCTGAAAGCAGTTTGGGGACACTGAATCCACTCCCTGGTTTGTGAGCAGGACTCACAGGACTTGGGGATGGACCAGTTTTACAGCCTTCTCCTATCCCTACACTACAGCTGCCTGTGACCATGCTGTAGGTCAGGTTCTAAATATGCCAACTAAGGTCGTTCTGCTGTTCCCAGGAGTCAGGTTGGGGACACATGACACAACCTGGACTCACTTTGCACAGGTCTCCAGCTCCTGGAAGGTGCTCGAGATGCCTCATGTACCCAAAGGTGGTGAAGCATGAACCAGGGCCCAATGCGGGGCAGCTTTGTGGGTCTGAAAGGAACCGGTTTGCTCAGAAATAATACAGCTTCCTATTTCTGCAGTGCTTAATGCTGTGCACACACTGAAAAACTCCACCTGCCAAAGAACCACACACAGGCCAGCGCTTTAGGGGTGTCGGGATGTCACTGAAATTAATTGTAAAAGCTGGCAAAGTCCCCATTACTGTTCTTATTCCTTATCTTAAGACAGCTGCTGGGCCTTTCATACACACAGGAAGGTCACATTGTGGCTTACTGCCTCCTCAGCCCACATCAGCTCCTGCTCTAGTTCTCCTCCTCAAGGTCTTTAGCAAATACTTTGGTGAAAAGCAAACTCTTCTCACTCTTCAGCCAAACTTTTGTGCTGGTGCTTCCGCCTTGCTCCTACATCCATGTCTAGCCCACACATGCTTTTGTTGGCCCTAAAATCCCTGCAGGCCCTCAAACCCCTGAACCTGCCTTGCAGCTCCCCAGTCTTGGCTCACAACATCTCATTGGGAACGGTTGGTCCAGCTTCTGAATGTGAATGAGCTGTTTTAATTTGCACTTTGAATTACCTAGTTTCTTCTCCAGACTGAACACTTCACAGTTTCCAGAGCCCTAATTTCTTCTTCAGGGCTTTCTCCCACTGTGGGCTGTGGGTGGTTCCTGCTAGACCTCAGCAGGTACAGCCTCCCTCCCAGCTCCGTCCAGGACCAAGGCACAAGTCTCTCTGCAAATCCCTCCCCTGTACTTTCAGGCTGTTATTCCAGGACCATGCTGATCTACATCAGGCTCTCTCCCACAAGTGCATTTCCATTATATTAGCCAGAAAGCAGAGTTTTTGTGGGCAGAGGAGAAAGGACGACAAGGCTTCTTTTGTAATATTTGGTCCACTTAAATCAGTTCCCCTGTTATGCGATGCCTCAACTCTGGCCCGAGCCCAAACTTACCAGCTGGAAGATGGGTGAGTGGGCACAGAGAGGGCTGGATGCTGCTCCCCCTCCAAGGATCACTTTGTGCAGCGACACGGTCATTTACTACCCTCAGTTTCTGGAAAGTTGAGGAAAAAATGAGTGCTCTGAGTTTGGCTTGTGACAATTTACTTTTAGTTTCTAGAGAGTTTCACTAAGAAAATACTTCTTACTGAACCTGGTAATATGACTGCATTATGAATGAGGCCTGAAAAACTATTTTCAGAAATGCTTTAATGCCAGTTTAAGAGCAAACTGAAACAATGCACATGTTTTGTAAATAATATCATCAAGTTCTTTGCAAGTGCTTTGCAGGGAAAAATCTGTTTTGTGCTTGAGGCCAAAGATTTGTCACATAAAACAATACTTGGTAGCTAGAGATACAACCACACCGAGAGTGATGCACAGGTTTGCCATTTGTGGATACAGGCTCAGGCTGGAAAATTTTGCAAACTGAGTATTTTCCTTGTTTCACATTTCAATAAATGTCCATCCCGTCTCCACCTTCTGGGTTTGAGGGTGCTCATGGACATCAAATGAAGGTCAGAAATTCCTCCTGTTAGAAGCTGGTTAGCCTTTGACTGCATTAAAAGCCATTTCACCAACTTGCAAGCCACTCTCTCCTTATAGTAGCACTGATGACATCTTGGTGGTCCCAGCAGTAACTAGCGGTCCTGGACTGTCCCGCTCCCAGTTTGGACAATAGCATTACCAGAAACATGCTGCACAGTGGAATTCAGCAAAAAAAGCTCCATATGTTGTATGCAAAAGAAAACATTACTTTTGGCACAACTTTTTGAGCCAGGAGCCAATTGCCACCAGAATACAGATGCAGAACTTGCCAGAATAAACCTAATTGCAATGCTTGGGAGGTGTTTTATATTTTTCTTCCTAACTGTGTCCAGGTGTGTTGAATTGTTTGAGGGAAATTCATGGTGTTGAGAAACAGAAAAAGGCTTTTTAACTAATGATGGGAGCAATACATTCTGCTGATCCAGAATCTCTGAACTAGTGTTGTGCTTTGTTGTTTATACTTTAAGTAGCATAAATCTAAATAAACAACATTACAGCTGCTTCTGAGATTCTCGCTGTTGGAGTTCATGGATTCATTAATATATGAATTAATGGATTATTTTTGAGTAAGGCACTAATAGGTAAAAAGGAAAATAAGGGAAAATAAGGTAAAGATTAAATGAAAAAATTCCAAATACTTAAAATAAGGCTTTCAATTAAACACAAATATTTTTAGGTTTTTGATCCACAAAGTATTTTCATTATTTTGACTCTTCATTTTGGTTCAGTATATTTTTCTGAATTCCTGAAAATATTTGAGTGAAATGAAAGTTTTGTTTTATCATTTGTAACAATTATTACAAATGGGATAATCGAGCAATGAAATACACTGCAAATAAGATATAAATCTCCAAAGTCCTCCTCCTATAGTAGTTTCTTCATTGGTAACACGGAGATAACCACAGTCTTTTTCCATTGCCAAATATTTTGCAATTTGCCAGCACACACAGAGCTCTACTTAAGAACTGAAAAGTGCTGTTGTTACCAGCAATGCCTGAAGAATAAAGAAAAGAAAATGCTGTAGGATGGGCGAAAAGGAAGAGCCAAGACAAATATGAAAGGTAGCTGTTTTCTGTATTTGCATGTGGATACACAGATGCTGTGCACACACAGGCACTTTTCACAAAGCTTATTCAATCACATGAAAAACTCATTGAGTTCAATAGCTCATATCAGTTTCATTAGCTACCAAAAATGCATGCATGCATCTTCCTAGGATGGATTCTTCAGGTATCAAGAAGTCATTAAAAGACAGTTCCTAACTCTATTAAATAGGTATTGTGATTTTTAAAGCTGATGATTTTCTTTATTTACCTGTGAAATTCTCTGTTTGCAGACTCTGCTGAAATGTGATATGGCCCTACACATGAACATCAGCTTTATCTCAGAAATAACCCTGCTCCTCAACAAGCAAAAGAGGGAAAAAATCAACAACTTCCAACATTAAGAGACTGTATATAGAGGCCTGGACAGAGAAAAATATTGTTAAACACAGTGAGGAACTCCTGTTTCCTCACACATCAGGGATGGGTTTGGTCGTATGCTGTAAGCAGAGAATTTGGTCACAAATAAAGCTATGGACTTCAGCAGAGAAGTGGGTAATTGCCTGTTGAGTCTCAGATTATCTCATTTCACAAAATGGGTTACGTGACCACAGGGAGGCAAAAGGGAGGAAAATTGCAGGTGAAAACAGTTAAAAAGCTAATAGAGAGATCTTCTGTACCCGCTCTGGCCATTAAGCTACTGGCTGCATTGCTCCCATCACCTGGCTGCTGGTTCGCAGTAAATAGGATGCTGGGGAGGGGGATTTCACTCCATGCAGTGCCAGGGAGGTGGCACGCTGCCAGCTGACACCACCCTGATTTTCATACCTGAATTTTCATTGGGGGGTGGAATTTGAATCGCTGAGGGGCTGTGGCAACCTGGGATGCTGCTGCTGTCCCTAATCACAGTGAGCTAATATTGAAACGACAACAATTGCTTGTTATTTTGGCATTGGTTCACTTTATCTTTCTAAAGAATTCCCTGGAAAAAAATACATTTACCTCCTTCAAACTACAGATAGAAGTAAGAAAATACAGAGACCACAGACCTGTGCATTGACATGCCACCCAGCAGCACTAATTTTGATTGAGGCCGAGCATAGAAAAACAAGTATGAGAACCACTTTTCCATTGAATTAGCTGAGCACGCACAATGAAGTTCAGTCTGGCTCTGTGTTTTCATGCTGAGTTTAAGCTTGGCTTTGGGATGACAGAGGTCTGTCATCAAGTTAAGCAGTGGAAGCAAGTGATAACTTTTTTCAGCCTGAAGCCTGTCAGGGTGAAGTCAACCTGCCCACAGTTTCTGAACAAATTTGAGATGGCAGAGCGAGTTTTTATCAGATAACTGTATTGTATTATGAAGCTGCAGTGGTCTTTATTTGATACCAGGTGTCCTAAAGCTGGATTTATTGTATGGTCAAGCCTTGCTTTCAGTGATTTCTGTGTCATTTGTAGTTTTTCCTTGTAATTCACAGAGGTTTTGGTTTTCTCTGAGAGTTGAATCAGACCTCTGATCCAAGTAAATGACAAGCCATTTCAGCCTGTTAGCTCTTATGGTAGTGACTCTACCTGGTTTAGAAAATGGCATGGCAAGCTGATTAGTTCAGGAGTATGTTTGGTAGAAGCTGTGTTAGGAGGATCGATGCCTGTGACAATCATTTCTGTGGTGAGATGGAAGGCTTTCAATTGCAAGGCTGCCTCTGCTATGTTTCTCTATCATTAAGTCACTTAAAAAGACAAGCAAAATATTGATTCTAATTTTTCTTAAATACAGTTGGTGCATTTATCACAACATTTTGCCTTTTCCTCTTGTTTGGTTTTGTTCCATGTCTCTCTTGGTTGCGTAGGTTTCTACATTTCTACGGGCTGTCCTTTGACTAGTGCTGTCACAAAAACTCCAGCTCATTCCTCCTTCAAGAATAGCTTCAGATATTTATACCATAAAACAAAGTCTATGCTGTACGCTCCAGTCTCTGGTGCCATTTCTACCTAATGTGCATGGTGTCGAATCAAAGAATGAGAATATTAATGTTTTTTATTAGACATTGCACGTAACTATATAAACCAGATGCAATGATTATTTTTTTTAACTTTTCTTCCTTCACCCAGCATTTTCTTTCCATTTTCACAGGAAAACTCTCTAGAAGGTGAACAGAAATGCAGCTGCTTCCTGTGTTTCCCTGGAGGGTCTAAAATACCATGTATTTCAGCAGATGATACCATGGTAACATCAAGGATGATGTTAGGATCTAGGCAGGCTGAGACAGACCACGTTGTTCTCAATCTGGATCAGGCTTTGGGGCTCCTCGCTTCCAAGGAGCATCATGAGGGATGGCCATTGAGTTACGAAGGCCAGGGTTGGGCGCCCACTGGTGTACAAGCACAGACAATGGTCCAGACCAAGGTGTTTCCCTGGAGTGGTGTGCAAGCCAACTTGTAGATCCACACTCTACCTCCAGAAGCTCACTGTCTCCTTACTGGCTGCACAGGCAACAGCAGCACAGAAGGAAGGATAAGACAGAAAATCAAAGTTGAAGTACCCATGGAAACACACTGAGATCTTACTGAAGGTGTCAGAAAACCACTATGATGAGATGTGCACACATTTTTGAGACTGGCAGATGTTCCTCAGAGAACATCTTCATGTTTTGTTCCTTATCTGACAAATCCTTGAGGTTACCAAGTATCCTCTGTCACTCACTCAGAGTAGCACAGATTGAGTCAGTGCTTTGCATTTTTTTTCTTTCATGCTGTTTGCCCAATATTTGAGAAAATTTTGAGACAAGTTAATGTTCACAATGCTGCTCAGGCTTAGTGTCCAGGATGTGAAGACAAGCAGGCTGGATAGTAACGGACTTTTCAAAAACAGTCTGCAAAAATTTTGTGGATGTGCAATTTGGGCATTCAGATCCAGATCCTCTCTTACCACTTTAGCAATGCCTGGGTAAAACTAGGCAACACTGTCTTAAAAGGAAGGGCCAGGCCTGGGGTGACAAAGTCACTGGAGGTAAGAGAACAAGAAGTGCTGGTGTCTTGAGTGACCATCTGCAACCCTCCTCCCCACTGCCTTCCACTCACCCCAGCAGCTCCAGAAAATGGGGTGCAAATGCTGAAGGGAAGTTATGAGACTTAGAAGGCTATAATGTGGAATGGCTCTGGCATTTCAGCAATGTTGAATGAGAATAAAACCAAAATGTTAACTGAACAGAAATATCCATTTGTCGCCCTCCCTAGAAATGTTTCTGAAGAGCAGATTTCCTCTGCACAGAAGATCAGGAATCCAAATGCCATCCCACTGGAGAAAACAAAATGAAATATTTACCTGGAAATATCTGGATAAGTGTGGATAACTCCAGAGCCTAAGGTCACCCTTGCCCCTCAAGTGCAGGTGGAGATCGCTGAGACCTACAGGCTGCTGGAGTGGCTGCAGGGTTAAGCCCTGTGTGGCAGGCCCTTATCCTCAAAAGCTGTGACTGTGTGGGGCATGTGAGGAAGGAGTTCTGGAGAGGGCTGGGAAAAACCAAGGCAGCTCTTGCAATCCCAGGTGCAGTCATTCCTAATAGGTGGGCTCTGACTTCAAACAACTTTTTGAAAGCAAGTAGTTACCTCATGATCAGAAATGATACACCTAAATTCCTCTTCTGCCTTGAGGCTTACTGACGTTCATTTCTTGATGTTGGTTCAAGTATTAATGAGAGCTCTCTCCTGTATCCATCAAGGGCTGAGCTTGCTTAGCAGCCTTCTGCTTAGCTGAGCCTCTCACCTCTAACGTGGCTAATGATGCAGTCACTTTGGGATGTCTTGCCCCCTCCCAGATTTGGTTGAGGTTGGCCTGTGGGCTCAGAGGATGCACACAGAGACACATGCAGATGGTGAGTCCAAGCAAAGATGTGTCTTTAGAAAATCCAGTGATAGCTGTAAAACAGAGCTGGTTGTTACAGCGATGCCAAAGCCCACTGGCTCAACCAGGTTCCTCAGGAAAATGCAACAGAGCCAGGTGTTAATGGGGAAACTAATGGATAAAACCAGCCTGAATGTATGGCTGGAGGCAGGGATGATGTATGAGCAGGGCAGGGCAGGTCGAGGAGGGAGGCTGTGATCTTGGGCTGTGGCCCCTTTTCTTACTAATGTTATGCTCTGCCTCAGCGTCAGGTTGCTGTCTCCATGGCACATCGTGTTCCCTCCTCCACCCCAAAAGCCAACAAACGGGGAGATGAGAAACAGGTAGCATACCAACTACATGAAAGACGTGTATGAGTGCACACGGGGAGTGAGAAGGAGGATGTGCCAAGAGGGAGGGCAGGGTTTTGGAGCTTGAGTTTAATGCAGAGATGTGGGAAGACAGAGGCGTGTGACCTGGCAACAGCTCCTGCATCAAACTGCCTTGTTGTTTGCTTCACTGTTGGTGTGAGAAAAATGTGAATGACACAAAATGACACCACCTGGGGTAGCGTCCTGGTCTGTACTTTGCACTCTGAAAAATAATTCCATCTGGAGTTGGGAGAGGGATGGGGAAGCCTGAGAGGTGTTCATTCCTCTACAGCTGCAATCACAGCTGCTACTTACTGGAAAAGTGGTGACCAAGTACTCCTTCAGCTCAGTGGCTTGAAGAGTACAGGATGACCTTGCAATGTGGGAAATAACCTGCCGGAAAAATGACAAAGCCAAGGACAACACGGTGTCTGGGGTGAACTTTCATTTGCAGTACTAAGAGAAAACATGCAAGACAACCAAAATAACATCCTTTGGCATTGTGTGACCCAGAAAAATTGAAAATAAAGAGAGAGAGAAATGGAATGGAGATAAAAAATAGCAGCGTTTTTGAAGATACTCATTAGTGGTGACTTTCAATAGTTTTGAGCTGCAGACAAGCCTGTGCTTACATGGCTGAGAGCAGAAACTGCTTTGGGAAGCACACTCAGCTGCTCTCAGACCCATTTTCCAGTTCACGGTTCTCCTGTTTCCCCATGGTGCTCAGAAGTCCCAATCATCGCTTTGGGGAGCAGGTCTGCTGGCTGGAGGACATGGAACTGGAAAGCGATTTGTTTGCATGGGACAACCAGCTTCTGAGTAATCTGTTCCAGTTCACGGACTGGTGCTTCTTGCTGGGTGTCTCTGAGCATCCTGGCCATGCAGTCTGCAAACGGCATCTGAGCAAGCCTCTAGCTGTGTGCTGCATTTCCTCCCTTGCTGAAGGTTACTCCTCAGCCCTAACTTGTTTCACCGTCTACCAGCCAGCCAAATTGGCCATTGACTCTTTAATGCTGCAGTGATTTTAAAGGACCAGACATGAGAGTGGCAGGATATGGCCCTGTGGAAACAATAGGAGCTGCTCCATTTTCTTTCCCTTAAGTCAGCCATGCTCTTGGCATCTTCAAACCCATCTCTCATGGCCTTCAGTATAGTGATTTAACACATCACAGAGTGCTTACCATTGTGCCTTGAGAGACACTGATTTCATAAATGATCATCACGGTAATAAAGCAAAGAGGGTGGCCCCCTCGCTCCCCGCTCCGAGGCTTTCTGTGGCACCAGGAGTGCAACGGGGAGCAAGAATATTTGTGGGAGAGCTGCGGGGTGTGCAGAGAGGCTCAGGAAAGCCCTCTGCCTGACGTACAGACATGAGGCACTGCTTCCATGCATTTGCTGATCACACATTATTCTGACCAAGAGCAGCCAGGCATTTCAGACAAACAGAAATTTCTCCACTTGCATGTGCTGGGGCAAGAGTTTTGTTAAAGGAATGGTCAAGTTCCTGCCACACTCCAAACAAATTGTGGTGTTGGGGATAAGAGCTCATAGATGTAACCACAAGGACTAGAAAGAGCATTTCAAGCCTTTTTATCCCAGGGAAGAAGAGGCTTGAGGGACAGCTTTTCATAAGATTTGTGCCAGTTTCTTCCTGAGGCAACATCTTATTTTTGACAGAAGCCATCCAGTCTCCACAGCACAACCATACCAGAGCCATACTTCTGCTCTGTCTGCTGGACCCAAGCCCTATCATGCTCCAAAGCTAAATGCCACATTGGGCTGCCTCCTCTCCCTCTCTGCTGCCTCTGAAATGAAAATGCTGGTCTTTCTTGAAAATAATGCTCTTGTCCCAGAGATGCACATAGAAAGTGTCAGCAGTTGTATGGATTGTGACAAAAAGAGTTGTTTTCCAAAGAACCTTATTGGAAATCTTTAATAAGAAGCAGTTGTTTCACTGGTAACATCGATGAACTTTAGCATGAGCATGAGGTGGCTGGTGGATGTGTGGTGTGGAGACCCTGGCCACTGGCCCTACTAGTGAGGACTGCAAGCAAACCACCAGGCATGTCGGCACTCTGTCAAAACTAGAAAAAAACTGAGTTAGTCACAGCAGGAAGACAGACAGCAACAACATCAGAGCACACTGTTGCATCCAGGTGGTTGGTGACTATTACAGGCTTGACAGCCTTCCAGAGCAAAAAGCTGTATGCAGCAACAGTGCAAGCCCAAGACAAGGAAAGCAGATGTTCCCGGCTCCTCCTCCATCCTTGTTCCCATATGTTGACTAAGTAGGTTTTGTAAAACAGAACATGCTGTAAATCAGAGCTGGCAGAGTTCACCAGTTGGGTTAAACTGGCACCCTAAACTTTTAGGGTGCACAAGTGAACCACTGTCATTTACAAATAAGGAGACTACCGCTTTTAGCTTTCCCTTAATGACTGTGCTGGGATCCAAGTGGAGTATCATATGCTTCATTGAAGTAGTCCTTACTCTTTAAGGACTATATTTTTATGTAATACACATTTTCTTGGATTACCTGTGCATAGGGATCCCAGTCTGGGGTCATCTGAGCATTAAGTTTTTCAGCTAAAACTACTTGAACGTGCCTGTCTTGTCCTTTGTGCCCAGGACTTCCATGGCTCACAGTGGTATTTTTGCAGGATCGAATGGTCTCATTTTGCCCGTTTATCATGAAATAGTACATAGTGCTGTGATTTTTGGGAAAGCCAAGTTAAAACTAGTATTTGAATAAAGATGTACTCTTAGGATGTGAGTATTTGTCTCTCTCAAAATTAACAGTTTACACTGCACAATATGGTTTGCAGAAGACTGAGTTTTGATTGTCTAGGGATTTTGGAACAACAGGAAATATTACCAAGCAACCATAAGTGTCTGTTAAGAAAGCTTTTTTAATCATTGATTCAGTGATCAGGAAGCTGCTTCCTCTTACACACTTTACTTGAAGTCTTTAGGTTCCTGGTGAGCTGTTGTATTGTTCTGCATCTTGGGCTTTCTTCAGATAGTCCCAGCTCCATCTCTGCAGAGAGGGCTGAAGGGGGGGGGGGAATTCGACTCATGCAGAATAAGCAGGGAGAAGCCCCATCAGGCTGCTCCTGGCTTCATGCAAAGATCTCACACAGCCTGAAGTCCTGTTCTCATGGCAGATCTGCCTGGGTGTGATGCTGGAAACCCCCAGTCTGGTCTTGCAAATCATGTACTTGAAAGGGCTTCTTCCTTCTAAAACATTGACTCAATCACTTTATTAAGATTTATAATCCTGTAACAAATCTATAATTAGCAGTTGAAAGATAACTTCATAAAATTGATATATTCTAATGTAGTTCATGTAACATACAGCCTTTTAGCTGCATATGGATTTTCTTTCTTATGAATGTTTTATCCCTTCTTTTTCCCTTTTGCACAGTTTAATTAAAAAATTAGAAACTTTAAGAATTAAAATTTTCTATGGAAGGAAAATCTTTTACTGGAGATAAAAATGGGCTTGCAATCTTCTAGTATACCTTTATTTTCTGATAGCCCAAGTGGAAAAAAAACCCTGTTTTAGTGAAAAAATGGAAATAGTTCATTTATGAGTATCACAATCAAAAAAAAAGTGGACTAAAAAAATTCAAAGGAAAACATGCTGAGAATGAATGATTTTAGTCAAAACAACTTATTTTTTAATTAATACATTTTCATAAATATCTAAGCAATATTAAATTTTAAAAGAAATATTTCAAAGTGACTGAGATCAGGGAACACATCAGATCAAAATTTTTTTTTTCCTGTATTTTGGTGAAAACTTTGAAGTCTTGCTCTTTTCTTGCAATTCAAAATGGGAACATGCTGCTGATTTTCATGAAATGAGGGATCCACTTCTATGCCCAAATTAGTTTAGAAATTCTTTCTTTTACTTACAATGGACCATTAGAAATTTTTATTTAAAATAGGCATTTTATTACACTTAATACAAATTAACAGAAATTGTCATTACAGAAACACATCAGTAATATTTTAAGTGGCGAATAAGCATTCCTTTAAAATGTTAACATCCCCCAAATCACTGCATTAGGCCAATGATTGAGAAACTGAGAAACCTTCTCTTTTAAACTGGCTTCATGCAATACCCGAAACACTGTCCACTCTGACTTGGAAGTTATTAAGACACACCAAAATGGTCCATTATGTTTTGAATAAATCAGTTTATAAGTTTTTTTCCAATTTTTAAAGCCAGTTCACACCTGAGGCACCTGTCTACATACTGATGTCCAATTTGTTCACCACCATTGTTAAATATGAGAAGCAAATATTTTGGCCTGCCTGCCCAGAGGACATTGGTGTCCTGATGATTTGTGCTGCAAGGTCTGAAGTTTGGGTGTGAATTCATGGGTTGAGCAGGGCTCTGACAGATGTGAGAGATGCTCCTTTATCAGGATACAGGGCAGCTGGCATGCTAAGAGATGGGTGCCCAAACCAGATGCAGGAATTGCTCAATCCTGGCTGGCATCTGAAGCTGCTACACACCTAAGGGGTGGGTAAATTGAGGCTGGGTTAGGCTCAGGACCCTTCTCTGTTTGTGGGCTTAGATATCTGTACTGCAGTTTTCCTTTGGAAAACAAGGGAGTTGGTGAGCATCAGCTCTGGAGTGGTAGAAGAGCTGCCGAAGAGCAGGAGAATGCATTGGCTGGAGACATGCAGTGGCCTCCAAAATGAGATTTTTACCTTAAGCAGTGGTATTTAATGCATCATGGTCTGTGAAAGAGTAAAACATGCTTTTTCCTCCTTCCTGGGCATGTGGGGAAGAATCCAGGTCTCCTTGTGATGGGATCCTTCCCTCAAACCCCACAGAGCTGCTGAAACATCATCCCGGTATCCTGCAGGAGGCTGTCTAAATCCTGCCCCAAGTCCCAGGGTCTGGGGGTTGCTATTTTAAACTTTATCATGGTGCTTTGTGACATGCTGAAGGAAAAAAAAAAATCCATTTCTGATAATGAATCTTCTTCTTTTCCTAAACTCAGAGGAAATCTGCAGCACAGCTGGTGGTCCTGGAGGAGAGTGAAGGACTACTGCTTAAAGAGAACCTGGTGGGTTAATTAGTCCATTGTATGATGTGGTTAGTCAATAGGAAAGAAACACTTGGAAATTTTGAACGACATAATCATGATTGACCTTAAGGTAGCGGTGGCCTCATAAGCAGTTAAATGTGTCTGAGCAAGAGGGGATGTTTGAGCAAGAGAGGATTAGGAGGAACTGCGCTGATGTGTCTCTGCACAGTTTGAAGTGCTACAACTGCAAAAAGGAATGTATTACTGAGGCTTTTAGTAGCAGAAGAGAGACCGCAGCATTTTGAGCTCAATCTCAAAAGTATCTCCTCGGTGTACTGAGCCACAGAGTTAGTGGGTGCACACAGAGGGGCAGCATATATTGCGAGAGCTAGGAGGGAATATGGAAAGGAAAAAAAAAAAGATAGGGATCTGAGCTTCAGGTATATCTTTCCTTTTGGCCTACTTAGAGGTCCCAAAGGGTTTTGTCTGCCTCTCTCTGGCTTAGCACCCCAGTCATGTGCACCCAGACTGCCTCCTCTAGTGACTCTTTCAAAATGCGTGCTTTTGCAACCTGTACTTCTCCCTTTCAGCTTTATGACAGTTGTTGCACTAACTACTCTGTTTTTTTGATTATTTAAAAAAAAAAAAAAATTGCTAACTTGAAGTTCCGGGTATATGGTTATTCCTTTCACAGTCATTTTGCTGTGGCCTGCTCAGTTGCATAGTCCTTCTCATGCGTGGGTCATTGAAGAAAGCTGCCAATACCAGAACGTGCTTGCTGTGAGTGCAGGATTTGCCTCCCTGCTGCCCCAGGCAGCTCAATGCAGTCCTCCTTAGGGTCTTCTCCTCGCATACCTCCCATTTCCTCTGACTCAGCTGATTGCTGAGTGTCTTGCAGTGCTTTGCTGGCCTTGGCCTCGGTTCTACAAGGGCTCCAGCTCCCTGCCTTTACTTTCCTGTTGCTACTGGTTTCATTTCATCTGCTGCCCCGAATTTGTTGCTGTTTCATATAAGCCTGCCAGATTTGCCTGCATGATTGTTCTTTTGTCCAGATGGATGTTTAGCTCAGGCTATTTAGTGCTGATCTGGTTTTCCTATTGCTTTGTGTGTACCCGGGGGAAGAGGTTTTGTATTAAAATTCTCCTGGAGTGCTGAGTCACTTGAACTCCGCTACTGTGTCATGTGCTCATTTGTCTGAGTACGGGACCTGGTTATGTCATATCTTTCAAAATGTGTTTTCTGTTTCCCCATCAGAGTTTTGCCTGAATGGCTTCCAAATTATCCACCTACTAGAAGCTGGGAAAGTTCTCTCTCATGATGTAATTCCCCTCTTAAAAGTCTGTTTTGATCTGTTCCAAGAACCTGGTTGAGATTTGATAGCTGGGATACTTTTTTGCATGCTTTGCTTTTACTGTATATTGCTGGGCATTCAGGAGGATTTACTCCTTGTGATTTGGCCAGCCATGAAATTCCCCAATGCCAACTGTACCATTGCCCCATCAGATTATAGCCACGTTACTCTGTGCTTAGAGAGGTTCCCCTAATCCAGCAAACTCTTGATTGCACTCTGAAAGACGTGTGTAAATGTTGCTGGTTGGGCTTCCACTAGTGATTCAGTGTTCACCAGACCCTCCCTGTGGCTCATTGAGGCTAAGCTCAAGCCCAGAGAAATTAATTATCCACAGCACTTCCCCAAAAGACTCATCTTGATGCAATGGTCAGCAGTTTTGCCTTGAACAAAGCAAGTGCTCTGGCTTCACTCACTGGTAATCAGCAGTGACACTTTTTTTTGTGATTCTGTTCAGTGTTTTTGGGTCGATGCAGATACCCAAGTATCTGCAAGGCTTTCAGTGCTATTAGACTAGTGAGTCAGTCTGTGCTAGTTTCCAGAGATGTCACAATCCATTTGCTTTGCAGCCTTGTAACTTCCTTCCTTGGTGACTACACTGCGCGTTTCTCATGTCTCATAGGCTGCATAGAAGCTTACTTATAGCTTCACTTCCTTGTCTTGTGCCCTTGTACGTTATAGTGCTTGACCTACAGTAGCTGCTGTCTCACCCTGAGGACATTCTCTGGCTCTGCTTTACAAGATCAGGGTTTACATTGTCCTGCCTTCTGCTGGGTCCTATAAACCCCAGGCAATGCATTTTGTAAGAGTTTCTTATTGATGGTTTGTTTTCTTCTGATGGTTTTAGCATGTTTTTTTGTATACCACCAAGACATAGTCACATTTTTGCAGCTTTATACTGATGTTTATTATTGCTGGGATGAGCACTGCAGATGACCCCACTATTTGCATGGAAATGAATCTGTTGTTGATCCTGCAGCCTTGCGGTGGGTGTACTGGTTGCATGGCTGGCAGCCTCCTTTTCCAGGCAACATAAGGCCACATCAGGCAATTCAATCAACCCAGGTCTGTACTGTGTTTCTTAACTAGCTTTAACTTCAACCCATCTTTGCTGACCTCATAACTACTAATGTCTGATCCTCTCCCTTCAATAAGTCAGCAGAATTCACAATTTTCCAAGAATTGTCCCAGATTTAGATTTATTTCTCCAAGCTTCTGTTTCCTTAGGGTGAGTTCACCTCAAGAGTAAACCACCTAAATGTACATTACCTGTAGGGGTCTACACGTGCATGAGGTATCTAAGCTTACATCGTAGTCAATGAGGGCCCAGTCCAGAGACCTGAAAGAAGAACTCAACTGGCCAACTTTGGGTGCCTGCTTTGAAGCGGAATGGCTAAATAGCTTCCCATTGCAATCTCCATTGCCTGTAGTGATAATGGAGGGAATGCTGTTGTTTAAAACAAGTCTAGTGCAGTTTGAGATCCCCTAGGATATCTGAGACACCTGCAGTGGATTGGCCAATGTGATGGAGAGCAGCAGATGGAGACCAGAGCAGATGCTCCACAGAACCTAAAATTACACTGGACATATCAGCCTCCGCAAACAGGACTTTAGACATCTACCACATACGTCGATGCCTAAGTTTGGCTATGTCACTGTCAGTAAAGTGTCTGGGGCTGCTTGAAATGCCCTTGGATGGCCTGCTTGGCCTCCAGTTGCTGTTCCTGGGCATCTCACGGGGCACCGAGTTTGGGCAGTTGTATCTATATCATCATGTTTACAAAGTGCCAGAGCATTATCTCAGCTGATTAATCTGCCACATATCTCCACAAATACTGTTATTTGTTTCTGTGGTGTGTTGTTTCTTCCCTTTTCCCCAGTAAGATAATGAAGAAGTTTTCCGTGATTTTCTCACCAATATTCAATGGTCAGTTCTGAACACAGAGTCATTACCAGCTTTCACTCTTTTCGTGCTTGTGCTTCTCCATTGTGCCTTCATATTTTATTTCTAGAGGTCACAGCTGTTCCTGTATCTTCCTGTTTATTTCTCATTTTCTCCCCATTTAAAATGAAATGGCCAATGAAGCCTCACCTTTTTGTGCTGTGTTGCAACTAATAACATTTAGGCTTCCATAGCTCTGCTACTTAGAGCTGTTTGCAAGCTCTTAGTAGCAGAGCTATTTAAGAGTGCAATTCATATTCTACCATATGTGCTTAGAAAGGGTTAGGGAAACCTCCTCCAGACTTTTTCTTCTTCCAGTCTCTACTTCATCTTCCAAGTTTCAAGTATATTTATGAAGGGGTAAAGTAGAAACATTTTTGTTATGCTAAAGAAGAGAGAATGCTGGCAAATATCCTGATAGCCATATTCATGAGGATTATTTCTCACTGTTGATACTGTGGCTCCAGATTGCATGACAATAAATATTTCCTAATTACAACACATAGAAAACATAAGAGTAAATGTGTATATATAATGGCTGAACACTCAAGTATTTTATTTGATTTTCAGTTGTGTCGAATGGAGCACACACTTAATTGCTTCAGCCACTAGCTTCAGTCTCTGACCTACATTTAGGTCAAGAACTGCATTAAAACATAAAAAAGGAAAAGACAGGAATGGTTTAGATAGCTGCTTCCAGGTTTTATCTGATGAATAAGACACCATCTCTGAATTAGAGACAAGTGTCACCCAAGCTCAGATCTCCAGTAGGTGTAAATGTGACTCACCAAAAAGGGGGCTGAAAAACTTCAGGTAAAGGCAGCAGCCCCCCCACCTCCCCAACCCACTCATGTATGTTAATTTAAGAAAAGCAAACATTTCTAAGAGAAAGCCATGCAACTAGAAATGTTGAGAACGTGTGTTTTCATTGTAGCACGGCCAAAAGAGACAAACTTCCACTTACACAGTATCACATTTTGCCAAATTAACAGTAACAGTACTATTAATTTTTAATATTGATATGACATTGTCATCAGGAGGCCAGTCAGGTCTGATCCCTACTGTGTGAGAGGTGCAGACACCAAAACTTATTTAGATTATTTTTATTTGTGCTGAAGAATCATTGTAAAGTGCTGCAACCCCATTGTGCCTGCCAAGATGCAAGCCCCAGCTCCAAAAGTCTTAGGTGCTTTTTTAGGACAATTTGCTTTTATAACTGTGAGAGATTCAAGTAAAGTTCTTTCTTTGTAGTTTTTTTGACATAACATTAAAAGCTGAGTTTATATGTTGAATCTGAGAGTTATGGGATCTAGTTCTGGTAATACCTTTTCAAGATGTTACTGAGTAGTGGAAGAGGGCATTTTCCCATAGCTGGGATAGAGATGCAGAAAGAAAGGTGTATGTATTTTTGTTTTGACATGGAAAATTTGAGCATCATGGAGTTTTGTCTTTGTTTATGGGTATAAAACCAGATCCTTTTGAACCTCCAGTGAAGCTGGTGAGATGTTTTGGTTTACCAAAGCTATGTGACTTTTTCGAAGGTTGGATAACCACATAAAATGAGGCTCCCTGGGTATTGTCCTAAACCTGTGAATGCTCTGTCTCCTTCCATTTAGGCATTACAAGGCATAAACTGTTTGCCAGTTTATGAGCTGGGTCCTTCAGCAAACCAAATAACCACCAAATAAGTGAAGATCATAGTATTACTTATAAATACCACTTCTAATTTGCCATCAGGCATCTCTCAGGTCATTGTAATATTCTTAGCTTAAATTTTGATATCTTCTCTTTCAACATATGCAGCTTTGATCTGAGGCTCATCCTGATATTAACTGATCAGGAAAGTTAGTCTCTGGCCAGTTGGGATGGTTGAGCTCCCAACTCCACATAGCTGTATAATCCTAGCAGAATATCTAAATTGCTTCTTCACTGTGATTAAATGACTCCAGCGCTAGTGCCATTTTGGTAGATAGCTTTGTATGAATGAATTCACCTGCTCCTCCCCAGGGAGGAACCTTGGGCAGACACCCCATGGCTATGCCTCCCAGCCTGGAGCCTGTAACACTCCAGCTGCCATTGCAAAGGCATCCAGGATGGCTCACAGCTACCATGGGAGCTGCACCTGGGGCTGTAATGCACTCTGTGGTCCTGGCTTTGGTGGCTTTGAATAGCCTTTCGTTTTATCCACCATTGTGAGAAAGGAGCTTGGAGCACATGGTATTCTGAGTTGAGTTAACAGTGTAGAAACGATAGGTTTGAAGTCAGGAATAAGTAAGCTTTTAGCTTCAAGGTTTGTGCGTTTGACTTTCCTAATTGTCCTCACTCTCCATATTTTGGTCTGCATCATTTGTCTCAGAGTGCATGAGGTAGATACCATCAGATAAAAGTAAGCCAAATGATGTGCTCCAGGCAACCAAACACCTAATGTGCTCCAGCAATTAAGAGGAGTTCTGGCCTGAGGACCAGATTAGAGCTGTCCTGAAATAAAACCACGAGGTGTGCAGTGTAGCTGCTAGGTCCTTAGTACAAATGGTTTTGCTGCTGTTGCACTCTGCAATAGGATAACTGGTGCTCCTGTTGCACTACTTCACTTGCAAATGCAGACATAACCTGAATCCATGTGTGTCTGTAAGGAGCATATATGTACATGCGAGCTCATTGTCTCTACGCAACAGCTTGTCTCCAAGAACATCAATGATTCCCTTGGTACTTAGGAGCCTGGGGATTATTCTTTGGTGAATAAATTGCAGTAGGAAGATGTGTGAAATTTCTATCAAGTAGGATTCTTAGTAAACTCTCCTGTGACAACTACACTGAAGAAAACTAGGTGAACGTATTTGGAAAGTGTTTCTTGGAGCTATATGCAACGACAGTTCACTGCATTTATATAATTCCTTGCAGATTTATTTTACTTGCATTACTTCCAGAATGCTGGCTACAGAACAAATTCAGGCAAAATAAATAATATAAATAATATAATATCACACGGAGATTTTCCAAACATTATTTTTCTTAGCCAGCTAAAGAGATATTCCCAGCTCTGAAGACAACAGAAGAAATTTTGTCCTGATCTAAGTACGCCTATCATTCAGACCCCGGGAAGATAAAGCTTTGAACATCCAAAGGCTCTGCTAAGTCCTCAGCTGTTCTGGTTCTTGCCTGACTTTATTCATGCCCCCAAGTTATACTGTATAGGCATAAAAGCAAACTTTACAATCAAATTAAATGGTTGGCCTAAATTCTACTCTCTCAGGCTAGCTACTTTTAGGTAGGAAGGGAGCACTGTATTCCATACAGCTTGTGAAGAAATACCATGCTGTGCCTTTAATGTGGACTCAGACATAATTCAGGAAGCCTTGTTCACCAGAGCATGTTGATTTTTTTCCGCTTTTTTTAAAGACAGAAATGTAATAGACATTAGGACTTTTTTGAGGCACTTTACAAGAATTTTACCTCTTCAGCTACCAAACCTGTGTTTTTAATACATCATGGATTAATCCAGTCTCTGGCACAGTTAGTAGTAACTTTCAACTTTAAGGCTGTGATCCTCTAACACAGAAATCAGATGAATATTTTTCATGAGTGTCGATTCTAATAGATCTGTTTACTTTCAGTAAGATGTATTTGGGTTCCTATGCACCACTCCTTCCCTCCAACCCATTCATCTACTTCTCCACCAAATCAGAGATTTCCACCTCCAAACAGAAATGATCACCTATCAGAGACCCCTTCTGGACCATTTTTTCCATTAGTTTGCTGATCCAATCTGCAGTGCACAGCCAGGTATGGAGTAAGAAATTGTCCAAGTAACAGGAGGTGTAGAAAGAAGACGAAACATGATTTGTGTATTGCTAGAGTTGAACCTAAAGCTGTGAAAAACATATAAATAACATAAAATATGCTCAGGTTTGAGTAAGCTTTAGTTGTTAAGTGTTCTGCCCAAAAGTGGCATTTAAGTGGGCTTAGAACTGTTCCAAAAGTCAGGATAAATTTGTCATTTTTGAGGGTGAGAGAGAGAAAAGAGAAAGTAATACATAATGATAGATTACTAGATTTAAAAGCCACCTGTCTCCTTTCTTTCAATAGTTCGTTTGGCAAGGGACTCATTCAAAATGCAGAAAATAAGCCTTTAGTTTCCTCATCTGCCTGAGGAGATCTGAGCCTACCTTAATTTCCCAATAACAGCCCCTAATCACCAGACCATTCAGTATCTCCCAGTGCAAGAGGGAGAGAGAGAAGAAAGGTTGTTTTTTCAATACCTCCGATGGAATATGTTCTACTTTGTTTACAATATTGAAATATTCATGAGAGTGATGTCCTGCCTCTCCGCTGCAGAGCCTAAACACCATGATATAGAGCTGTTCCCTCTGGCTTAATGAATATTTCAATATTCTGTATACAGTGGAACAACATCAACAGGGGAAAAAAACCAAAACAGAAAGTATTTCCCAGCAGAAAATTCTCCTGTGAAATAGCTGTAACTTCCTTCTCTAGGTTCAGATCTCTGTGTTAAAAGTGAGAACTGAACCCCGATCTTCTACCTCATGGCTGGACTCTGCAACCACTGAGTAAAGAAGTGGCAGGCTTGTTTGGGGCATTTTTAAAAAATATTATTTCCTTTTTTTTTTTCCTATGAAAGAGGCCAAAATAGACATGCATTGCTTTATTTTTTTCATTTAATCAGGAAAACTTCATATTAGTTCATTGGGCCTTGCCAGGTTTTGTTCCCAAACTCGTGAAATTGTTAATTTGCATGCCTCCTGACTTAGAATTGGTGGAAAAGTATCAGGGGAAGGTAAGATAAATTTGAAGCTGTCTAATGTGAAGATTAAAAAGCAGTCTCTAGAAATATGATGTTAGCAATTTTGGAGTTGTCTTCTGATTGTCTCCTGATGATGTAAAATCAAATATAGACCATTTACAAATTAAAAGGGTTTGTGGGTTTTTTTTTCCCCTTTACTGGTAGATACAGAAATTCCACATGAAAGTTGTTTGCTCCATGAACACGGGGAGCAGACCTTTCAAATAAGGACTATTTCTGAACACATGCTTTTCAGGGTATTGCTGCTGTTTTAGAAATGACCTGTTGGATTTACTTCAAACCTTAGCAGAAAAATCTCTCTCCTAGCTGTGCACCAAAGTGCCTGAAATTTCAGGCTGTTGAGGGTTGTCCTGCCTCTATTTTCTGATCAAAGTTGGGGTAAGAGGTTCACAATCTGGTTTATTAAGGACAATGTCATACAGCTTTAAATGTAACCCTCTTAGTTTCTTACTGTGTTACCTTTTTGGTTAAGATGAGTTGCAATTCATGCCAAAAAAATGCCCTGCCAGCGCTGAGGCTCCTGTTTCATTGCTTTATTAGTTCTTGAGCTACATGATTAGCCTGAGGGATAGATTCACAAATAACAGCTGCTCAGCTGGGATGGTTCCTAATCCATGCTTCTCCCTTTCAGAATCAAAGCCATACTGAGGTACGAGAAAATTATCTCTACCCTACAGAGCTCTATAGAGTGAGTAGAGAAGCAAGTAAATGGGCATGTCTCCACTGGAAATCTTGTAGAGGCTAAGATGAGACAACTTCACTTCAATGATGGAAATACTCTCTGTTGACACATTTATTCTAAATTAATTTTTTCGTCTTTATGCAGCAAACTAAGATCTAAACTGCCTGGGGCATTAGAAAAAGCAAGCCCCAAAAGATAGCTGCAATGAAGCTGCGGTGTAAGCGGTACCATGGAAGCGCTGAGAATGTTTTTAGTGATAATTATTGTACATAATAAAATATATTTATCTTCCTGCTTAGGAAAACCTGTGGATGTGTTGCATTCGTCCATTCCTACCGCTTGGATACTTTCCTTCATATATACTTAGCAATATTTTTCATAAAGAAAATCATAAGAAAATATAAAATATGGAACCTGATTATTTACTTATTTACTTTGACATAAATAGCAGTAGTTTCACTGAGCTCAATGGACCTAAACATCAACTGATGAAATCACTCTGGGGTTATTGGTTGCAATAGAAACTTACTCATTTATATTAATGGAAAAACTGGTTAACTGGAGCTAAAGTGGTATGAAATGAAAGTAAATGGGAAGAGAATCAGTGCCATTTGTTTATTGTTTTTATACCTACTGTGGTTCTCTGATACTGTTATGTGAAACAATTCAATGAGCATCTTGCAGCCAACTAAGTAGAACCTGATGGTAAAAACGCCTGTCTATTTTCTAGCTGTAATGAACCAAAATCCTTTAATACTAAGAACACTCTGTCTGAAAGTTTTTGGATGTGTTTGGGATATATTTTGAGATAACAGGAATTATTGTGCTAGTTGCAGAAGGATTTTCCGTCACTTCATCTGCCTGAGTTTTTGAAGTCAGACCCATAGGGTAAGTAGGGCTTCATTAAGAGGTGAAATACAAATTAAAGGGAAGAAAAGCATGACTCTTAATTCTTGGGCTATTGGACTCATGTGGATATGTACTCTCCATGCACATGAGTGTGTTCATACATAATTGGAACTCAAGAGAAGTTTGAGGGAGTAGATGCAAGATAAATGTTTCCAATAAGAGCACCATGCCCAGTACTTTTTTTTGTAATTTTAAATCATCTCTCTCCTCTGAAGAAATTATTAGTTATTGTCCCCTCATTACTCTAGAGGTCTGTTTCCTGCAAGGACTGAGCATAAAATATACCACTGATAGTGACATAAATAGTGTTTTATTTCTGCTAGCTGTGCAGAAAAGCACTTCAGGGAGAGGGAAGCAGGATTCTGCCCTTCCTTGTGCCTCATGGAGGGAATATCTGACTAGTTTCCCATCAAGACTTCACTCTGTGTAGCTATAAAAGTGGTGGAATTACAGAGTTGTATTTCAGACAATGATATGAAGCTTTGCACAGGTCAAAGTCAGGCCATACCTTCTGTCAGCAAAAAGGGAGATGGATGGGAACCAGCACATATCTGAAAGTCTGAGGTAAGCTTGTAGTGTCCACAAAAAGCAACTGCAGAAATTCACAGACCTGAAGGAAGGCTCTGTGCCCACCAGTCTGCCTCCTTTTTACCCATTAGTCTAACTGGTTTCATAAAAGATATAGCTTCTGCCTATGAAACTCTCAGTATCACTTGTCTTTATGTTAGATGCACAGGTTAAACTTTTCTTCCTCGTGATGTACTCCAATTTTAACAGCTGACTGTTATTTGTAATCTTTTCTTGGTATTTGCTGCTGTTCCTCATTGATAGTCATGTTTGGTTTTTTTTAGTTTGAGGTTGTTTTTTGTTTTTTTTTTTTTTTTTTTTTTTTTTTGTGCTATGTCACTGTCTCAGGAGCAAATACAGTGCTTGCCTATTTACCTCCTGGTGCCCCATCACTTTGGTTGTCACAGCATGATGCTCAGTGATATATATGTGCCTGACTCTGTGTGTGGTACTCATTGTGCTAATTGCTTCTCCTCTGTGTGAAAGAAGAGCTTTAGGTAACTAAGTGCTGCCTCAGAGACGCAAATATTAGGAAGAACTGAAGTTATTCTATTTTTAAAATTTCATAGCTCTGAATTTGTGCATTGAAATAGAAGAGTCCGAAGGTGATGCTTTGGGCTCACTGAAAACAGCAGGAATTTTGACATTGGTATTAATAAGGTGCAAGACTCCTTCTTTAGGAGCTCAGGATAGTCCTTGCTGGATTTCAGGTATTTACCCAATGAGGCCTCATTTAAAGATCTGTTTCTCTAAATACCATTTGTTATTGCCAGGCATTAACAACAGAGAGACAGAGAGCTGGCACATAGCTTACAGTATGCACCTCCCTTCTGCCCTGCAGCACTTCCACAGGGGAGCTGTGAGTCTGTATGGGCATATGGCAAGAGATTGCCTTCTTCAGTGAGGCTGATTCACCTAATCCTTAAGTGAAATAACACCACACAGAGCAGGCTTCTTTAAGCTGCACGTTTGTTTTTTACTTTAGAGCTTACAATTATAGCAGAGCATATGGCAATGCAGATGAGCAGTCAAGGTCTGGACCCCTGGGATGAGTGTAGCTGCAGTCCTACCTCAGTGAAACCCAATGACTTATGCCAGGGATGACTCTGGTCCCAGGAGCCATCTGCTTCCTTGCTGGGGAAAAGCTGTGTTGGCTGCGCGGAGCTGGCTGATCAGAGGAGCAGAGCTCAACGCCCAGTTCAGCCATGTAGCCAACAGCATGCTCAGAAATGCAGGGAGTAGCACCACCAGATCTGCTTCTGAGTGCCTGCAGTAGTGCCTAGAAGTAGTTGAACCCAGGATATATATCATTAGTTTTCTGGAGTATCCTGGGTCAGGGGAATGAAGGAAAACAGGCTTCTTGTCAGCATGGTCACATGTCCTTGTAATTCTACTAGGTGATCTTGCCCTGTTACTCAATGTGCTGCCATCCCATTGCCCTGGTTTCAGCTGGGATAGGGTCAATTTTCTTTCTAGTAGCTGGTATAGTGTTATGCTTTGGTTTTATTACCAGAAGAATATTGATAACACACTGATGTTTTCAGTTGTTGCTAAGTAGTGTTTAGTCTAAAGTCAAGGATTTTTCTGCTTCTGATGCCCAGCCAGCAAGAAGGCTGGAGGGGCACAAGAATGTGGGAGGGACACAGCCAGGGCAGCTGACCCAAAGTGGCCAAAGGCATATTCCATACCATGTGATGTCATGCCCAGTATATAAACTGGGGGGAGTTGGCCAGGGAGGGGGCAGATCATTGCTCAGGGACTGGCTGGGCATTGGTCGGTGAGTAGTGAGCAGTTGCATTGTGCATCACTTGTTTTGTATATTCCAATCTTTTATTATTATTGTAATTTTTTAAATTATTATCATTATTATTTTCTTCCTTTCTGTCCTATTAAACTATCTTTATCTCAGCCCATGAGTTTTACTTTTTTTTCCTGATTCTCTCCCCCATCCTGTGGAGTAGGGGTGAAGTGAGTGAGCAGCTGTGGGGTGCTTAGTTGCTGACTGGGGTTAAACCACAACACCTATTCAGTCCAGGAGTAATATGACAATACAAAAAATATAATCTCAGATCTATGCTGCTGGTTGGAGACATTTACGCAGACAATTTGCATTTCAAAAGGGTATTTGCTCTAATGCTTACCTTTCAAAGATCTGCCTTTGGGATGGTATGTACCATAAATCTTCTATCAGGTGAAAAAACCTGGCACAGGTTGTCTGCCTGCCTTTTCTGCCTGTAAGAACCTTCTGTTAGCTCAGTTTCTAAGGACAACTTCTAAGTCTGCCATGGGTTTGATCCCCCACTCCTGTTTCTTTGTCATCTGTTCACTCCTACTGCAGACATCACTATCCTACCAGTATTTAATTCCCATGCAATCTGTGGAACTTATTCTTGTGCTACTTGCCCCAATGTGCGTCAAGGGTGACACCGGTTGTGCCAATGTGCTAGATCTGTTGTCCAGGGTAACTCCACACTCCTGGTCTGAGGGTCTGATTTTCCCCACCACGTGTGGGAGATGAAGGAAGGACTCTGAGATGTTTCTCCTGCACTGTGTATGCACTGTGTATGGTCTTACTACTGCTTTACTCAGTGCAAGTGGCTGGTGAAATGCACGTCAGTGTGGCTGAGTGCAGCTATTTTGAGAAGGGCTATTGCAATGTGGAATTTATCCTGTGTTTACATAAATGGCAGCAATCACTCAATGTTGCTAAAGGACAGAGAGCGGCATTTTCAAAGGAGAAGGTTGATATGACTATAAATCCTATGGAATAATGGGATTTGTATGGGGAAATGTCTGATCCCTTTCATAATAAACAGATTTATGAATGACAGATGTGGATAAATAATGAATGCTTCCAATTCAAGATCAAGGATTGAGTGAGCACAAGAAAATGCAGTCGCAGCTCTGGCTGAATTTTAACCGCTTAAAATCTTAGAGTTCAGCTGTGAAGAAGACCTATTCGATCATTTGGTTCTGTCTGTGCTCTTTACTTCATTGGTATTAAATACTTATAATTCTGCAGACACAACTAAAAGCTGAGGTGGGCTGAGAACAAAGAAATGCAAATAACTAATAAGATTTCATGCTTTATCCAAAGTGTTCTTTAAAGCTGTTTCACTATGAACACTCGAGCACAAACAGTAAGTGTTAATTGAATTGAACTGAGTGTGAATGCACACATCAGGCTTGTCAGCAGTAATAAGGCCAAAGAGACAACAGTGAGGAATATTGTATCCAAAGAAAAAATTAGTTTGAGAGGCACTCAGGGCTGGATAAGTTCTCCAAAGCATGTAATGTGCTTGGGATTTGAGCACATATGGTAAAGTCTTAAAACAGATATTAGAAAAGAGACTAACTTTTTCTTATTAGGTCATCTACTCAAATCTCCTTGTCAATGTAGGATCCTTCTCTGAGGTATTGCCTTCAGGGTTAACTTTCTAGTGTTTTATTAATTCTAATTCGGGGATTTTGTCTGCACTGACACAGTGAATAATTAACTCAAGGAACTCCTTGCTGCAGGTTAGCCTTGGAGCAAATTGCTTAGTAGTATTTTAAAAAGGCCTCGATGCATTTGTTAATAGCATCTGCACCTGCGCTCTTGGCAAATGAAACAGAGACTATCAATCTGACAGTGTCTGGTCTCAAGACAATTTCCTTAATGGTATGCTATAGCTGGATTATAAGACATTTGCATCAGCTTCTAAAGCATCTCTCTGTTCACTTAGAGACAGGAAATCAGGTTTTCTAACTGAGCTAATGTATGAGGTTTTCTAGGGTATCCATCAGCAATGTAGCTAAACTGCCTGTGTCAGTGCAGCAATAAATATGAATGCAATCATGTTAAAGGGTGCACAGTGTGATTAAACCGGCTGCACTCTCAGCACAAAAGATGTCCTCAGACCAATCTCACAGTAGATGGGCCACATCTGCCATATGCTACAGCAGGGAATTATAGAGAGGAACACTGGCTGCTGGTGAGCTCCTCCCCGGTGTGTGTCTGAGCACCGTGCTGTAGCTAGAACAAGGTAAAGGGCTGTATTCATACCAGTAATTTAAATGGCATTAGGGAACATTTCTAGGAACTGGAACTTGATCATTTGTGCTGTGAAAATACCAGCCCAGCCCCCGGCACTGCTATGGCTTGGCTCACATTGGCTGTCTGTTAAACCTCCCTTGGGCACCGTCCAGAGGACAGCATGGGACAGGGGTCCTTCTTCACAGGTGGTTTGAATGTGGCCACCCTACTCTGCAGGGTAGACCCGGGTTGTTCTCTAAAAGCTGAGAAATGACCCTGGGCACATGTGACAGGCTGATACAGGTGTGGTTTAGGGTGCCCTGTCCCCACTTCTGCAAGCAGGGACCTCTGGGCTTGGGTCCAGCCCTTGCACTGCTTGCAGTGGGCTGACAGCATGCAGAGGCAGAGCTCACGAGAAGCAAAGCTTAGGAGAGTTCACAGGAGGATTTTGTATGTGCTTGCTGTCAGGACAATGTTGCCACCCTCGCACACAAGGTCCCCTGTGGTCGGTTCCTGCTGCATTGTCTTTTCATGGAGTTTTTCACACTTGCTTGCCCACCACAACAATCTGCATCAC
The DNA here is from genome assembly GCA_013401275.1 of Pandion haliaetus. Taxonomy (NCBI): domain Eukaryota; kingdom Metazoa; phylum Chordata; class Aves; order Accipitriformes; family Pandionidae; genus Pandion; species Pandion haliaetus. Next base: position 123,295 of record VYZV01036539.1, on the reverse strand, counting down.
CGTGTGTAGTCTCCAGGCTTGTACCCATACAGCTCCCTGTGCCAAAAATCCCTTCCACTGTTCTTCCTTTTCGCTTTTCCATGGCCATCCCTGAAATGCACCCTTTCTGGAAAGGCCTATGCAGCCCAGTTCCCGTGCAGAGTGTGTAACTTAATAGTCAATCACATAAAACCAATTCATTATAAAATCTGTGGTCTGCATTTTTATCTATGGATAGGAATATATGTGTGTATGTACCTCCACTATATATATATACATATATATATATACATCCCCAGATATAGATAGGGAGGTAAATGTAAGCCAAAAGGGCGAAACTAACAAAATATTTGAGGTGCTTCCATGCCCCTCCTCTCCCATAACAACTGAAGTCCTGATAAATTTTGTGTTATTGTCCCAACAATGCTTCCCTGACAAAAAGTGGGGAAACAGGCAGGAAGAAAGACAAATTGGTGGAGGAACGGGGAGTGGATCCAGCTTGCCTGAAGCCTGTTCACCAGAGCACTGCAAGTGGTGTGTGCTTGACCCACATACTCCTGGGTGTTGTAACCGAATGAGCAATAATAATAAAAAGAAGAACCATGCATCCAGAAGATAATCTTTTACAGTTCATTTCAGGGGATTATATCTGAGGTTTCTATTTAATAAAACCCCCTCAAAGCTAATGTCATGTAGACTGTAGGAAAAATAGTTACCACTGAAGTGATTTAGGGTTAGTAACCCAGACCACCTACACATTATTAGACTGAAAAATGTCCAAGTTCAGTTTTCAAAATGCTTCTCTAAGAGTAGCCTGCATGCCATATGTCTGCAAATGTTGCCTTCTACAGTACGTACAAGGAAATCCAACAGCCTTGGAAAGCTCATATTTCATTTGATGCTGCTGCTGTGTTTATAAGAAACAGAAGAAAAATAATGATCTGATGGCAGAATATGATTTATAGCTTTATGCGTAGGAGTGGGATGAAAACCCTGCCTCCTGGCAGCCAGCCTCTTGTCCTGCATCTTTCCAGTCAATTTCAACTCTGCGACAAACATCTAAAAGGAGTGGAGTTAGAGCTGACTGAGTTTTCCATTTAGGAAAGGCTGGGAAGTTGCCAGATATCTAAAAATTATTTTTGACTGAATAATCTAGGAACAGACAGAAGCATTTCCGTTAGCCTTCTGCATTGCATTTTACTTCTAACTACATTTTGGTTTTGGTTTAGGATGTAATTGCTGACTTTCTGCAGAGCTGACAGAGATGCAAAGTCAAACCAGCATCCTGGATTGGACATTTCACATATGAAACTGGCAGCAAACTTCAAAAAGAAGCAAACACAGGGAATCCGAATGGCAAACAGTGACAATACATGTCCCTAGGACTCACTGAGAGGTCCAGCCTTGAACCTCTGTCCAGGACTGAGGCCAGTTTACACCAGCTGTGATATAAGAACATAGGCTAAGCATCTTCCCTATGAATGCTCAAAATCAGAGGGGCTTTATTTTCAGTTTTCCAATGGAAAAGGTATGAGGGACACCATTTTAGCTTAAACCCCAAGTCTTGTTGACAGCAGGATGATGCTAGTTAAATAGCTTCAGTCAGGACAAGTGACTTGCAAGCCCAATGTTTTAACTTTTAATAAGATGTAAGATCTAGCACCTTTGAAGTCCAGAGTTTTTAAATATCCAAGACACCCAGAACCCAACTGCCTTCAAATTACTTCAGTGGGAGTTAGATACTTACCTGGTTTTGAAGATCTGGTTGAAGTTATATATAAAAATGGGACTTCAGTTCTGAAAGATCTTCACAATTTTTTAATCTATTTCTTTTTCTAATTGTGTAGCACGTAAATATGGTTTGGAAAAACTTTGTCATAAAATGAAATCCAAGGATGACCGGATTTTATTTTTTTCATACTTTCCAGCATCAGTGGTAACTTCGATAATTGGGTATGGTCTGGCCCCATTCCCAATTCTGATACAGAGCAGAGGGTGCATGATACAAAACTGGGAATTATTTTTAGAGACTATAAAAGAAATTAGCTACACGAATGGCTGCTGTGCAGCAGAATGCACTGAAGGGTCTTTTAAAAAAAATACACCAAGTCTGGAGGAGGAAGACATGTTTTTATGACTTGTAAACCAGTTGCTGCAATGTGAGCATTTTCTTCACATTTTTTATTAAGGCCCTAAATCAGTGACTGTCAGATGACCATGCGTATGAACAACCACCAGCAGATGAGTAGGACAATTCCTGAGCATCAGCTGAACTGATCTGTCTCTGTAGGCTATGGCATAGTCACTGCTTCCTTAAAGTCCAACAATGAGTAGTTCCCTTTTGTAACCAGTTCCCCAAACTGGCCCATGGATACATGAAGCCGTTCACAGCATTGCCAAAACAGAAAAGAAATGAACTGTTCAACCAACCCAGACGTCACTTATCTTTAATATTGGTGCTCCTGGTGCCTTGAGCCCAAATGCAACTGTGTATAAGATAGAAAGTACCAGGCCCTGCCCTATGCTTATACAATGAAACTAAGAAACATTTCAAGATCAGCAATGACTAGAAATCTCTATTCTCAACTAAATCAGATCCTGCCTCATAGATGATATCGTCAATGACTCTTCAATGACCTCTGGTAGCTGATCTCTAGTAAACCTCTACGTAAACCACAGATGCTGTCATGTTTAGTGGTATAAGCCACAAGACCAAAGATGTAAATGGCTTGAAGACAGAATTACTATTTTCCTGCACTTTAGTATTTTATGTAGGTCAGAGTGAGGGTGTATCAGCATGGACAGCATGGGTCAACCTCCAGCTCACTAAGAAGCAGTCTATGCTAGAGCAAAACCCTTGTACAAGGCTGACAAGTGCAGAGTATCAGGAGGCATTGCCACAAATGTAAAACCTATTCCCACCCATCCAAAATCCTCCTGCACAGAAACCCTCAAACATGCAAGCTAGCAAAACGGGCAAAATAAAAGCAACAAATGGATGTTTATCATTTAATCTATTTTTTATTCAGTTGGAAATAAAAACCATTGCTACAACATTGCAGCAAACTTTCTGTTAATATTTTTCTTTGTTTGGTATTTTGTTTCCAAAGGAACAGTGTGCCCTTTAATTAACAAGGATGGGAAACACTGTCCTGAGGTCAGAGCAGCGATAAAAAGTGCACAGCTCTGGACTCTGCAATGAAACACATGTCCTCCATCTGCCAAAAGCCTACGTGTAGTATCAGCCAAGTCGCTTCACAACTCCATGTCTATGGCACATTTTTCTTCTTCAGTGTTTATACATACACTTGGGGCATCAGAGAAGTCCTGAATTACAAGTGCAGCCTTGTATTTAAATAGTCACAAAAAGATTAATGGCTGGTATTTGAGACACTGGTCTGAAGTTAGATAGGACCAGCTTTTTAGCATTTAATAGAGAACCTTAGAAAACACGGAAAATGATTTTTAAGAAGCAATTTTTATGCAGATGAAGTATAATTGACACAGACCGGCCTTCGGCTAGCTGAACTTTTGTGGGGGTCTTCAATAATTGCCAGAGGTAAAACACAGGCCAAAAAGACAGTTCAAGAAACATTGTCACCAGTAAAATGACAACATCTGATTATATGACTCAGTGGTTCAGCTGACAGGTACTTTAAAACAACTCAGAAAAATTACCAAGAATGGACTGAAAACTACATAAACAAAAAAAAGAAAGAAAGAAAGAAAGATCTCAACAAATTTTCTTGTTGCTGTTGGAATGTGTCTCATCTTTTTGATTTAATGCAAGACCTTTCTGCCCCTGGAAGACTCCAGCATCACCCACTAACGTTGCTGAAGCGAAGGTCATGCCTGCCTTTCCATTATAAATCCCTGCATCTCCCTCCCTTCTCTCTCTCCCAGCCTCTTTTTCTTCCCAGAGTTTTATAACTCAGCTGTAAGAAATTGCTTCTGGCTGAAACTTGGCAGCAAAAGTCTGATTTCAGGCCAGGAATAATCCCCCTCCCCTCCTGATTTTCAAAACCCTTTTCTTTTTGTCAGATTTAAGCCGCAGAAGAGCAGAGTGGAGGGGGAGGGCAGCACGATGGATTCGGCACAGGAGCTGGCTGGCTCTGGCTGCTTTCATAATGCTTCAGCAGCTCTTTATTTTTCTGACTGAAATAAGGGCGATTTCTGCATAATGTAGCAGGGATATTTTTGCGTATTTGTTTGTGTTTAAGCAGAAAATGGCTGAGTCATTTCTGCTCGAAAGCGATTTTGCTGTGAGCCGCTTGTTTTCTTTCTGGTTCTCCTTCATTTTTCTTTGTGTTAATGTTTAAAAGGAAGGTCCAAAGTAACACACTTCTCTTCGGGTCAGCAACAAACACCTTCACAAATACTTGTGTGTGCATCCAGAGTGCTCCTGTATTGTTGGAGATGAACAGAAAAATTGAAATAACAGTACTGATACCATTGTAACAGTGGTGACATAGTAAAGACCTGGGAGTACTTTAGATGGTTTTCCTTGGATTATGAGAGGGCTTAAAAACCCAGACTAAAATCATGTCTCATTATGTGAAAAGGAAGTGAGGATAAGTCCTGATTTAACAGCTACCAGTCTAAAAAACAGAGAGACAAAATATGAGGAGAGGAGATGCAGGGGCTCAGGGTAATGACCTCCACCAGGTCACTCCGTGGCTGTTAGCACATTTGAGCCCAGCAGCAGCAGCGAGGGGAGCATCATAACGTAGCTGGGGGCTCACTGCATCTACGTGTTTTCTGCTAATGTTGTATCCATGCCTGCAGTATTAAAGGAGCATGGCCGCTGCTGGGTGGTGCTCACAAAAGGAGAGGTAATGCCAATGTCAAGGATGGCTGTGAAGCCTCTTCTCAAACACCGTATATGTGGGGATGAGGGTCCTGTGCTGATTCTCTGCCAAGCCCCAGCAGCTAGTGTATCTGCTCTGGGCAGTTTGTGACCCCAGGACTGAAGTTGCACCATCCACCCTTTGAGTGACTTGAAAATACTTCTTTTCTCTGGTGCTTCTATGATGATTTACCAGAAGGACATAATTGTCCGAAGCAGGCTGTAACATGGAGCAGGGTACTTGAGGAGGCTCAGCCTTGTGCATCAGGTTGCCCAATAGCATAGCACCTGCTGACTTCAAGCATGTATGTTCCTCCCTAGACCTGGGAGTATTAAGCCACATATCCAACGAAAAACATCAATTAGTGACCAGCTGTGAAAATACAGGAATCAGTGATTTCCCCACATGGTGTCAGAGGGCAGGGGAAGAGCCCTGCCTTGCTGGATCTGAGGCTTTCCTTTCCTCAAATGTGAGACCATCTTTGCTGCTGCTTGCACAGCTCTGCCCTGTTATCCCTACAGTTGTCCCCTGCCATATGAGCGGGACTGCTGGGGACAATATCCTTTGCGCCCGGTACCGCACCCAATCCCTGCACTGAAAATGGTCTTTAGGCCCTGTGGAAAAAATAGTATGTGGTCATCTAATTAAAGACTGTAGCATAAAGCTTATACACACTGTGGCCCTGGCAACTTTAATTCTGGTATTTCCAACCATCAGGGTTCAGAAATTCTTTTGCTTCTGTTCAGCCTCTGGGTTATTGTTTGCATCTATGTATTGTCCTCTGTCTCTGATCACACCACCCTCCTCCTCCTAAACATCCCCATGCTTCTGCAACCTCTTTTGCTATCCTTTTAACTCCCACTTACCCACATCCCACAGGGCTATCGCTACCTTCTCCACCCCAACACTTGGGCATGGAGAGATGCATGGTTCTTGTTTCCAGTATTTGGAACCACAAATATTTGGGGTGGAACTGCAGAGAATAGTTTGGTCAACCCCTGCATCTGCTGCCCAGATCATGGCCTGCATGGAAGGAACTGCTGCTGAATTCAGCTGACTCAGCAAGTCTGAGAGCAGTGTGTGCAAAAGGAGGTATTTTAGATATTTTCATGGAGAGTAGCAGAAAGCATATTCTTGCTATCTGAGTGACCCCTGAGTCAAAGTCTCTGCTTCTTGCTGTGAAGGATACTGCATAACCCTCAAACCACCGCCACAGTTTGTGGTTTGAAATACCCAATTAAAAGGACTTCAAGGCACCTCTGTATGAAACCCGGTATGCAAATTTTCCCATGTGCTTGTTAATGAACATCTGAAGGAGGCTATTAACTTTTTTTTCTTTTTGCATACCACAGTGATCTCCTGCAGGCACAAGGGATGAATGTGGCAGATATTTTAATCCATATGACACACTTTGAAAAATGAGATATGTATGTTGGGTAGTGGTTTATCTACACTCTCCTGTGACTAGGCTCAGGTAGCCACTTCTAAGAGCTGCCTCTTAGTTGCAGGATCACTCCATGATTGCAGTAAAGATCTCTGCAGTTCTCACTTTTCCAAGAGGCAGCTGTTAAAGACATGAGGATTCAGCGTGGATTCATCCAACCTGAGTTTAGGCACTTAATTAATATGCCAAGATTAGGGTCATGTCATCAGAAGGCTTCCTCTACAGACAATGGAAGCATCTCCAGAAAGTCATTGGATTTACACCCTGGGGAGACCTCTGCCTCCCTCTTTAATGATTACATAGCTGCCACTCCTGCCTCAGGTGCATTTGCTAAATATTTACAGAGCGTTCCTGCCCAACTCATGCAATTGGACACCGAAGGGAAAGGCAGCCTGGAGGCAAGCAGTAAGCAGACACAGCCTGACATTTTTTGTCAAAGCATGTAGGGAGTCATCCCTGTGGACTGAAGTTTTGCATGGCTCAGGGATGATGTTGTGTTCATTTTGCCTCTCACTTAGAACTGTTAGGCTCCTCGTTGGAAAACCTCCTCATCTTGGAAAGCAGGACTGACAGCCTCAGGCACTCAGAAATTATGAGTCAGGTATCAGAACAATTATGTGACAGGTTTAAAAGCAAGGAGGTGTTACAAAAAAAAAAAAAAAAAGAGAGAGAGAGAGAGAGAAAGATGGTTTGATTCTTCTGAGTTTCCTTCTGGTTTCTGAGGCTTTTAGGTTTGTCTAAGATTCATGTTTTCCAAGCCTTGTCCTGCAACAGTGAGGTCTGGAAACTTAATTTTCTCCAAGAGAAAGCTGAGATTCTTGAGCAATGCATGTTTCCAGGAGCAGGGTCTTAAAGAAAAAAATGAAATAATGTGAGATGTAATAAAAAACATTGAGGTTGGCAGTACTGCAGAAGAGATGGTAGGCTGTGGCTCTGTGAGAGCAGCAATGATGAGCGAAGCATAGAGTGTTGGTCTGAACTTGAACTCTTGTGATTATTTTGAGCTATGTGTGTTATGCCAGATGGGGTTCAAAAGAATGTTGAATTTTCTCTTTTCCGATGTATTTAAAATCCTGAATTTTCCTTCACATCCCATCCAGAAATCTCAACACTTTGTTTTTGATTATTTAAAGAAGAAAAAATTGCCACTAAACCTGTGCTGCCCTATGTGGACAACTTAAAACTTTTCCCTCTCCCTAATTAATTGACATTGGCATCACATTTATTGGATGTGTTTTCCTTCCCCCTTTCTTTTTTCCAATAAGAGTGGCCAAATCAGCTATCCTCACTCAGCTCCTGTGTCATTTGTGGGTGGAAATTTACAGCTTCTGAAGCTGAGCAGGGATGAGAGAGTGAGAGAAGGAGTCAGGCTGTAGCTGGGAGATCGTGTCTTTGTAGTAACTGCTCTGGGCCCTGGTGCAAAACCAGAGATGTCCCCAAATGCGATCTGAAAGCCTTGATTCCTAGCCTGCTGCAGGGAGAATAAAAAGGAATAAAAGGTAACAGTTTAATGGGATTTATTCCTTCCGTCAGCAGAGCTCAGTGCAGTGCACAGTCTGACGCGAGAGGCAGTAACACTGCACAGCCCCCCCAAAGTTTGCGGCTGCATCCACCCCTACAGCGCAGTACATCTCTACAAACATCTCTTCCCTGGCCTCTCTCAATGTAATTGGTAAAGAGCACTTTAAATGCGCTCCAACTGGCAACAAAATCCTACTTTTAAAATATTGGATGGGGCAGCTTGTTTGTATGTTTTGAACAATACTGCATGAGCAATTATAGATGCTTTTGGGAAAAATTACATTGTGAAAAAGCCCCAGAGAATCTCTTCATGACCATTAGGATTTAATTGTGGAAGGCAGAAGAGGGAAAAAGCAAAGGACAGCAAGTAATGGATCGTTATGACTCATGTTGCCTCAGAGGCTTTTTTTTCAGCTGGTGCTGTGAGTATGGTTATTAAGTTATTTTATTATTAAATTTGGACTGACTTATGATAAATTTGGGTTTAAGAATTACCATCCTGCTACCCATGAGAAGTGTGTAAAAGGTGTAAAATATTGATAAAATTATCCACTGAGAAGAATAGAAGGGTTAAACTAATGTAGAGGTAGTTTTTACATGTTAAACCTAAAGATAGATAAAACCTTGGCATTTTACTAGAAAAAAAGTAAATCTCATTGCGTAAAAGGCAAAATACCCTGCCTGAATAAAAGTAAAAATTAAAACGGAACAGATTTGGGATTTCTACATAAACACCCCCCCAAAAAAAAAAATCAAAAGAAGACAAAACAAAACCCACCAAAACCCACCAAAACCTGAACCAAAAAACCCCAAAACACAATTAAAAAAAAGCCTTCTGAAAATTAGGAATACTGAAATCTAGAAATCCTATTTTAATCTACATCTATACATAAAGCTTTGCAATCTTACCACTGTTTACCCCCCTCTGCCTCATTTCTGATTTTAAAGCGAAGTTTTTTTTCTCTCTCAATGAATCTAATTTTGTGTCCTTGATTATTATTGCCCAGCCTGTATTTCCCATTCTTTGGCCTCCCCTCTGAAGCTTAGACTGTAAATTTTTTTGAGGAAAGGGACTGTCTCTCATTATGTGCTATACAGACTTGAGCACCACAGATCTCCAAAGGGTCTAATTCCCAGGGAAAGATGCTGCCAAGTTCTTTGCTGGTGGCCCACTTCTGATTTCAGTTTCAGACTTCATTCCTTGTTGCAAATCCAGCTTCTGGAACTATCTTCAGGCTTCCCAGGAGTTTTGCAGCCCCAGCGATGAGGGGTGGAGGTCAAGCTAGAGGCAAATGGGAATGAGAACTGCAACAGAGCTGTGGGAGAGGCTGGAAAAGCTGTACAAAGGGGATGGGAGGAGTAAAAAATGGTAAATCTTCCTCCTGGGGCAAGATGTTCCTCTCCATCCTGCTCCCTGCTTAGTAGAAACTACCACCGTAGCACCTCCCAGATCCTTCTTAGATGCAGCAAGTAATAATAGTAATAGCAATAGTAGCAGCAGCAGTAACAGCAACAGTAATAATTAATAATAATAACAACAATTTACCTTCTTTTCTCCAGAGGCAATCCATCATAAGGTGAACCCAAGTGGACTCTCATTGTGTTGCCTTCTGAGGACCTTCTATATAGTGCCTTCATGATAAACCTTTGTGGCCCATCTTATCTGTCATTCTGTCAAGTGAATGCTGCATCAGTGCTAATATCAAGGTTAAAAGTAAAGAAGGGAGCAATATCTCAATTATCATTCCAGGCACGTGGTGTGATCGTGCTGCTGGCTGCTGGCCATGCAGCTTTTGTGGTAGCAAACAGTACTTTCCCTCAGCAGTCACAGCCACCCTGTTTTCATATGGGCTGGGAAGGTCAGAAAAATCAATTAGCGGTATGGGATGCTAACAAAAGCCAAGTCCAAATGCAACTTCAGAAACACTTCTCTGAAAGATTAATGGATCTTTAAAAAACAAATGGCTTTCTCTATAATTTTTCAGAGCAGTTTGTGTTTGCTTCTCTTACTAGAAAAAGGCAATATTCCCACTCTGTAACAGCAACACCATCTCTTAGCTGCCATACAATCATACATCAGATGGGGATTGCTGAACTTGGTGTTGTCCATACAAAATCCACAAAAATTAGCTCATCTCCAGCTGAGATGGTGTTTAGGAAGCAGACAGACACACCAAGTCAACTGAAGACAGACAGCAACAAGGTGTGATTGCACGATTCAGCCACCAGACATGCCATGATGTGAAAATCTGACAATGCTGCCAGACCCCAGGGTGCGGGACTGGGTAAGTGGGCTGACATAGTTCAGGCTTATAGTTAGACCAGGGCATAAACTTCAGACTTCTGAGGTTTACTGCCAGTGTAGTGCTACCTTGGGCAAGTCACCTTCCTTTTAGTGGTCTCTAACAGCAATACCTGGCAGGGGCATTGTAAAGTTTAATGAAGTGCTTTACTATCCTACTGTTAGAGATGCCAAAGACTTTAAAGTATCATAAAATTCATTGTCATCTGGCACATTAGTCTTCAAATAGTCTAATCTAAATTGCACCTCTGCTTTCTAAAATAAATATTTTATTTCTCTCATGCAGAAATATACAAAGTAAAATATAATCTTGCTGCCCACAAGTCCTATTTAAAGTCATATATAATATATTTGTTAGATATTCATACTCTATTCCTCACTGTTTCCTTTTCTCATTATAAGGAAAATGATTTAGAACTGCAAAAGCTACTCAAATTGTCCCCTGGGCTCATCTCTGAATTTTCCTACCTAGCTGTATCATTCAATTAGAATTTTGCTCCTTAATAGGTGTTTTATTTTTTAATGTGATGAACACTAACAAAACCACGCTGGGCAAAGTGACAAGTTCTGATGACTCTCCAAGAAAACAGTGCTACATTTCCTAGGCTGGGACCACGGTAGGTACACAAACCACATTTGCTCCAATGACATCTGTGCCACTTGCAGAGCATGTTGTGTAAAGAAGACAAGAAAAGTTGCCATCCAGCTGATGCACTTCTTTTTCCTGATCCCCTGCAACAACAGTAGCAAAAAAACACTTCAATTGTTTCTGTAATTTATTGAACTAGGTGGGAATATGATCCCTAGTGAAATGAGAAAGGGAAGATCAAGTAGGTCAATCACGGACCAGTGAGGACCCAACCACGACCTTTTAGATCCCATCATGCTGAGCAATGATTGAACATGCCCACATAAGAAGTCTTGTATTCAAATGTGGAGTCATCAACTGCCCTAGAATTAGGACTTCTCAGTTGGAAACGACTAAACATTATCCAAAGCACCTGCTCTGTTTTAGAATTGACTTGATCTTTCCTCCTCCAGAGCCTGGGATATGGGGCTTAAAAACAATCCCAGAGCAGGATGATGGGGGCTAGGGAGCACCCATCTTTGGTTACATCCCCATTCCTCCCCCATGCCACTGAGGAGGAAAGGCTTGCAGGACAGCTAGGCTGAAGCGATCTGAAGAGTAATTCTGCAGCCTCAAAGAACAGGAGTGTGCCCTTGAGTATTGCATGTTTAAATGTGACTCTGAGTGAATATAAATTAACTGAGCACTCGGCATGGCCTAGCAGAAACTTGCTTAGGGGAAAGTTTCATAGGAAGATCATTAACAGTTACCATTAGGTGGAGGTTAAAGAGTATTGTGTCTCCTTGGAAAGCTTCTTTTTCAGAAGGATTCTTTCCCCTCATTTCTTTATCAGGGAAGCATGCAAAAAAAAAAAAAAAAAAAAAAAAGAAAAAAAAAATGTTTCACATGTCTTTGAACCACTTGATTACTGTTATTCAAGCAGATCACTGTCTCAAGACTCTCAAAAAGCACAGAACCTCTTTCTGTCTCAAAGGCTGGAAAATGATCATTAGGTATAGAGCTCATTTCTGTAACGTAGGGCCAGCTCTGATAATTTGTATAGACGACATTATCCTGGCTGGGGAATAAGCAAAAACTGTATACAACAGCTAGTTACCTTAACACCATTTGAAGTTAAACTTTTTTTTCCTTACCAATCACACACGTACAAGGAGAGAGCATTAGACTAGGCAGCAAAAAACTATGCAGCAAAAACTGAAAATAAGAAAAGAATTATCCCATTTTCACCCAGTAGGGTACAGAGTGTCAATCTTCTTTGGCATCCCTGGTGCAATTTGGTTTCGGTCAGTCCAGTAAAACAATTGCTCCTTTAACCATAGCAAAGAGCAATTTACCGATTATCTGTTTCCTAAAAGCATTGAATGCCGAGTATCCTATTTCATTTCCTGTCAGATATTCACATGCAATTAGATACAGGCAGTGGGAATGTAATGTGAAATGCGTATTTTGTTCTGAAACATGGCACTGTGCCTGTGCTCTTCCCCATCTCCTTGAGCAAAGTTCAAGTGCCAAAATGAAAGGCATGTTTAATGCCAAAGGTGATTCAAGTTCAGGCCAAAAATAATTCCAGACAACTCAATTCTGAATTATTTTCCTTCTAAACAATTTTGGGAAATGGAAATACTGTCGGGTGTTTGAGGCTGGGATGCTAACAGCAAAACCCCTTGCAAGCTATTCAAATGTCAGCCACTATTGTGTACAAAGTCCTCCGTATCGCTGTGGAATTTGGAAGAGGAAGCCAACAGAGCAGCCAGATTTACAGTGTATTTGCAGAATTTTCCAGAAACTCTGGTTTTCTTTTAAAAAAATAAAAATGTTGTGAGAGTATTTTCTTCCTATCACATTTTTGCTTGGCTTCCAGGGAACAGGTTGCCCACATAAAGTGTATTTATTGATATTTGATTTTGTAAAATTTTGCTTCAAGAAGACAGCCTAGAGAACTTAAAGTTAAATTATGGGTTAAATACTTAGTGTGAAATAAAGTACGTAGAAATATCCACATTTGTGTATTTCAATAATCTTGCTTTTCTTGCATACTATCACAGAACACCCTTAGATCTTTTCTCTTTTTTCTTTTTTATGTAGCACCTAAGCCTAGTTATTTCAAATGGCTTCGGAGGCAAAGCAGGGGAATTTGTTGCTCACAATGGTGATATTTTGAACCACATGTCCAATGGAAATGAAACATGAAGCCACGGACTAGTTTTCCAGCCTCTTCAATGTGAATTTTTGAGTAAGTCCTTCCATCTGAATAGACTTTAAAGACAGAAAAAGGCTTTGGAGACAGGGATGTGTTATAGGCTAACCATGGTCCATGGAGGGCCCTCAAACTTAGATTTGGGGTTTTGAATTAGATTAGATAGTACTGTGTTGGAGTCATGAAAAGAACTAACAAACCAGTGGTTTTGGTCCTAGCTGTTAAAGAAAGGTCCTGATGAAGATGATATAGCTGAAGTTTTCTGACCATTTCATTTGATCACTGTGCAATGGAATATTTGAACACAGAAGTGGTAGGGGGAGAAGGAAAAAAAAAGATTTTTTTATTAGGTTCTTGTCTGGCAGAGGAAGGTGAAGCCTTCTGTCCACCCGAGAAGACCGCTACTTATTTTGTCTGAAATGCAAGAATAGCCAGAATCCAAAGGCTTTGCACCTTCTTGATTGCAGGTAACTACGGAAATGAAGCACACAGAATCATAATGGGGAAATTACTCCTTCCAAGGACTTTGAAGACAAATGCCCTTGCAGAATTCTGGGGAAAGAGCAAACCAAAGAGCCAGAGGTTCAAAACCAAAATACTAAATGGACATAAACTAGGCCTGAAAGGAGGGTATAGAGGTAGTATGCAAAAAATGTTCTTGGAGTAATCACACCTAACAGAGGCAGAAAAGCTGACAGTGATAGTCTATGCAATGCTGTTTGAAAAACCATCTAGTCCTTGAAAAAAGCAACTCCAGATGCTATACGGTTGTGGAGGTTGTGAGGACAGTGGGGATTTCCGTCTTTGCTGACACCACAGGCCCTCGGGATTAGGACCAAGGATCCTGCAGGAGGTGGCTGCAAGGACAGCAGTTTCCTAGAGGAGTCCACCTCTGATACGAATGCCATGGGGGTGTAGTTGTGTGACGGGTGCAGAGACACACACTCACTCTGACACCCTTCTGAGCTGGCTGCACCTGAGCTACCACTAGCAAGAAGCTGTGGAGCATTGTTTCATGCTGTGCTGAGCCTGAGTGAAGCTGCAGTATTGAGCACTTGGGCTCCCAACAACCCCAGTGAAACCAGCCAACTTGTGCACTGGAACTGGCTTGTTTCTGGCCAGCTGATGTGCATCTTTCTACTTCTCTGAGACATCCTGTCAAAGAGTCTCAGCAGGGAGACCTGTGAGAAAGCTTTATAAACAATAATAAATGAAAGAAAGATAGAAATCTATTCACAAAAATGGAATAGTGAGCATGAAACAAAAATTCATTAAAAATGTATGACCAGAGTAATAAGACTAGCTTTGTTTTGGCATTGGCATGCTGCAGCAAAAAAAAAGGAGGGAGAGAATCATATTACCCAGATAAAGAGGAAGGGAGGCAGAAAAACGGATCAAATCGATACCTATACACTTTAGTTTTAAGGGTTATCATTGAAAACCATATAAACCTGAGAATGTTAAAAATCAGGAAAGCCGGAAGGGGCAGTTGGATGATGCAGAATTAATTAAAGAGAAAGACGAAGACAGAAACCATTTTACAGGAAACAGCAAAGGAGTGTGAAATCTGCTGACTTTGGTGCAATCAGCATCTGGATCTCCTTGCCAAGAGGACAGAGAGAAGAGATGTGAGCAGCTATTTGGAGACTCTACATAGACTATATTGTGCTGTTACTGTCAAATGACTTTTGCACAATCCTGAGATGTGTTTTCCAGTCTTTTGAGAGCTGAGGCCCCCTTCAGGAAGATGGAGCCACCCACATCCCCACCTTGTAGCCCTGCCAGTTGTTGTGCCAGATGTTTTCCTACTGCCATCTGCCCTAACCACCCTTTCCTCCCTGCTGTGAGCAGGGCTGGCAAGCTGGTGAAGCTATTCCCAGGTTGTGGCACTGCTTCTGATTTTTTTTAGGACAAATAAGCAACTAAATTTTTTTAAGAAATAGAAAAGTAGTCATCTATATTTCCTAGCTAGGAAATCTTTAAGATCCTCTAGCCTGACCTGGGGCATACTACAGGCCATGAAACACAACCACTTCTGCACTAAGCACATCATGTCTCACAGTGCTAACTGGTATTTCCCAGTAGCTCCACTCCCAGGCTTTCTGGCTCCTGTTTACTTCTGCCTGTCAGTACAGCGGAGCAGGCAGACCCGTTTTACATAGCAAAAAATCAGCTCAGAAGGAATTGGCCAGTAAGCCTGGATTACAGTTACTGCTGAAAAGTGCCAACTGGTGGCTTCTGGCGAACTTCTTCAGCCACAGTTGCTATTAGTTTGTCATGTTCTCTCGTGCTTTGAATAAAGCAGGGGATTAGCAGGTGGCATTTGTGAAGGACTCGAGGCTTCTTGGTAGGTTCATGTCTGAAAGATCGCAGAGCCTAGCAGCTCCCCTCTTTCTGGGCTGCCTCCCTTCTTCCAAAACTGGGAGCACCCCAGGGTGGGCTAACCACTGTGGCTCCAAGGGCTGAAGTGGTCAGACACTCTTGGTGAGAGCTACAACCTCTGCTCACTCGAGTAAGCCTGTGATATATAAACCCATGGTATTAAATGGTCTGGAAAATAGTGTCTATTCCTCTTTTTTTTGCCTCAGCAGAATATAGCACCGCTGTGCCTTTTACTGTCCTCTCCTTCACACAGCTCCCTTCACTTCTGGGTTTTGTCAGGATGGTAGATGAATATTTTCTTAATTAAGCCAGAGCCAAACCCCAACTTTGTTCACATGGACAGAGAAGATTAAAACACAACAGTTGAGGTTAATAACACATTACCTCTGTATGAACTTCAGAAATGAGCTAGCTTGATTCCAAAATACCTCGGTAATTCTTTGAATGGATTACAGCTTCTTTTTAGGAGAGAAAACAAACCCAAATCCTCCTTGGCTAGGTTTAACTCTCTATGTCACATTCTGCAATTTCATGTTGAGCCAAAACCCCCAGGTTCGCTGTAGTCACATTATAGAAACTAGCCTAAATATGGATCTGGGAACTGAAGTCACTGTGTAACTTTGAGCTGACACTACGCTGCTTAAAGTAGATGAAGGCTAGGAACTGGAGAACAGAAGCAAGGCAGGTTTTAAAAGCTGCAGCAGAAGTGAGTTGTGAATCCAAGGATAATAGCACCCGTCCTCAGATCCACTCTCGGCGCCACTTGCCCTGCTGCATATGAGGCCAATGTTAGTAGTTATCTGCCAAAGTATTCTCAAAGAAAGCTTTTCGGCCTGACATGGACTGTGTTTGGAGGTTGATAAAGAAACACTGCATAAGAATTTACTGCAAAGATAAAAGGACAGAGAGTCTGTGCCTAGAAGGAGAAAATCAGAAACAGGCTGGGTTTTAGGGTTTTAAATACCTAGGAGTGACTACGGTAATCCTAGCATAGCCAGAACCCATCTTAATATTACATGCTCAGAGTGTCTTAAGAAGAGCGGATTCATTAAGGTCAACTCCAATCCTCATCTTTAACCTTGAAACAGAGAAGTAACATCTTTAGTCTTTCCTTGTAGTGAGTCCTTGTGATGAAATGGCACCTGCAGCCTTGTCTGGTTGGGAGATGCTTCCAGTCCCTGTTCCATCGGTTGCCAGTGTGGGTCCCACAGCATCAGAGATATTCAGAGTCTATCCGTCAAACACATCATGCAGTACATGGTCAGTGTCTGGATAGCTGGTTGGCAACAGTTAGAAATAAATGCACAAGGATGTGACTGTTTATAAAATAACACAGGTCAGAGGCCCCAATCCAAATCTGGCTCCTGTTTTGCTGCATATAGAGGGGTAGATAATCTTTTTATTTTAGAAAGTTTACTGCCAAAGTAAACAAGGCAGGGGGTTGGTTTTATTGCATGTTAGGAAAGAATGAACCTACTGCTTATCACTTTTATTCCAAACCTTTGCCCCAGCTATAAGGCCTCAGAGCATTACAGTAATTCTTTTTGTTCCAGTTTTGCCCATATAAAAGCCCAAAGTCTTTCCAGAAAAGATCAGTAGGCTTCCTTGTTAAGTTTACATTTTACTCCACACTACCAGCTTGACTTAGAAATGTTTCCTGGAACCCCTCTGTTTCTCCTCTGCTCTCTGGTGCATGGCTTCCTGTGAGAAGCATGTTCATTCTCCAGGAAGTTTTAGCTAAATCAGAGTAGGTGTTTTTGAGGCAGGGCTGAAAAATGAGAGGTTTTCATTCTCTTTTTGATTTTGGGGGAGGGAGGGCAAAAAGTAAGAAATTCAAGTTCTGNTCCTGGCTAAAATCTATGACTATTTACCCAGGAGGCTGATTGATTCATTTTGATGCAATCTCCACTAAATGCTCGGGCCTTGGGGAACTTCTTAAAAACTCAGTATTTATAAACTTTTTCATAGCTCAGTACTTTTGGAGTTTGTAATTGCTGCTGGGATCTCTGGTGGAATTTGTATATTCTGCCAGATAAACTGCTTCGAAGCTATCATTTCTTCAAAGCTTACTAATGTAGCAATTGAATGAACTGTATATGAGGTCTGGTACCGTTGCCACCCGAGTAAATTTTATAGCCATGTTCGAATACAATGAAATTAATCCTGATTTATTTTCATACCTGTGAAATAATAGACAGGCATTTAATTGTACAATCTTTGCAGCAATTAATTATTTCATCAGATCTTGCTATAATCAAGAAGGAAGTCAGAGAAGGAAGGACTGTGTTGCATTTTCTGTTACGCTTGCAAATGCAGCAATTAGTAGAGACAGAGGCTCATGAATAAATAAAAATTTACTGATGGTCTCTCATCTATACATATTTAAGACCCTTTTATGCTTTGAAGGAAACAATTGATTTAGACTGAAGTAAGAGTTTGTGTTATGACCGCTTTTGTAATGTCTGCAATGAACTTCCATCTCTACTCCAATTCGCAAATTGATTAACCAAAATTTAAATGCTATATTGCCTTCATTCCAAACACTTGGCTGCATCTCAATAATCTCTTCTAAACAAACATTTTTTAGTTTTTGTCACGACTTTTCAGAGAAAGAGAGGAAGAGAAAGACTCAGTTTTCTGAAGAAATGCAGTGTGTGGAAATTGGTACCTCCCATGACAATAATCTGTGGCTGTTGCCCTTCCACTGAGCTGTCACATTCCCAGGTGAGATCCTGGGACTCCAGGTGCGGCTGCAGTCTCCTGGGAAGAGATGAAAATGCTTTTGCTTGCATTTTGGGTCCAAGCCAGGTGGCAGAGTGACGCATGGGTCAGGCATGATGTGGCAGCTAATAGTGACTTCCAGCCACTTACCTACCATAGCGCCCTGGCCAGTGAGGGACTTGAGGACACATTTAACTCTTTGCTGCTAAACATGCAATTTAGGCGTGTACTTAGGTATTTTGTTAATCAGGATTGGATTTCATTGCATGCATTGCTAAACTAGTGCCTAAGATCTTTTGGTTGTTGTTGATAAGATGTTGTCTATAAGCTGCGCAACAGAGGTCCAGTCCTTTGAGACTCTTGCCATGCTCCCTCCCAAATGACTAAAGGAAGTAACAAATGTCCAGATTTCTCTAGGACTGGGATTTTAATCTTTCTTTTTGTTTATTAGATGTTTGCATGTCTATGTAAATGTAATAAAGCATAGGACTATACCATAACAATTGAAAACATAAATATTTAAGATGCTCATACTGTAGGAGACATTTGTCATGATGGTAGAATTGCAGTCAGTTTTTATTTCAGTACAGACTGTCTAGAAACTGATGGCATGTTAAGGATAGATGTTCACATTACACTCCATATATTACCCCAAGCTAATGCCTTAAAGTGATCTGTTTGCTAAGATAAATCTTCTTTATCATCTGTTTGTTTTGACAATATTACTCTTTCCATCTTCAAAGCTTCATCTGTCTGTCCACTATTAAATTTACCAGTGGAAAAAAATCAATAATCTATTACTCTCCTGATGACCCCTTTGTTACATTAGAAGGAAATGCATGTTCACCTGGGTGCGTAAGGGGGTGAGGGGTGTGTGCATTTCAGATTTCAAAACTGCCAGCTGAGCGTCACTTGCACCATGTACACAACCCATAATTCACCCTTTAAGGAAAGACCAACATACCGGTGGCACTGTGAAAGTGAGAAATGACAGTGGTAGTAACAAGCCTCTTTTAGTTCGTCTTTACCTGCAAGGTCATTGGCAGCTGTTACTAAAGGAAGCGTAGAAGTTTTCCCACAAAGACTTTCCCTTCCGTTGTTTTCTGTCCTTTCCTTCGCCCTTATCAGTAGTACCCTTTGCTCCCACAACTACCACTTTGACTAAGCAAACCCAAAGCTCTGCCCACATCTCAGCTCTCCGGAAATGGGTGCCTGCTGCGGGGCAGAGGCAGCCACTGTGCAGCTTCTTTCTCAGACTCTCATCTCATGACGGGGGGG
>VYZV01036539.1:43806-104009 GCA_013401275.1 Pandion haliaetus | reverse complement strand
GGGGGGGATATCAAGTGGTGTAACTGGAAATTAGACTGGATAAACAACTGTTGCAGTCTTTACACTTCCCCTTCCTCCCCCACTAAACCTCTTTCTGACTCAGCAACAGTGAGAACCTGCCCCTCCCCATAACTGTGTATACAAATATACTTTTTCTGCCTTGATTCAACACATGGGGCAGTGGGATATAGAATGAAAAAGTTTCAGACACTGTAAGCTTCCTATGTATCCTTTCCTACATAATCCAAAGCACTGAGTCTGTAGATAAGAAAAGAGCCTGCTGGGACCATGGTAAAAAAAAAAATCTTGTTTATGCTGCTGTTCACTACCATACCTCAGAGAACCCTGATCGATCATGTACTTGCAAATAATGTTTACTCCATGGAGAAAACAGAAAAATTCTCAGTGATTATTAACCACAATAAGGTTATTTCACCAGCTCTGAGTATAATGAAATGGTTCTTGGTTAAAAAAAAAAAAAAAAAAACCTGCTGTTTTTTTCTGCTCAGTTGACATTAAGGACATGAGATTGTGGAATTTTACCAGTAAAAAAAGTCAGTAGTTCACTCAGCTGGAGACATCAGAGACATGCCAAAACCAAAAGCTGATATCCAGCACCCTTCATTGAATTCAAATAAATAAGACTTCCCCTGATTTCAACTAATCCATTTAAGTATGTGGATCCAAACAACCCAATAGGCATCTTCCACTGTGCTCCATGTCCTTAACTCCTGTTGAGGTCAACATCTGCATTTACTCCCTTTATTGAGATGGCCCTTAGTCTGCAGCCCAGACGGGACCCACCCACCAGGCGTTCACTTAAGGTCCTCTGTTAGATTTAAGTGTAGCTGGGATGTGCCCACCAGAGCATGTGGGACCACGCAGGCAACTCTTTGGCTCACATGTTACTGCTCAGCACTTTTTCATCAACATGTAAACTGCGGGCTATCCACAAGGTTGCTGTGTAGGTGGAAGGCAAACTAGACATGGATATAAACGTGGACACCACACTTTGTTATTGCATAGACACAACTAATGAGACTTGGGGGCACACAGTAAGGCTAAGTGAGGAACAGCTACTCATTCCAATGACTACATTTCTAATGAATAAATAATATTTGGCCAGGAAAGGAGAAAGATCTTGGCTGAGTCTCAAGCCTTGTTTGGACTAGGGTTCAAATTCCTACACCAATAATTGTTCAGAGAATGCAGAATAGCTTTTATAGGAGATACTGAAACACAGTCAACTGAGAATAGCAAATGGGCTGCTAAGCTAGTCTACAGGTAACTGGGCAGCCAGGTCCAAAGTTGTGGTCTGGGTATGGATTTGGGCCTGGATGTCCTGACCTCAGCAGGTGCCCTAACAATAGCGTGTTGGCTTTCCTAGAGGAGGGAAAAGCATCTCTCTTTCTCTTTGGCATTTTGACCAGAAATCCTATCCTACCATGGAAACCTTGTGAAAATTTCATCAAAACTGGCATATTCCCAAGAAAAGTCTCAATTTCAACAAACCGGCATTTTCCAATGATAAACTGTGTTTCTGGAAAATACCCAAATAACTCTACTGCTTGGCACCTGTTTAAGTTGCTAAATATTGAATCAAGTGGTTCACATTACCATGGAACACCATAACATTTTTCATTATATGATACTCGGAAAAAAGGCAGCTATATCAGAGGGGAATTTTTGCTGAGGGTCTCTTTTTTGTAGTACCAAAGAGCACTCTGGGAAGGGTGAAAGCTCAGGGGTGATCAGATCATGAAGCATGTGAGACTCCTACTGCATGATCAAAATCCTCAGGCTTTCGTTGCCCAAGATGAAGCATTGGCAGCAATGCCTGTGCAAGGTATAGCTGTCCTTTCTGCTCTCACTCCCACATAACCCTTCACATGTGTCTGCACACCCCCTTGTGATGAACTGTAATAGGGAAGTTAAACTGGTTTTAGAAAAAAAGTCCAACATGTTTCTGTGAAAGTGGGTTTCATCCACCACAGCTTCACAGACAGTTCTGCCCACACAGCTGAGAAAGTCCAGCAACAGGTCAGGAACAAAAGAAGGCGTGAAAAGGGGCAAAGCAGACTTATGGGGACCTCATGGGTGGAGACAACCAGCAAGTCTGTGGGGCAGAAAACTGAAGATAAAAGGTGTGACATTGCTCCTAACTTAAGTAGGTATTTGATGTCAAGATGTGTTTCGGCCTCTTCTTACAGGCTTGATTCAAAACCCACTAATGTCCACAGAATTCCCTTTTAGTGACTTCAAGAGTTCTGGTCTCTAAAGTTATTCTGTTTTCTAGCCCATCAGTAAGAACCAAACCAAATTATGTTTGCTTTTGGTAGGACAGGAATAGAAAATCCCTGAGGATATTTTCTTGTTTTCTTCAGAGTTCATGAAGATTTCTTACTCAGATGTAAACCTCAACAGTGAGATTCATTCTAATTTTATGTATCTAATGTCTTTACACAACTAATGATTGGGCGTGATTCATCTCAGCTACCTGAGATGACTACTTTGGGATGAGATGAAAGGCACCACAGGCAACATTGATTTTGTTGATTACTTCCCGTCTGACCATTACGGATGAATCCTCTTCCAAGTGTTAGAAGTAGAAAACAACATCTCTTCACAGTCATGTTAACGTTTGTGCCATGGAGCTCTTAACAAGCTTCTTGATGACTCAGATGGCATAGCTTCAAAGGGATGAGGCATGGCTAGTCTGAAATGCTTATTTTCTATCTGTTTATGCACACACATAAGAGTTACTTAAAATACATACATGCTGAATGTCCATTTTCTTCCATAATCTGTAGACTCTCCACTACAAAGACTTGACTCCTTGATGCCTGGCACCCTGTAGGGTCACTTATGTGACTGCAAAATGGATGCTTACTCGTGTTGTGAGTTTTACATCTGCTTAGCACAGCTGTGAATGGCCAAATTTAGTACAGGGTGGAAGAGAATGGAGTCCTCAGGAGTGCTATTCTCTTTGCAGTTTTTTTCTCCCCTCAGTGCAAAGCTACAACGAGGAATTTCTAACAGTCATTCAAAACATGTACTTAACCCAATGAAACTCTGAGAGAACATTCTCTTTGACAGGAAAACGCGTGACTAACTCAGGGCAGGTCTGACAAAATCATCAAAAAATCATGAGACACATAAATACAGGTGAATTTCGTTCCTCCCCTCTCCCGTTTCAACAGCTACAAATTAACTGTAAATGGTTATTTAAAAAAAAAAAAAATCCTGTGTGACATTTATTAGCTGTAGGGCAGTTGGAGGCTAACATTTTCTATTTATTCCAACAGCATATGGAAGATAAGCAATGGCACAGCAGGACACGGTGCTGTGGAAAGACCCCCTGCCATTTCCAGCTGGTACCCTGGATCAATGTAAATTCATTGACCTCTGTGCTATGGCTGTTAATGTGACTTCTTGTGATGTGGGTTCCTATTCACTGGAAATGGGACTGTTCTCTTCAGGGTGGCATATTCTGTAGTTTTGGGACACCCCACCGATCAAGAAATAAATGAATGGCTCTTCCATATTTTTTTCTCTCTCTCCCTGCTGGTGGGGTAATTATAGTTTTAAATTACTGTTATTAACTTAATGACCTGTTACTCGGTGAGGAGAGTACTGTGAGGAGCTTTATATTGGCACCGGCAAACGGCAACTGTCCAGTCCACCTCAGATGCTGGAGGCTGCAGAGACATGGTTTAGCCATTGAGAAAGCCCTCATGCTGGTGGACTTCCATGGCGGGCAAGTTTCTCATTCTCTTGGAAGTTTTCAGGGGCATCCCAAAATGCAGAAGTTGAGGTCTGGTAGATAATATGGGCCTTTTCTGCCCAAAGAGGATAAACACTGAAGTAATCAACTCCCGTTCAGAAACTTTACCACAGAAAGCAACAGGATTTAGGGGTGTTAGTAGGATGGAGATTTTAAAAGATTTTTTCCAAAGCTTTGCCAGTATGTTTAAATTTGGGCCAATATTCAGCAGTAAGCCAATAAAGTGAGCCCAGAGTAGCATGTCTGCAGACAACTGTTAGGCTGAGAAGATCCTTGTGCTCCTCTGTACCAAGGAAACATCATGGGAAGGCAAAAAGCATTGCAAAAGGTTATTGAAGAGAAGGCAGGGTTGGGGTTAATGTCATCTGAATTTTGAATGTGGCACTTATCTTACACCACACAGAGGCCAACAACTGGGTTAGTCCTTGTGTCTTGACAGGCTTCCTTTCCAGCTTTGATACCTATTCCCCGATGCAATGAACTGCCCCATGGAAATTTCTCTCCACTGACTAGAGAGAGAGAGGGGCTAAACAGTTCAGCTGAAGACGTTTACACTGCAGCCCTGACAGTAGCCAAGGTAACATTTAATATAACAAGTAAGCTAGCAGAAGCAGCAGCTTATGGAGATTGGAACAGGATCTAAATTAACACTACTAGCACCAACTCCTCAACAAGACCATGCTGCCCCTTCCAAAGGAAACATCATTTTACAGTGCAAGAACTTGATGCAGAAAAATGCACCACTCTTGCAGGTGAAATCTAACAGTAGGTCCCTGCAATGATATGTGGATAATATACCAAATGCAGGAAAGGCTGGAGACTGTGGGGCTCCCAGAGACAAGTGCAAATTTGCTTTCTGCCCATCATTTTCTGGAAAGACTCCAAATCAGGTTAACAGTTGGCTTATTTCCAGTTAGGAATTTGTAGCAGTTGAGTCATTGCTGCCAGGGCTGTCTCAATTTGAGGAAAGGGTTTTTTTTGAAAGCTATCCTTGTTAGTAACTACTGAAAATCCTCAGTCTCAGCAAAAATCAAATCTAATTTCTGAGAGAAGAGCAAGGGTTAAACACACATGTGGATATTTCTTTGTCACACTGCTTTCTTTGTGACTCTAATTTTTCCTGCCCTTTCCAAGGCTCCATTGGGAAGGACTGGATGCATTTTCCTTGGAAGTCAAGGCAGAAATGTGAAAGTATGAGCAGAAAATGAAAAGCTCTTCAGTCAAGGGATTAGCTCACAGTGAGAGTGAGTGGAGTACATCCTAAACATATAAATATCAATGAGACCTCCCTAATATGCCTTGATATGCAGTTGTATGCCATCTATCAAAGGTGTTAAAGAGACAGCTAAAGTGAGAAGAAAAATCCTTAAGTTGAATAAAGTGAAAATCATAGATCAAACCTTATTAACACCTGTCACTTACAACACCCACATCAGAGGAAGAAATTAACACCTCCTGACACAAATCCCACATATACAAAAAGCAAGTAATACACACGAAAAAGCACAAAAAGGGATGAATATTAAAGCAATCACTCAAAGGGAGGATTCATCTCCTGCTCCTAACTATGCATGAAGCAAAAAATAAAATGCCTATAGAGAAATTTTATAGCAGAAAAACATCTGGGTACACCAGGGACCAGAGTCAAAGCGTGGAAGCTGTGAAGAGCAGATGAAGAAGAACTCAGTTTGATCAAATGTGGATGAATAAATATCAGTGAACTGAGAAATAATGAATACTTAGATGAGTAATGGGGCTAAACATTGATTTAAAATTAAGCACCTGTTTAGAAGCAAAACCAATCCTTTTAAAGTACCAACAAAAAGCAAGAGGCTGAAGCTAGAGCAGTGACAAATACTGCTGTGACAGAAAACCCCTACAGTACGCTGGTTGGATAGAGATAACAGAGGTAAATAAGTTTAAAGCGATGAATTTAAGGGATGTGTGTGTGTTTGATTTTCTCTCTCCTTCAGTACAGGTCAAAATTACTGGAGGTTGCAATCATGTTGAAATGAAAAGACCAGAAGAGATCTAGGGAGAGGAGAAATGTTCTGTGTCTAATTTACTGTGAGGTGAGGGAAAACCGTGATGAGCCATGTAGTCTTGTTTCACTGTTTTGCTGCTCTGTACAGCTGCGCTAGCAATACTGATGTCTGGTCATCCATTAACTTTTGGTGTCTATAAATATACCACTGCCCCTTGCTGGCAGCAATGGTTAAGCCTCTGAAATCCTCATCTCTAGGAGGACTACTCCAGGGCCATCCTACCTCTGCTGTTCACCACATTTTGATTGGCTTTATAGCCCCCAATGTAAGCACAAATCTTCCCTTGAGTTTGGGGATGCAACAGCCATTGGGAAACTGCTTATTATGGCTGTGTTTGCTGGCAGTGTCCCTCATCCAACAAGGCTCAGTTTCTCCTGGCCATGTGAGGCCAAGGATGAGAGTGTGTGTTCATGTATGTGTGTCTATAAAGGGAAGGCTAGGACTGTACTTTTTACTGAGGGAGTTACAGATGCTGCAGCCTACTCACTCACTCTCTCTTCCCCTCTTATACTCCTACCCCCATCAGAGCTAGAAATACTCCAGAGACTGCAGTAACCTATGCTGGCTGGGAATGGTGCCAAAGTAGCTGTTGGCTGAGAGTTGCTGGAGTCTGCCTCAGCGTGGCCTTTCATACGCTCCACACAACCCTCCTAAACCCTGGGGGATTAGTACCCCTCTGAGCCCCATTATGCCATCTGTCAAAGAGCTCCCCACATGAGGGAAATGCTCAGCTGGCCAAGGAGAGCTGGAGGCTGGGCAGTACAAAGACCTTCGTTCACTTCTCAGTGGAGGCTCTTAATTTTTAGACTCGCTGACTGCATATATACAGTGCAAAATGCTCAAAGTGACTACTTCCTGAGATTAGGAATTAAAACAAACAAGTAAACAGAGAAGCAATGTTAGCCTGCTTGCTTCTGCCCTACTATTAAAAACAGTTTTATGACCTGAAAATTATACACCAACTGATTTTGGCAGTGCTCTCTCAACTAATCTACCCCGCACATACATGCATCTGTCTTCTTACTTACAGTTAGCTGTCACCGCAGGACTCTGTCTTTATTTTCTTCAACAGATTTTCAGTGGGTTCTTCAGCCTTAAAAATAAACAAGCTCTCCTGGGGTATATGTTTGTCTCCTCAGCTCCTATGTGCAGGTTGCTGCATGATTCCTGCTGGCTGTATGGAGTTTTATATCCCAGAGCTCTGTACAGACCTACCATGTGGCAGAATGGGAGTGGAAGCCAACAGATGAATTATGGAAGTTGCTGGGTATTTGCAGCAAAAGGAACGCTGCCTTCCATAGAAACATGCGGATGGATCTTGCTTATCCTTTTGCATTTCATACTGACATGGTCAGTGGGGTACAGGGCCTTGTACACTGGGACTCCCCTGACTGCTGAGGCCTCAGGACAGGCAAAACATGGTGAAAAATAAACTGACCTGAGTCACTTTGTGTGCACCTGTCTTAAACATGGAAACTCATTCCTTTTTGCATGTACCTTCACTTCCTTCAGACTGCCAAAACCTTTGGGCCCGCAGAAGTCAGAGCATTAGGAAACAGGCTATAAGCCCTACTTTACCATCTGAGCCCAGCTGATGGTTTTAGGGGATTTAATTTTTTTAATTACTGCACTTGGAGAGTTGGCCTATGTGAGAACTCTGAATCACAGAATCACAAAAAAGTCTAGGCTGGAAGAGACCTCTGGAGATCATCTAGTCCAACCTTCTGTTGAAAGCAGTCTTTAGATTAGGTTATTCAGGGCCTTGCCACGCCAAGCCTTGAGTATTTCCAGTGAGGAAGTCTCCACTTCTTCTTTGGGCAACCTGTTCCAATGTTTAATTGTTCTCACGGTGAAGGTTATTTTTTATATCCAGGTGGAATTTCTGTTGAAGCCAGTTGTGCCCATTGCCTCTTGTCCTGTCACTTTGCATCCCCGTGAAGAAAGTACCTTCATCTTCTCTATAACTGCCTGTAGGTATTGGAAGATTGTGATTAGATTCCCCCTAGCCTTCCCTTTTCAAGGCTGAACAATCCCAATTCCTTCAGCCTTTCTTCATATGTCAAGTTCTCCAACCTCTGATCACCTTGGTGACCTGGACTGTCTCAGATTTTTTAGCTGTTCCAAGTCAAACTGCATTTGTCTTCATTTCTGTACTCATCTTGGCACTTACCGGCCATGTTGGGTCAGGCACAAAATGCAGCCACGCATGAATAAGCTGCAGAAATGACTTGGCTCCTCCTTTATAGAGCCTGTGGGACCTTTGCAACGGTGCTGTAAGAAGCTTCTTTGGCTGCGAAGCCTGCTGTAAGTCTGTAGTGGATCAATCCTGCACTCGGGTCTCTGAGGCCTCTAGGTTAGTACACAGTTCATCTGTACTAAGCATACTTACACACACACGCACACGTAAAGTCCCTCTCTTAGAAAGCTGGTTTAACTGATCTGTTTGGAATGCTCAGGCCATATGGTTCTGATTATTTATATAGATAAGCGTGTGTATTTTTCTCTGCCTAAAAATAACCAGACTTAGGGAAGGAAGATGCTTTTGTGTAAATTATTTAAAAATAGGAAAGCTGTTAATCCCTTGAGAAAACCCTCACTAGTGTTGCATGCAGTGCCAGGAAGCCCCTCAGACAACAGGGCATGGAGCTTGGCTGCTCAACCATGCTTCAGCCACAGCCTTTTACAGCCTCAGTGTGACCAGCCCGGCTGCTCCCTCTTCAGTTAGTGCACATTCCTGCAGAACAGCTGATGAAAGGCAGCTGCAGGGCAAATATAACTTGTGGCCTTCTGTGTTGTGGCTTCTTTTCTTCCTCAACACTCTGAGTTTTCAACAGCACCCTTAAACTCTCACCGAATGAGGCTCTAATGAGGCTGGAAGGCTGAATGCTAACATCTGTGACTGCTCACAGCCTAAGTTGCCATGGTGGATGTTGCTCTAAACTGCCTAGCAGGCTCGGACAGGATGAGCAATGTGGATATATGTGGTGAAGAAATTCAGGCCTAAGATGGGTGGGTCTATCTAAGGTCTAAACTGGGTTGGATGAGGGGCCCCAGGTATGGTTGAAGAACATGCACCATCCTCCTTTTCTGCTCCTCCTTCGTGTGCTTTGAAGCTGGTGTCTTAAGCAGGGAAAAGTATCACCCACGGCTCCTTGCAGCCACCATGTTTCCCCTCCATCTATCCCATACTTGGCTGGCTATGCTGCATCTTGGCATAAGCACAGAAGGCAGCTAGGCCATGGTTGCCTTTTAACTGGGCATGTTTGTTGTTCTTGGCAGTTGGCTGTCCTAGAAACTGTGTCCTACAACTGTACCTATGCTTACTGAAGGATTTCATAAAGTTAAACACACTAACACTTGACACTAACATCTCAGATACAGGTGTGAACATGATAGAAAATGTCCATACTGTTCATTCTAGTACATATAAACAAACAATTAAACTTTGAATTTCTCCTCAGTTATGGCATCATTCCTTGTGACATTCTTCACAGGACAGTGTTCCCTTTTTTGCTGATCCTGAGTAAAAAAACCTCTTTACAAGATTTATATTTATATAGAGCTCTCTCTAACAAAGACTTTTTATGGCACAATTCATAACCTTCCTTCACGCCCTTCCATCCGTAGTCTCATCCCGTAAGAAAGTGTTTCCTGAGGGTGAAATTGCGAGGGGACCAGTTATTTCTGTTTCCCTGACATTTCTTATTACAATCTTCCTCATTCCCCTAAATGGTTTGTTTCTGACTGTCAGCATTGCACAATCTCTTTTATGACAGTGGAGGAGATCTGACATTTAGCTGAGCTTTGCATTGGTTATTTGGGTGTAACAGTGCAGTGAATGGTTATTATTAATATTATTATCCCTTTCTGAAGTTGCTGCAGGAACATAAAAAGTCATTCTGCAACCCAGTTCCTCTCCTGTGGGAAGCATTGGCCTAGTGAATCATGCTAGCTCCCCCCAGTTTCACAGAAGATCCAGACTTGTGTCCCATCCAAGGATTTCAGATCCTACATGCTTTCATGGCTGTCACTTCTGCACTATGGGAGCACCTTCCCATTTCATCCTCCCACCACTTCTGTGAAGCAGGGAAAATAGAATTACACCCATGCTGTACATGGGGACCTAAAACATAAGCAGACCATGTAATATGTCTTTGATTCCACACTGGAAGTCTGTGGGAGGTCAAGAGCTTAGCTCAAATTCCCCCCTTGGAAGCAAGCGGTCTCACCGCTGGATGACCTCTTCATCTCTACAGCTACCTCCTGCAAGCCTACGGGGACCTCATCTTCTGCTTCTGTTTCTCAATCAGTGTTTTCACAGCAGAGCTCAGGCTTGGAGCTTTGCTCTGGGCTGCATTACAGAGCACTGAGCTGGCACTCAGTTTAGGAGATGACTGCCAAACAAGTGGGCTCCAAAGCCTTTCAGCAGCCCAGTGGATGCCAGCCAACCCCAGCCACGTGGCACCTTCTTCCTGCACTTTGGGAGCAGGGAGAGGGGACTAGTCTTCCCACCTTGCCTCCAGGTGGCCAGCAATAACGATCTCATTCATGAGAGACCAGATCCCCTTGTGCATCCCATCAGAGCTCCCTGGGTTCAGGTCCAGCAGATGAACTACCGTACCATACCACTGGGGTATATACATGCATAATAACGATTAACATGGTGCACAGAAGTTTTGAGATAAAAATCTCAGACTGTGGCTTGATCTATGGTAGAAGATACCAAGAAGTGTTGAGTCAAGATCCCCTGCTCATTCAAAACAAGGTGACAGGGGAAACTGTTCCACTTGCCGCCTCCTCTTCCTCTGAAAGGTGCTGTGATTAATTACTGATAGGTAGTCAGAAAAAGGGATTTCTTCTCTGCTGAACAACAGCTAGACTCTGTTTTCATGCTGGTGGCAGAACTGGTGTTATTGTTTGAAATCCTCCAAGGATATATACTAATTAGTAGCAACAGTGAGTTCCAGAGATCCAGTGCTCAGCCCTGACCCATTTCTCCAACACAAGGACTGTCACTGGAAGTTCACCTGGGAGAGTTTAAAAAAGCCCCAAACAAAACCAAGCCTTTGAAGCAATGTGTTTCAGAGATATGTTCAATGTAACAAGGGACAAATAGTATTTCTGTGGGGGTCTAACTGAGAGTCATTCTGGAGCTGAGAGAGCATCACCAAAATAATTAAAGATATTCCTTTGAGATGACCTCCTAGTTACCTTCTTCCATCACAAGCAATTCCTAATTGTCAGAAATCATCCTTTTTTGTTGTTGCAGTTGATTTCAAGGGCTAAGAAGAGTAAGGAATTTTCCTCCAGGCAAAGAAAGGTAGCTGGAGATTTACACATGTTTTCAGTGGAAGTACACTAAATCCGTATGTCTACATTTGGAAGCATGCTCTGTTGTTTTTGGACATGAAAATAATGAAGTTAAGCTTTCTGTTTTACAAAAAAATAAAGTCTAATGGAAGGAAATCAGTCCACAGAGCCAATTTTGGATTTTCTCCTACATTTTTTTAGATTTAAAGAACTTTGAAATGCAGGTTAACTCCAGCCCAGGGGAGATTAAAAACCTGAAAAATTCTTATTCCAATTCCAACTAACTCGGAGAAAATAGGGCTGCCTTGTTTCAGGTTTTTTCCTAATACATCTACCAAATTCTTGTTTTCTCATCTATTTTGGGATATTTTTCTTGCTTGAATTTATTTTCTTGTAGAAGTGTTAAAGCCTATCACTAGGTTCAAAAGAAATATGGGATTCTGCTGCCTGCAGACAAGCCTCAATAAATGTACTTAAAAACTTCTGTTTAAGAGTTAGTCAACTGCAGGGTCTGTAGACTGGGAAGAAAATATATGCAGAAGTATTTTTCAGGAAGTACACCAACAAGTCAGGTTAGAGCTGAATTTAAGTTTTGTGAAATGAAGATTCAAACCAATAGAAATGTTGCTGTATTTAAGCATTCCAATGAAAACAATTTTGATTGGAATTATTCCCTTGCTGGGTTTGTAAGCCAGACACTGCATCATTTTGCTAGAAAAGAAGAGCCAGATTTGTTAGCTTCCAGTAAGTTTCACAGTCTATTTTCATTCTTTATGTGGAGTGAAATACAGAAAGTAAGTATGCAATGACAAAAATTGAAATGCAAATTAAGTTTTTAAAATTATTTGCTGTGAGCAACATAGAAATGTAAATGCACTGAAAAATATGATCTCTGGGTTGAACATTTCCCCTGCTTAATTTCAAATCAGAGAGGAATTTCTGTACTTTGAAATTGTGTTTTACGGTGGATGTTTGCAATGCTCTCCCAGGTGCATAATACAAAGGAGTGTTAATTATTTAACAATGTGTACAGGCAGTCCATGGGAATGGGGAGAGTGGGAAATAAGCAAGAAGAGTGGAAAGAAACAAAGAGAGCAACCTAATGTAAATAATGAAACTTATAAAGCGCTGTCCTAAAAAAAAACTTCAGGATTACCATAGCAACAGAAGACAGGAGCATGGCATGGGCAGCATCTCTATCCCCCTCAAAGACAGCTGCTCTTGAAAGGAAGTGAGCTTCTGAGATGAGCTTTAGACTTTTTTTTTTTTTTTTTTTTTGATCCTTTGCCTAGAAGGTTGGAATCTGTTCCCTTAGATGCAGATGCCTTCCAGGAGGTGCATAAATGTCCCTTCTGGCACTCACTCTTCTTTGGCAGAGCTTGGACCCTTCCCAAACAGTGACTGCTTCCTGGAAGAGTACTGTCCATGCCAGTCCTGAGGAATGATCTTTCATACCGACTCCAGGCTTAAAGCCAAAATAGACCTTCACAGCATGTAGTTTCTATACTTAGACCATAAATATCATACCAGTGCCCTCTCTCAGACCCCAGACTCTATCTAAACTAGAGTTTGGGAGACCACATCAGAGAGGACTGGAGAAGGTGAGGTTCCAGCAATGCTACAAGACCCTGCAGTGGCAGGACATGATTTTAGGTGTTACACCAGGATGTTATTTGTGTGTATACATGGGTCTTGAAAGCCAACTCTGTAGATAACATTGTAAGTCACCATGGTAATGAAGCAATTATCATTTAAACAATCTTACAAATTAATGCAGCTTCCACTGAAATTGCCAGGGGCTGAGTTTTTGTCTTCAGTGGAAGCAAGTCTAGATCTTTATTGCTTCATAGCATTTTTTCATACATGCTAGAGCTTGGGAGAATTAAATAATTCATATACCAAGTTGAAATCATAAATAATCGGTGAGGGGGGGGTTAAAATTCACAGTACATAAGAAAAGATGGATCATTATAGCTTCCTATAGAGCTTCCCTTATAGTCAAGCCTTGGGGTTCAGTGCCATAACATAATAAAACCAGTGAAACTGTAATTAAACTTTTCTTCTCCAGCCCCTTGAAATTCAGATGGGAAAAATGCAGGAAGGGGATATGATTCAAATGGTGATGGGGAGGAATGGTAATGACACAGAGTCAAAGAGAGGTCATTCTGAAACACACCTTGGAGACAGCAGGTGCTGTAATAAATTAACTCTATATTCTTCTTCAAAGCAGGGCAAAAGAGACACAGAGGAAATCCAAGGAAGAGTAAATTGCATATGGCAGAGCCTGCCAAGCAATAACCTGCTGATTTAGGGTCCATTCTTGGAGGTGCTCCATGCTCAAAACATCCATCTACAGACAACTGAACAAACAGGGCCAGACTTGTTCTTGCATTGCAGCCCTTTTCCTGTGCTGGTGCCTTTCCAGCATGGTGCATTGATCTACCAGTGACTGAGGTGGCTCACTCTGGCCGATGAAAGGCATTGAAACACAAGATGTCCCTGGAGGAGTTTTGGAACCATCTCTCCTTCCATACATACACTGAAATAATTACAGTCCCACCTAACCTATTTAGTGACCCATGGCTGTGGACTTGAATTCCTATTCTAGAAAATGGCTCTAGGGGAACTGCAGTAGCCTGCCCTCCCCAGCTAATCCAGGCAGGAGGACATTTCATCCCTTTCCCTCCTTTATCATGGAGGGTAAATCAAGGGATCAAGGTTTTGAGGTACAGTAAAATTCACAGCCCTCCTGTGTGGAGCCCTCCTCCTGACAGAGAGGAGCACAGAAATCTGATGGTGCATTTAAAAAGACCTAAGACTGCAGTAGCCTGATGTTTTCACCCAAGACTTAGATGAACTCAATGACGCACACAAATAGGCTCACTACTGCTCATTTCATCCTCCTCTGACATTTTATAAACTAGGTATTGAAAATCAATGTATGAATTACACCATTTTGAAAATTGCGTGGAGAACCCCCCCAAACAATCAGGAGAAACCCAATCCAGCATCAATAATTGCTAAACAGACAGCTTTATGGCTACAGCCTTAAGGCTTTGGAACAAAAGATTTTACTTGTAGTCATTGCTGTGGTTGAATGTTAATCACCCCAGACTATGAAGTTTTGTTGACACTTGCAGGCTCTGAAATTACATGACCTAGATTCTGCATCTCCTTTTTCTCATTTCAGAAGTCCAGATTTGAGAAGCAGATCTCTGTTTGCAACATTTTAGTGATCTGCAATTTACACAAAAGAATGGGAGTCAGTAGACAGCTTTTGACATTACATTTTTTGGTGGGAAGTTTTACTGTGCACTCCATCTTTTGATCCTGTATCCATATGCTGAAAATATATGAAGCTTTGTGTATGCAAGGTTAGTAGGATTGAATCTTAAATGGAAATCAGAGGGCTTTTCTATCTTTTCTTCCCCCGTGTACATTGTTTATATAGATGCCATGGTATACTCAAATATAGTCTTCTACTTGATAATATTTACAAAATACGTCTTAGCTGAACTGAGAGAAAGTGGGTAATTTGCCTGTCTGGATTTCTGGAAGTAATTAATTTTTTAGTGAAACAAACTCAGCTAACCTTCTTGAAGAGCTACATTTTGCTTCAGGTCTGAAACATTGTTAGTTTGTTTTAGTTATCTTTGAGAGAAAGAGACTATTTAACGTTTTTTTTTTCTGGTCTCTCCCTGCTGAAGGACATAAGGGGCTATGGAAAGAAATAAGATCTCTTTAGTTAATGGATTTTACATGGGAATTAATAGGAGAAAGAATGGTGGTCCTTTCTAGGTACAAGTTTAATTCACTATCAAGGGTTGGTAGACAAATCAATGGTCATGACATGCCTTGGATATTCTTGCCTGAAGAGGAAGAGTCTTTGCCTATAAGGTACAGAAGATTTATGTTCTTGAGGAATAGCTGATCATCTTTGTATGTGTCAGAAGCAGAGATGACTTCCTTGACATCCAGATCCAAGCAGTAGCACAGCACATCCTGTCACAGAAGTGGAGGTTGTATCACAAGGACAGGGAGTAAGAAACAGCTTGGATAAGGAGAGAAAAGGAAATTATGTCCCTGTATGGTTAGATGGAGGAGGACAATGCATAAGAACTAATGGAGTACAGGTTCACAAAAATGGGAAACAAAATAACTTCCGTCCAACTCAAACTGGGCAACTCGGAAAGTAGCTAGGATTGGCCAAAAGAGGAGAAAAGTCTTAGGAAAATTGAGCAGGTCTTCTGCAAGGAGAAGAGTAGAATGGTGCAGCTACTTAATAGGAGAAGGAGGGGAAGCTTTTGTTAACTACAGATGAGATCCTGAGGTATGGAGGGTAGTGATCTGCACTGGAGCTGGTGACACCATAGGAAGCTTCATTGCACAGATCCTGGGAGACATTGCAAATGGGAGGAGACATCTCTCCTGGTAGCAGAGAAGCAAGATGTTGGGGAGGATAGGAAGATCCTTTCGGTTCTGTGACATTGGAAGGGAAAGGAAAAAGAGGAGACACTTTTCATCACAGCCCATATTACCATTATGGGGCCATATGTGATTCCAAGTCAGAGAGAGCACTTGAATACTTATAGATTTGAAACACTAAAATGTGAGATGTTTGGCAGTTATCACTTCTGCTCGGCTTTCATTGGACAACACAACTGTCTTCTTCTTAAACATCTGTTTGCAATGTGGGAACATAAGTTAATGAACGCTGTAAATTGGTTATCTGAATATTCCTGAAGGTCCATAAAGTCATGGTCCTCCAAACTCAAGAAAGTTGGGGTTTTTTTTTGGAAAAAAGGCATCCTGTAGGAAAAAGCACCTGTAAAACAAACATTTCCCAAATGTAAAGAACAGGAAAGAAATGGGAGTTAATAACCATGAATGTAAGTTACAAGTTTTAAAATATAAGTGTTGATAGAAAAAGCTAAAGGATCAGTGGAATAGTAACAGTTGCCAGGATTACAGACAGTAAGAACAAATACTTTTGGGGGGGTGTGTGAAACTAAGGTCAGGTATAAATTTTTTACTGCATACAGATGTAGAATCATGTAATAAGGAAATGTAAAATCATAAACGGAAATGCAAAAATGTTCAGCAAATATTTCTGTTCTGTATTTGAAGGACTGAAAACAAAAAAGAAAACCCCATCCCAAGTGATGTGGTGGATGAAAAAGAATTTTTACTAAACTTATCAAAAGAAGCTTTGAAGCAGCATTTAATACCAGACTTCAAATAAACAAATCAAGAAAAAAATTTACATTTAACAGTTGAGAAGGGCTGAGGCGAGAATTACCCTAAACCTCTGTGGTTAGTTGGTAATTCATCCTGGTAATTAAGGCAATGCCATATCATTAGAGAATCCTCTTGTGATTCCTATAGTTAGACAGAAAAGGAATAAACCAGAGAAGATCAGTCAGCTTGATGTTCCTTACCGGCCAGACAGTGGGGCAGTGAATTCAGGACTCTGTCAATGAAGAGTTAGAGCTTTAGAAGGTAATTGATGCCAGGCAAAATGGTTTTAATGGAAGGTACATCTTGTTAAATAAGTCCATTATCTCTTTTTGAAAAGATTATCGGCTTGGATGATTAAGACAGCTGTGCTGAGGTGGTACCTTTTGGTTTCTCCAAGGCGCTTCACTTAATACTGCCTGACACACTGATTAAAATCTTGCATTATAAGGAATCAACAGGGCACAAAATAGATGGATGAAAAACTGGCTCAGTGACAGACATTGAAATGGAGTTGTTAATGTAGCTGTTCCTGAGTGAGGCTATTAGTACAGAACTTGTCTGGGCACCAGCTCTTGGTCTGATACCATATGATGTTTTCATCACTAACGTAACAGGTGATAATAAATATTTGCTGGTTAACACATATTGTGAGAAGGATGATTGGAAATGTCTGCTTTTTTAGTTTTCATCCAGAAAATTAAGTCTCATATGGTCTAATCAAGGTACAAGGACATGAAGGAAAGAAAACAAATGTCTCCACAGGGGCTATATGAAATAAGAGTATGTTTGTAGGAGAGTGATACTTTCTTTGGACACAACATTGGGTGGTTAATTAACAAAATATTTCATTCAGTTGAGCTGACCATCCTTCCAGACAGATATGGAAAGAACGAAAAGACTCCAGAAGAGGCCAAAACATTAGCTGGGAGCTAGGAAATTAGCCTTCCTTTAGAAAGTTTAAAATGCACAATCTATTCAGGTTATTCAAGAAAAAGTGAGAATGAGAGATTTGGTCCTTGTTATGGGTTTGTGTGGAGCAGTTTTCTTTGGTGGCAGGGGAGGGGGGCTGCAGAGATGGCTCCTTAAAGAAGCTGCTAGAAGGTCCCCGGCGCCAAAATGTCGGACCCGCCTCTGGGAGGGGAGTGATGGTGGCAGCACCTCTGGGAGAACAGATTTAAGAAGGGGAACCGGCAGTGTGGGGGTTGGGAAACATGAGGGGAACATCTCTGCCGATACTGGAGTCATGGAAGAAGGAGGGGGAGGAGGGGCGCCTGAGGAGGCTGATGGCTCTGCAGCCCGTGGTGAGAAGGCAGGCTGTCCCCCTGCAGCCCATGGGGGTGAACGGTGGAGCGGAGGATCCCGAAGATGGCGGTAACTCCATGGTAAAAACCGCGCTGAAGCAGTGTGAGACGGGAGAGCAGCCCGCGGAAAGGACCCGCGCCAGGGAAGTTCAGGAAGAACTGAAGCNGGTGAAGGACTGTCTCCCGTGGGAGGGACCCCACGGTGTAGCAGGGGACGAGTGAGGAATCCTCCCCCTGAGTCAAGGAACAACAAAGACAATATATGGCGAGCTGACTCAACCCCCATTCCCTGTTCCCCTGCGCCGCCGGGGGGAGGAGGTAGAAAGCACCAGGAACGGAGCTGAGCCGGGTAGGCGGGAGGGGTGGGGGGAGGTGTTCTGATGTTTGGTTTCCCTTCCTAATATCCTTGTGTTTTGTTTTTGTTTTGATTTGAAGTAAATTAAATTGCTTTTGTTTCTTCCCCAAGTTGAGCCTGTCTTTTGCCTGTGACCACAAGTGGGGAGTGATCCCTCCCAGTCCTTGTCTCGACCCACGAGCCTGCCTTTGTATTTTCTCCTCATCCCAACATGGCCAGGCGCGTGGGTGGGGGGTGAGTGAGCGGCTTCGTGGTGCTTTGTTACCGACTGAGCTGAAACCACGACAGTCCTCTATACGTCCCTGGAGATTGTTAAGAATAAACGTCAAATACATCAGCAGTTTAGGTAAAGCTGATCCCTTCCTGGAACAAGATGAACTAAGAGACCTCTCAGGGTCTCTCCCAGCCTTGTTCTCTATTATATTGTGACATGATGGGTTATAAGTTAGAAAAAAATGGCAATGCCCTAGTTGTGAGAGTAATTAAACATTGCAGAAGCTACCAGCAAAGGTGCTGAACAAGCCCTCCCTTGAAGTCTTTACAAGGAGAGTAGCTATCTCTAGTAAACAGATGCTTAGTTCAGTTTTTTGGGAAGAATGCAATGACCTGTGCACATCCACAAGATCCTGGTGTCCTGCCGCCTCCTGGCCTTCCAACCTGACTGTTAATCTATAAAATGGGAATATTTCTGTCAACATGTCTTTGCTACTTACACCTCCATGCATCTTCTTATTTGATTGACTTTCTAGGTAGTACCTGAGCATCTCACTGTCTTGTATTAATTAAATATTCACAATGCTGAGGTCAAGTCTCTTCATGGTGCTTTTTCAATGTACAGCACTAGACTCACAAAGTTACCTTTGAAACTATAAATCTTGACTTTTCTGGGGGCTGAGATATTTTAAAAAGTCTGATGGAGTGGTAAAGCATTCAGCTGTGTCATCAGGCTGTTCTGTGTATCTCCTGAGGTCTTGGATGCATCTCAACTACTTCCCTCTGTCACCCTTTGTGTCTGGCTTGGGGTTTCTCATAAGGTGGTATTGCAATTTTCCCCCAAAATGCTTGTGTCAGGGAAATCTAGCTAGAGCTAGATGATTTAAATTATTTTGGACCTTTTACTTGGTAAAATGAAGAACATAATGCTAGAATTGAATCCTCCTTAATTAACAGAAAGGTGAATAGACTGGTGTTTTGGGTGCAGACTTAGGGCTCAAGGTGGTGCAGTGAGACGGAGCTGCAGCCAAACTACCGCTCTGCATGTTGCAGCCTCTCCCTGTCCCTGCAATGGGCTGCCACAGAGAAGGACTCCCAGCACTTCTGGTTTCCTATTTCTCATACCCACTTCTGCAACAAGGGCTTATCTCTGACATATGAAGAAATGCCGGTCATTTTTGGTAAAATTCCAAGAAACTAAGTGTCTTGGAAGAAAATTAATATGCTTTTGCTTCTGAGCAGTCATGTAATTATTGTAATACAATATTGTTTCATAGTTATAGTTTACTACATTATTTAGTGTTTATAAAGCAGGTTGGAAGTAAAGTGCACGCTTATTACTTTGCAGAATCCTATGATGAGAAATACTCTTACAGTCTTGTTCCAAGAAGACTTGGTTTTGATTTGTTTGGAAATAACTCAATCTTAAATTATTGTTATTTTTGTATCAAAGAATTTTCTCTTCTTCTTGTGCTTTATTTTTCCAGTGATATTCCAAGCAGTGTCATCCTTTAGTAATTTAGCAATATGGCAAGGCTAGACTGTAGCAGTAAGAAAAATGTATGGCAGATTTGGATAATGTCACAAATTGTGATGCAGAGAATACAATAACCAAATTTCACTCTCTGCAAAGATGGTTTTGCAAGATTTCCTCATAGGAACTCCTGAGACTGAAATATTACTGTGGTACCAAGACTGATTTAGGGGACCGGCAAGCTAGGAGGGATCATTTTCTTTCCAACACAGTTCCACTTGGCCCTTCTGACTCAGTGAAAAAAGCTAGAGCTGTTGTATTATCATCAGTCTTTTGCCTTTTTTTTGTCCTTGTATTAACATTTTTTCCCTTAGCAAACAGAAGTTACAGCACAGGGCTGCTCAGTTAGTAAAGCTTTTTTTTAGAAGAGTGGATTCTGTCAAATTAGTGTGCATGCTCATTTTATTTTCTGACTTCATTACTAGGTCTCTAAAGACAACTTCTGATTTATTACTCCAGGAATAATTATTAGAACTATTAAGGCTCATAGTGTCTGGTCTCCTGCTGACAATGTTGCTATTGTAAACATCTTAGAGAAAAGTTGATAACTTAGTCTATTGTATACTACAAAACCTCATTCCCACTGATTTCAGTGGGAGCAGGGTAGCATCAGTTGATTCCTACTGATTTCAGCGGGACATTAGGAGCTGTCTAAATAGGAATTAGAAACCTAAATACTTTGTTATAGCAGGGGCGTAGGGAGTAATAAGATGATTTGTTATAAGCTGGGAGCTCATCACCAGGAAATAGCTAAGGAGAAGAAAGACTTGTGTGTAACAGATAAAAGCTAAGCATGAGACACAGAAATAATGCAGGTGTGAAGAAGGCAAAGACAGACCTGGAGTGTCTCAAGGAAAGTATTTTGAGCAGGAAAGCATTAAGTTGTGCTGCATTCTGCACAGTTCTTATCACCCATTTCAAAATAAAGATGAGTTTATACTGCAGCAGTCACAGAGAGAGGTTGTGGTGGTGACCGGGGAAGGGTGAGCTCATCATCTGAAAAGAGCCTAACTGAGCTGGAAGCTTGTCTGGTGTTGCAGAAGGAAGAGTGATAAGGGATGTGGCTGTTGGCTATAAATACACCAATGGGTGAACACAAGGGAAAGATCAGAATGAATTAATTTGAGGGATACAACTAGAAGAATAATTACGTACCAACTGCTTATGGATAAATCTGGTTGGAAGTTAGAAGATTGCTTCTAATTGTTGCAGCAGTGAGATTCTGGAAGACCCTCCAGTAGTGGTAATGAGGGCAAAAATCCCTCCCCTTGTTGTACTTTTTTATTTATTTGAAACATGATAAGCTTTATAAACTGAACTTGATGATATGCAGCAGCTGGGGATGAGACTTGGCCCAGGAGATCCTTCCAGTCTCCTATTCCTAGTGGTTGTCCAGGATTGTTTAAACACAGGATTGTCCTCTGTGTCTCAAGCAGGCAGGGATTTCCAGTGGGGGCTATTTCCTGCCAACACCTTGTATGTGACAAGAAGAGCCTGGGTCACAACAAAGCCTGCCACCATCTCTAGTGTGCCCAGTCCAGGGACATCTCCCATTTTTCTGGGGTACAGTGTCATCCCTGAGGATGACTGGGGAAAGCTTAGGAATGTAAATAGAGGTCAGTGCCATTTTTAAAAGTCTCAACAAAGATGCTGCTGCAAGAAGTAGGACAAATGAACAAAGATCAAAGATGAAGCCAGTTCTTTTGCAAGAGATGGGTAAAAAAGAAGTCTTCCCTGCATGTCCCTTTGGGACTATTTATGTTGTAAAAACCTGATGTTTTCTCTCACTATTTATTACTGCTTGTTCCTGAAATAAGCAATACTGAATATGGAAGCCAAGGTGATATAAAACTTTGTGTGCATTGAAACAGTCTCATGGCTATCATTCTGACCTGCTGGTTTTAGTTCTGTCATTTTGGGAACATGTCACAGAGTGGTCAATTCAACCCTGGCTCCCAGTCTAGCTTGCTCAGCTTGAGAGACCAGTGTGTGCCCAGAGGGAGGCTGCTTATATCTTAACAAGCTGAATATAGCTTGTAAAATCTCATCATTTCCACTGACCCTTAAACTGCTTAGATTTGTGCAACTTAGGTGCCTGTCAAATGAGGCTTTAGGCAGATTTGCTAATGACCTTGAGAAATGGACAATATTAGAGCAGCACTGAATGAACAACATTTTCCATTTCAACATGTTTCACCTTGCAGAGAACAACTCTGCTATGATCTCTTAGGTAAGGAGAGGGAGACTGAGGCACAGTGGTAGTTTACAAGAGCCTTCTTAAATTAAAAAGAAAGTACTTGTGTGAATGTACTGTAGTGCTTGCTTTGTTGGACACATCTACCCACTGTCTTCAGTCCCTCTTATCATCCTGAGCTGCAGGTCAGTCTGTTCATTTTCCAGAAGCTGAAATTTGCCTTTAAGAATAACAACCAACTGAATTCTTTAGTATTCATTGCAGGAAAGATATTTACAGAAGGTGTTCACGGTTGATCATACGACCAGACAAGTATCCACTAGGGGCAATGTGCCTGGCCACTTGAATTATATTTAGAAAAAACAAAAATCCCATTCTACTCTAGTATTATTTCTTAAGTCACACCCAGGGGTTCTGTAGGTAAACTGGACTCATTGTGCTAGATTCTGTACATATGTAATGTAGGAGTCAGGAGTCTGGCTCAAAGGTTCCCATGATCAAAGCAATAAAAATGTGAAAATGGGCCAGAGATGTTGGTAATTAGCATATCCTGTGAGCCTTGCTTAGG
The DNA here is from genome assembly GCA_013401275.1 of Pandion haliaetus. NCBI lineage: Eukaryota > Metazoa > Chordata > Aves > Accipitriformes > Pandionidae > Pandion > Pandion haliaetus. Next base: position 81,467 of record VYZV01036539.1, on the reverse strand, counting down.
TGTTGTAAGAATTCCCTACTGTCTGTGCAAATCCTAGGAAATGAGTCCTGATCCGAATCATCACCCCACTGTTTCAGATGTCAGAGTAGCTGCTATAGATGAAATTAGGCATCCATTGCACCTTTACATGATTCTGAATGGGCTGTAATTGGAGAGAGAGAAAATGGGATTCATCTCACCCTGCTTTAGACACCTACGCTGTAGAGCACTGCCCACCAGAGAAGCAATCTCTGCTCCTTTCAGTCAGAGAAGAGATACAGCATCTATAGGGCATGTCATGCCAAAATAGATGCCTAAAACAGACCAGACAAAATTCTCCCTGAGAGTGCCCATTTCTTTCTGTTTGCTGTAAAGGGAGTCCAGATGTTGATGCCTATGTGTCGGTGTCCTCCTTTTCCTCAGGTGAACTGTGTGCTGTGGTAGGGCTGTATCCAGATTTGGTTTGTTCCTTGATGGCAGGTGCATTTTGCCTTAATTCCTTATAATTGGCAGAGTTTTGTAACAAGGTCATCACTTGTATGACCTGGAGCAGATGAATATAGCTCTTGAATGGACTAGAGCTTCTGTGCATGCTAATGAAACCAGAAAAATAAGACACAGAGAAACAGGCTGGAAATACAGAACAAAAAGTAACACAGTAAGTGTAGGAAAATGCTGGTTGCTCTCATATAGTGTGTGGAAAATAGTTTGAGCACAGGCATTACAACGATGGGGGATGTATAATTCGTCAGTTTGATATTACCAGCAAATAAAGCAAAGCAGAATTGCAGTTAAAGACCAAACAGGTAATTCAAGGTTTTTTTAGCTCTTAGAGGCTTTGTTGTAACTGCACTGGGCATATTGCATTAAATTCTAACTACTGGAAATTAGAAGGCATTCAGGAGAGCAATAAAAATGATCAGGGGCCTGAAATTACCGACCTAGGAAGAAAAGATGAGGTAGATTAAAGCACATCCTTGAAAATATGAAATGATGAGCTAATTGCTCCGCAAAGGGCTCCACATGTGGTTTTCCACACTGCCCAGAGCTTCAAAGGACCTCAGTGTAGGTGAATGCCAGTTCTGATATGTTAGTTAGTAATGTAAAAATCCGGTTTAATCCAGAAACACAAACTTGATTAATTTCTGATGCTTTTTGACCCTGAAATGCTGTTTTTATAACCACAAACCCAAGGGCTGGAAAATCCCTTTGAATTTCTTCCTTCAGCCTCTTCTTTTCCAAGTACTCAGTGCCTTTCTCTCCAGACAGAAACTGAGATCATATTGGTGAAACACAATGCTTTTAAAATCTTTATGCCGTACTGGCACAAATGGTTCATCTCTCTTCAACGGCCCTTGGGCAAACTTCCTGTATATGTCAATAGAAACTCAGTGAATAGATTGAAGTGAAAATATTGTCCTGAGCCAAGAAACTTTCACAATTCCAAATTTGTTACTGTTGTATTTTGAGGTTTAATTGCCACCTAAAGCATTTGGATGCCAACAGAAGTCAAAGAATTAATCTGTAAATATTTTGCCAATGCCAGTGGCAAGAACCTCTAAAAATACACTGTAGAAGCCAAAAGGCTCAGGCTGAACATCAAACTTATGCCTGAAAATGCTGACAATCCAGCGAATTAATTTCCTGATTGATGGTATTGTCCTGAGCATCGACCAATCTGCAGTGAATCAAACTGGAGGACTCGGTATTGTCATCATGCACGCTCCCCCCACGGGTGGTAGAAAAGTGCACTGATAAACAGACTATTTTTCTGGAGGGTGAGTAGTGTAAGAACTTGAAGCCGACTATGAACTCTTTGAAGCAGGAATTGTTATTCACAAGAGCTAGCTGTTATAAATAAACTGAACCACATCAAAGCTGCGGAGGTTATATAAGGATCCTAACATACCCTTGGCTTTCCAGAACCCACAGGATCTGGACTGAGGAGATCTGAGCCAAAGTTACAAGTGCAAACTCAGGCTGCTCTTAATGATCACACAGTGTTTAATGATGATGCAGGAAAAAGAAAGAAATTAGGATCCAGTTCACTGGCATCGTGCATCCAGCCTTTAATGTAAATCAAACTTAAATGAACTCTGTTGCATGTACACGTGTCACTGTGGAGTTCATAAGATTTAAGCAGGAGTCATTTTGCAAAGTAAGCATATGCCTAAGTGCTCTCTGAAATAGAGATGCTTTACTGGAACATGATTGAAATCAGAAGGAGAAAATACTAAGACAGGAAAGAAACACTGTGATAAAAAAATCCAATCTTCTCTCTACTAGGTGTCATAAGATGTCACCCATGGGATCCTGCATCACATATATACTTCTGTGGAGAGCTGGAACATAATTTTCTTCTTCATTTAAAGATCTGCCATGATGGAGCTCTGGCCTCGAGTTAATTATGCCAGTGTTTAGTTATGCTGTCAGTGCATTAAAAAGTGCCTTATTTCAGCAGTTGTTCATCACTCTGATTATTAGAAAAAGAAACTGTAACAAACCCCCAATGTCTTTTAGGGACAAATACATAGGTTAAGAGGAATTGTTTGAACAGAGCCCATTGGCATATCCCTCCCTCCCTCCTGCCTTCCCACTTCCTCTCTGGTCACACCTTTTAAAATCATGAACTCTTTAGGCCTGGGTCTGCTCCTTTTGCTTTAGATCTAGAACATCCAACGTGCTTGGACCATTATATTAGTCATAGCTGATATCAAAGTCCAAGGCTCAGTGTCATTGTTATAAATCAGGAAAGCACCCTAGAAGAGGCATGATATAAAAGAACATTAATTAATGGAGTAGCAAAAGTCTTCTGATCTCCCAATAACAGCTACCAAATATTTGACAGCTGTACTCTAAATGTGATCCACATTGTACCTGTTCCACATGTCTGCTGTGTGGAAAGCATGGGCTGCCAGGCTTCTCCCGGGTAGTTAAAATTCAATATAATTCTATAAATTCAAAATGTCCAGTCAGATCAAAGAATCTAAAGCCATCCAAGGCATGTGCTGCAAACACTGCATGCTAAGTGTCTGCAGGTTTTCACAACCTGCCAGCCAGATATCTTTTACTCATGCATACACTCACAAAAGACAGTGAGTCATTAAGGAGGCAGGTGGAGTGATAATTCTCTAGCAGATCATTCATTCATTTACCAGGGGTGACAAATTTGCAGGTAGTATCAGCAAATCAGGTCTCTTCTGCAGTATCGAGTGTCAGAGCATACTGACAAAAACAGCATGCCACTGTAGTTCAGCATCTTTAAAATGACACCTGCCCTGCAGTCCCGTGGCAGTGAATAACAACTAATTCTCATAGAGGAGAAATAACAAAGAGTCCTTGTATTAATGTCAACCCTGAACTGGCTGTTCTGCACTGTGTGTGCTTGATGGACCTACTCCTATTCCTTCTTTGGAAGCATCAGTTTTTCGCTTTGGAAGAGGATGTGGTGAAATCCTGGCACCTGTGAAGCACTGGGGATGTTACCAGAATAGCCTGCAAGGCTTTGGGACTGGGCAAGACAACGACCCAATTCTATTAGCTGCATCTTTCTACATCCACTTCTGAAAAAGATTGGCTTAAACAAATGTACCAGGTATCAAAGGGTCACTGCCAACATCAAGTGTGTTTGAAAAGTGACCTTTACTGCTGCATCAGCTGGGAGAGCTGAAAAAGGCCTGGGTGACTCACATAGTGCTTTGGGAAAGAACAGCAACTGATTTTTAAGATAACAGAGTGACTCAGATTCACAGATCACCTCTCCCCCTTCATGTGTCCCCAGAAATTGAAATAATTTTAAGATATCAGTATGGTTTTCCTAGATTAACATTTTTTATCTTCACACACAGAAGAATTCTTTAAACTGAATGTGATAAAATATGACTGTTGGTTACTGAGATATTTTTTTATTTGATACTGTATTCCAACTCCTCTGTTCTTTTCTTGTCCTGTCCTTTTTACTTCAATTTCTCAGTGGATTTCTCCATTGATTCTTTCCCTGTTCCTCTTTAAATTCTCCCCAAAGCAAAGATTGAACACAAAAGGTCCAAGTTCTAACCCAACATTTAAAATCACCAAGCTGTCAAGAGAATGTTCTGTGAATACATTAGAAATACAAAGAAGGAAAAAGGAGTGCATAGCAGCTCACCATTTAATGTGAAGAACAAAAAAAGAGGGTTATTGCAGAGAAGACTGAAAAATAATTGCCATCTTTGCTTCAGTTTCTCCCCCAAAAAGATTACTTATGCCTAGACACATGACAAAATTAATTTTAACAAAGAGATTGGAATGCAAATGAGATCAGGGAGTGAACCAAAAGTCAATGGTTATTTATATAAAATAGATGTATTCAGCTCAGCAGGGCCTGATAAAATGGAGCGGATTTAAGGAACTAGCCAAGGCAGCTCAGAACTGTTGGTGATTATCTTTGAGAACTCAGCAAGGGCACTATGGTCCCAGAGGACTGGAGGAAATTGTACATTGTATCATGGATATCAAGATCAGATAGTTTGTTTTACCCAGGTAGGTACCAGAAAAGATTATTAAATAATCAATTTGTGCAGGTTTGTAGAATAACAAAAAGATGCTTAAAGAGCAACGAATGTAGGTGTGTCAATAACAAATTGGGCAAAACTAATTTAATTTCCTTTTTTGAAAGAGAATTGGAAAATTATGTGGACACAGAAGATGAGATTTGTTTAGTAAATTATAGATCTAACTTCAGTGATGTTGATGATCTCCCAATCAGCAGTAGCACATAAACTAGAAGAATACAGTTTAGATCCCTGGCAGCCAATGTTCACCACCACAGGACTGGAGCAGGACAAATAATGTGTTGCGTTAGCCTGTTCTCCTTCATCTCCATCTCCTCATTTTCCATTAAGGGGGTCCTAGGTTAGAGACCAGGGTCTAAATTATATGAGTGGATGTAAACACGGGTTGAGGAGCCATGGAGAAAGAGTAGATTTTCACAGTGAAAGAGGGGTTCAGCAGGGCCCGGTCTGGGCTCCTGTGCTGGTCATTTTTTTGTCAGTGATTTTGATGATGAAGAGGCAACACGGTTGGGACAGCCAAAGAGACCCCTGGATGGAAGTGGGCTGCAAGCTCTTGGTAGGATATCAACCTTGAAAATAGTCTTGATGAATTGGAGAGGGTGTCTGAAATCAGTCAGATGAAATTCAATGAAAGACAGGAGCCAAGTGCTGTACTTTTGGAAGAAAAATGGACAAATACAAAGTGGCTAATGTTTGCATTAGTACAGCAACTGCCAAAAAGAGTATGGTGAATATAGCAGAACACAAACTGAAATTACTTTAAAATGAGGCAGTGTTGCAAGATTGAAAAATTTTCTTCTGAGAGGTGTTGAACAAAGTTTTGGATGTGAGACCAAAGAAATATGACTTCCAGAATAACTTAAAAAAAGATATAGGCAACATCAAAGGAATCCAAATGAAATCTACAGAAACAAATGAGTTTTGAAAAGTCTGGAGAAAGTGTGTTTGTTAATCTAGAAAAGACCAGGTTAAGTTATGGTCAGTCAGTGTGCAAAACGGTGTGGTGAGGCCAATGAGAATGCCATCATTTGCACTTGTTGTAGGACAGGAAGAAATCAGTTCACTTTAATCAATTTAATCAGCTAGGAAAAGGTAAATTACACATTAGGAAAATATTCCAAAATATGAAATATGCAAAGCACAGACAGCATGCAGATTTCATGGGATCTTCTTCACTGACAATTTCTAAGAGTAATAGGACAAAAATTGTCCACAGACAATCTAAATATAAATACCTGTCCTTACGGTAAAATGGTCTCTTGTCATTCCTTCTGGTCGTATACTTCCATGCATGCCTGATTAAGTGATTAAATGAATTTACCCATCCATGCTGGCTGCATGCCAATGTAAAACATTGTCAGGATGTGCTGAAGCAGGAAAGGGGATGGAGTGACTGTGACTGTATCATGGGATGGAGTGAGTGTGGCGCAACATCAGGAAGGAACTGGCTCTGGCTCATAGGGATAAGAACTGCAGAGCCCCATTTCTTGAGACTTTTTAGATATGGCTTGCACATTGCAACTTGTCCCGTCTCTGTAAACATCTCGTTGAAACTATTGGGTTGGGACTGAAAAAAAGGTGCTGGAAATTAAACTGAAAGTTTAAAAGAACAGTGAATACATACAAATACAAGTGATGATTTGCAGTAAGCCTTGAAAGGATGAAGGAAATGGGATAGTGCAGCACAGAAGGGAGGATGAGAACAGTGGCCCTGTGGCCATGAGCTGGCAATCAGAAAGGGTCCAAAAGGAGCCACATGTGATGTCAATGTTTCAGAAGTTAGTAAACTTTGGACAATGAAATAAAGTGCACCCAATCTTTCCTTAGAGCTAGTGTTCTCCCTGGTACCTACCTTTGCTGAGCACCAACAGCTGATCCTCAGCATGTCTTGACTATCTGGACCTCATTTTAGAGAAAGGCCAAAATAAGCTTGGAAAAACTTTTCAAATATGTGTCTATGCTAAAAAGAAAACACAAATACTGTAGTCATCTCTTGAGTTCAGTATTCCAGGAAAAATGGGTGTAGTGCTCAGGCTCTTCTGAGGGAAAAGGACCCCTTTAAACATCACCATCCAACCTCGCTGATAACACCTAACATCTTGTGATGGATGGGTCATAAGAAGGCATACAGAGATATGAAGGTTTTAAGTAATTTGTCACATGACAGTTGAGAACAGAATTTGGATCTCCTTACTCTGAGGTTTAGCTCTGGTTTTAAATTTTCTTCTGTTGTGAAATAGAACAATTCTAGATTTTTATAATGACTTTCTATTCTAGTACAGCATCAATGAAAAATCTTCATGACTGAGCTCTATTGACCTAAACTTCTGTCCTGGTTTTGGCTGGGATAGAGCTTATTTTTTTCCTAGCAGCTGGTATAGTGTTGTGTTTTGGGTTCAGCATGAGTAGAGTGTTGATAACACACTGATGTTTTCAGCTGTTGCTAAGTAGTGTTTAGACTAAGTCAAGGATTTTTCAGCTTCTCATGCCCAGCCAGCAAGAAGGCTGGATGGGCACAAGAAGTTGCGAAGGGACACAGCCAGGACAGCTGACCCAAACTGGCCAAAGGGGTATTCCATACCATGTGATGTCATGCCCAGTATATAAACTGTGGGGAGTTGGCCGGGAGGGGATCGCTGCTGGGGAACTAACTGGGCATCAGTTGGCAAGTGGTGAGCAATTGCATTGTGCATCACTTGTTCTGCACATTCCAATCCTTTTATTATTATTGTAATTTTATTATTATTATCATTATTCATTTCTTCCTTTCTGTTCTATTAAACTGTTCTTATCTCAACACAAGAGTTTTACCTTTTTGCTTCCAATTCTCTCCCCCATCCTGTGAAGTGGGGGGGAAGTGAGTGAGCGGCTGCGTGGTGCTTAGCTGCCGGCTGAGGTTAAACCATGACAACTTGTTAAAATGTTATTTCTATTTCATTAACTCTGAAGGTATTATTGCACTTTTACTGGCTCTTTTCTTGTAAGATTTAAGTTTTAAGGCAATTTCTGAAAGCAACTTTTAATCCACTCACTTCCATTCTTGCACATTTTTTTTCTTTCTCTAATGAATACTAATGCTGGCAAAGAACACAAGGCTTGACCCAGAAATAAATTTATGCAAACCCAGCTTGTACACTCTTGCTTTAAACCTAAGGTGACAACAGTCAAAGTCACTTCACTTCTATTTCCACTCTGCAGATTACTTAATTTGTGATCACAAATTGCTCTGAAAATTTTGGCTAGTGGTGCTTATATAAGTGTTAATATTAATATTGTGAAGAATTTTTTCCTAGTCTCTTTCAACAGACATCAGTGTCAGGAGGGAAACCCACTGTAATTAGTGGCTAGCTTGCTAGTATATTGAGACAGCTGATTATTACTGGAGAAGGACAGAAGGGTTAGATGAAGTTTTGCTGAACACTTTCATTCTTTGATCATTATTGACAAATGACTGACAGCCATAACAAAGGTTTGAGAGGGAGCAGCGTATCTAAGTGGCTTGTGTATGCCAGTGTTTCACACAGGTAGTGCTTGGGGTAGAGCTGTCGATCTTCACCTATTATTTTGAGGTACGGTGGAGTAACTTACAGTTTCTTTATCATATTAATCCTTTCCCTTCCACAAACACTGTGCAAAGGGCCAAACAATGTTTTCATTAGTCCCAGAGGACTGGAATTTAAGTGAATTGCTAGGTTATGCTTGTTGGATCAAAGGAGAAGGGACACTCCACCATGATGCCTTCATTAAGGACCCTTAGTGGGAGAGAATGGTGGAGGAGCTGGGATGTTTCTAGTGTGTGTCTTTACTTAGGGAGACCCTTGTTCCTTTCTCTAAGTGATAGCCAATTTTCATGGGTAGTATATTCTAAGTCTACTTAAAGCTGTAGTGTCTAGCTCTTGCAATGGTCAGCTTCAAAGACCACCCAGTCTGTGGAGCAGTGGTGGAAAACAGCATGTCCTTGGACAATCAGTAACGCAGGGCTGATTCAAGCAATTCTGATAAAATAAAACCCCAAAAGCTTCAATGCACAACATAGCTGAAGAAAACCATTAATGTTTTATACACAGACATAGCTCATTTACCAGACCTCACAAATATCTTGTCTCTAAGTGCACCAGACCTTATGCACTGGGTCACAGGACTTGGACAATATGCTGGGATATGTGATGCTTGGCCTGGGCTGTCTTCTAGTGATATATGTTCAGCTAGTCTCCATGGTTTTCTTCAGCCAGGGGCTTTGACCCTTCTCACCAGGATATCTGTGTTGTTATGTTGTCTGTTTTTTATTTATACTGTCTGACAAGCAATATAATACTTTCATACAGCTGGTCAGAAACCACCCATGAAGCAGCCACAAGACAACATTCCAAAGCACAAAGACTACCCCATTTCATTGTGCTGCAGATTAGCTAATTGGCTTTATAGTTTGTCCCTACACTTAACAATTCAAATCACATTTCTGGTATATGCCCACCCATACAAAGGTTCTTACTGTTGTTTCAAAAAGCACATAAATAGGTCAGTTAAATTCCAGGTATTCTGTTTCTGCTAGGCCCAAAATTGTGGATTAAGTCCTGTCCATGTTGGACTTCTCAGAGTTTAGCATCATGCACAAGATCTTTGTAACCAACTTCCCTGTTTGAGGAGTTCCCTTAATGAATAGGTTTACTCATTGCCAGGTGCACAGCCAGGGCTTCTTTAAACACAGCTTTCCATTTTTGTGGCACATCAGAAGCTGTGACACAGGCCTGTGCCCCTCTTCCACACTGTGGTGAAGCAGCACATCCTGCATGGACCCTTTCACAGGAAGAGATGGAGCTGGGAGGTCTGATGAAGACAGTGGCTGGGAAGTCCTGGCTGTGATGCTATGTATGTCTTACCTGCAGGGAAACATAAAGCAGAAGCCAATTGTGAGCCTCATGTTCAGTACATGAGGCTCTGCAGGTCTGTTTTACATGTGTGTGCCTCAGTAGTAGCAATATTACTGCATCTGCAATAATTGCCATCTGGTCTAAGCAAGCTGATGAAGCTCATCTCCTTCTCTGACCTTATCAGCTGGTCTGACAGAAGACATGTCCTCTTCTCCAAACTTTTCTTCCCGCATGTACGTATATAAACAACTACTTTCCTATTTATAAACCTAAGTGCTGCACTGCTAAAGAGCCTCACAGACAATTCTGGCTTATATTTTCCTTGGATGTATGTGTGGTATGCCTCATGTAGTGTCTCCAGGAAGCCCTTTCATGAAAGATCATTCTGCTGTTACTATTTATCATCAAGATACAGACATTAAAAAAGGTTTTAAAATATCAGCTTTAAACTGGCCCACTGATTATTCTCTTGCTGTAAACCAGCAATGGGGAACAAGGGACAGAAAGGAAGGAAACCATTAGAAAAATGGGCTCAGGCCTGTCAGTGTGCCATTTATGAAACACTATCTAACTTTTGTTTTGCTATGTACTTCAAATGCCAAAGAACCTCTGAACTGGCGGTGATGAATGGAACTTTTCTGGCATGCAGCACCACCGAGTTCAAAAGGAACAAATGTGATCAAGCCTGTAAAACATGTTCTCTGTTTCATTGTATGCAGCCTCTCGTGTATTTATTTAACTTCCCCCTAGTCACACAAGACAGAAATTATGAGATGGGAGGCTACCTGGTAGCCTCCTTGCAAAAATGTTGCTATTGTGACCCATCTCACCAACAATAATATCTTCAAAATAAACCTTTGGCTTAATACAATCTTTGCTTTCAAGGTAGGCCAAGGTTATAATAACAATGCTTAAACCTTGTACGGTGAATTATCTCCAAGCTTGAAAGCACTTTGAAAAATAAAGGTCCTTAATGTTAGTAAATCTGTTTTCAGATGGGGACGATGAAGCAAAAGTGAGACAAGTTTCTTTGGTAAGCAAGTCAGTGGCAGGGCCACGAATAAAACTTATTAGCATTGTAATTTGAGGGACCTTAACCAACATTAGACTATAAAACCCCTGAAAGGGGTATTCAGGTTTAATTTCAGTAGAGCTATGAGGTTTTACAATAGCTGAAGAGTGAGGCACTTCTGCAGGAGCATTACCTTGCACTTTGCACTAGGGAACAGCTGGTTAAATGAGATCTTTGGTGCCTGTTTATGCTGAGTCATAGCAGACTTGTTAAAGCTGTTCCTGAATCTCAGCAAACTCATAAATAGGTGCTCTGGAGTAGCTTGGTCATTATCTGATGGGAATGGGCTGCCTTCAGGCAGAACAGATAGTCAGAAGGCTCTTGGCTGTTGCTATTAATAATAAATGTTATTGCAAGATGTTCTCTGTGTTGTTTATGCATGAAGACAATGCTGTTAGGATAGAAGACCTAGTCTTGGACCTAGTCCAAGAAAGTCTTCTGTAAATGTATGGGTATTATGCAATAACACCCCAAATGCATGTGCAACTACTGCGTTGTTGGGAAAGGAGCTAAAGTATTAGCTTTCACCTGCAAAACTGAAGTGATGGCCTTTTTTTATGGGATCAGTACCTGAGCAGTATGGTCTACTGAGAAATGAGAACTTTTGGCGTGAAGTTAAGCATTTCCTAGATAAAGAGCTAATACTGAGAGCCTTCAGCTCTGAAAACAGCTGCTTCTTTCTTCCTGAACTGTCTGAAATGGACTATGTTATGATCCTGACAGTTTAAAGCTACAATTAATTGCCAAATGATAGATAATGACCTCCTTGCCCCCCACCCTCAGCCAAGAAATTAGTGGAAAAACTGGGTGACTGGCTTAAGGCTACTCCCTATAAATCCACGGCAAAGGGATGGAGTGACAACAAGGCATGGCTAGGATGTCCTCATGCAAAACCACTAAGTGTTGGGCTCCAGGCTACACAAGTTTTTGCTAAAGGAAACAGTAATGGGTGTAAATTCCTGGAGCATGCAGGAAAGTGTAAGGGGAGTCCTGGCTATGTGATAGGGACTGACTGCCATGGAAAAAGGGCCATGGGGGGAACTACCCTGGTACACCTTTTCCCACTCCATTTTTCCTCTTCTTCCCACTGGTGTGGCAAGCACATAGGCCACAATATCCTGATGGCTGTTGGAGATGAAAAGGGGCTGATATTTCCAAATCTGGGCCTTGGTAAAGCAACGTGGCAACTCCTGTCAGCTGAGTGCAGGGATCAAACCCCACCGACTGTTGTTTAAACCCTGCCACTGCTATGACATGTCACGCATACCCCTGGAGGAACAGGGCCATGCAGCAACCCACAGGCCTGCTCAATATTCAATGCTGAAATTATGTCATCCAGCCACTGTCTCAGCTCACATTACATCTCATGAGGCTAGTATGATACCACAGATACATGGCACTTGGCCACCTGATATTTAATTCCAGGCTTAAGCAGTGTTTGCCAAACTCTACTAGAAGTTAGCAAATGTGGGTCAGTCCTTCCAGCCCATCTGTCATAAAACAGATTGCATAAAATGCAAGCTATTTCTTAAAAGGGCCATTTTTGATATTTCAGAAGAAGGTTTAGCTATGAAGTGGTTACCTGAAAGTCCTTGTCATCCACCAGCTGTCACCCTGGTCTCTGATAGCCAAATCGTTTCAAATCCTTAAAAAGAGGTTAATCAGCTCTTCCACATCCTCTCTTTAGTCAGTTTAGGGCAACTTGGATATCAAGACTGTGCTATGCAATTGCTTGTGCACTTTATCATCTTGCTGAGTCCCAGTTCTTGACTACTTGCTGTATTACAGGAAAAACAGCTTAATTGCATGTGATATATGAAAACCTTACTGGTTTTAAACTTTCAGTTTTCAATTTTGGTGAATGCCTCCTTGTTCTTGAATGAGAATTGGCAGAACAAGCACCTGCTAGCTTCTTTGGATGGAGCATTATTTCTGCTTTTCACCAGGAATGACTTTACTAGGGACAGGGAGGGGCTAAAGAGCACCCAGCTCTCTTTCAGCAGCAGCAGCTGCTGCTGCACCTTGGCCAGAGTCCACTGATAAGACTGTCAGTGTGGCCATACGGATAGCACCCCATCCAGTCTGGAGGCCCTTCAGGTTAATAGTCCCTGTCACTTCAGCATCTCTTCACATTGGGTTTTGACAAAAGGAGACACTGCTAAGACATGCCCATTTTCCAAAATCTCTGCTTTGCCCCAAGGCAGCAAGAATGATTGCAGGCAAGTAATGGCCTGATTTGAGCAAGTTGATGGAGAGGAATATCTGCTGTCGTCCCTGGTTCATCTGCATGGGCTCTGTGTGTAGTGGTCCTGTGACAGCCCTGGGGGAGAACCTGGGGGTGAAATGACCCTTGCTAACAATGAGGGGGAGAAGTAAGAGAATTCATGGTTGCCTTTCATCACAGGAAGAGGGGAAAAACATTTCTTTCTGCAGAGCCTCATTTGGCCCCAGTCTGTTCCAACTACAAAGATGGTCTGTTTGTCTTTTTTTTTTTCTCAGTTCTTAGGAAAACTGAATGACTGTCACCAGAGATGCTCTAAAAATACCTAGGCAGATCTCCGGACTGCTCCGGGGAGGTGGTGAGCTCCCTGCAGGAGATGACAAACCAGGCTCAGATCACAGCAGATCCCAGGTCAGGGCTGCCAAGCACTGCCTCCCTCATTGCTTTCACAATGCTGGAAATTTAGAGCTTTTAATAAAAACTTTGGAGCTGTAACTTGTCCTTCAACTAGGTGGGAAGAGATATAAGGAATAAACAAAATTTCTCAGCCCATTGCTTTCATTTAGGCAAACTTTGATTTTGTGTCTATCTTCCAAAAAGATTGCCTAAATGAACAATGGCTTGTGGTCATTGTGGCTTTGTCCTGCACTTTTTCCCCTTGCCCTGCCCTTGTCACTCTTCTTGCATAAATAGAAAGAGCAGGTTTTTTCCTTAAACGAACTCAAATGTTGGCTTGTACCTGCAGTTGGCCTCTATATCTTTGTATTAATTCATGCCAGCTGGTAAATTGATCTGTTTTTCTAATTATTAGATTTAGATACTATACATGAAACTAGTTTGTAAAGACAACATTTTCCTGTATTATTATCTCTATTGGGAGCAGAGTTTTTTATTTTACTTTCCATATTTTCAGTTATACTTTTTAACAAAGATAGATTTATGTATGCAGAAAAATACTTGAAAATTATCATAAAACCTGGGGAGGGATGGATGAAGGAGATAGGAAAGACCTTTAGTTTCTGTATGTGTGTCCAGCAACTGTTTTCTGCTTTGGTTTATCTTTTGCGATGAGAGATGGAGAAGGTCCCCATTTAAACTTTTTGACTGATGTACCAAGTCATACACAGTCTGACAGAAACAGCAAGTGGAGTTGTTTCTCTGAGCACGTCCCACATGAACAAACTGCCACAATGGAATCAGGAGGAAGATGCTGCACTCCCATGTGGTCTCCCAGTGATGTTCCATGTACTATTTTACTGCACTGGTAGGCAGCAAGGTTTGTATTTGGGACCTTCAGCCCTGATGAAGGAATTCCCTTGGAGTTCTGAGGTGGTGAGACATTTATATCTGCCAACCAGCCTTGGAAGGTGAGAACTGCAGGATTCAACTATAGCCCTTGGAGAGCTGGCAAATGTGAGGCTCCCTCTGGAGTCAGTGGATAGGAGCATGTCTGGTAAGGAATCATGGAAGAAAGTTTTCAATGTGGTGCCTGGTCCCACATTTCCAATGATTGGAGGGAGCTTGAAGTTTGAGATGATTGAAGACATGGGAGCTGAATCTCACTTTTGTTGTTAAGGTTGCAAGAACCTTTGTCTCTCTTCTCTGCCCCAGCCTTCTGCTTGGGAAGGCAAATCCCCAGAGCTCTAGGACTGACACACACTTCATCAAGGTGCTGAACTTTGCCTCTCCCACAAGCAGCTGCACCTGCTCTCAACTGTTTGCATAAGCAAAGTTTGGAGATCATATATTACTCCAAAAAAGCAACATATTCTGTGTCATGGACTCAGGCTTGCTTTGCTTTATGGAGGTTACTTTCTCACAGCTATCTTGTCAGTGTGCATCAGCTTGGCAAACAAGAAGTTTGTTGAAGGGAATAACAGTGCATATGTATTTAGAAGGAGGGAGGGCACCTGGATAGATGTTTCTGACCCAAAGTGACTAATTGCTTCTGATAAAGGACTGGGAGACATTTGCACCAGCGGTTTCTGAACCTGCAGTTCCTGGTGTTGTGCTGACAGGTTATGAATGAGGATGCTGCTGAACAGGGATGTAAACAAAAAAAGATGGCAAGTTAAACTTCATCATAGTTAAAAACCAGGAGAGAAAACAAACAGAGCAGTGCTTCAGAAATGTAAAAAACAAAAACGTGCAGAGAAGAGAAATGTTACTGTCTATCTTCCAAGATTGCCATAAAACAAGTGATAAAATGCACAGATACTCTGTCATTAATATGAGGTTCCAAGTGCTCTACAAGCATTTTAATTAATAGCTTGCAGAAAGCACTGGGGGAGACCCGGGGCCAACCCCTAGGATTTTGGAGTCAGGGATGTTGAGGATCCGAGGCTTGCTATACTCCAACTGCAAAAGAGATATTGACAGCATGTGAAGGAGTTTAAGCTGCCTCAGAAGTGGTTAGTATTGAAACAGCTCCTCTTAACACCCCAACTGCCAGTGCTGGGCTGGATGTTCAAAGGGAGGGTCTCCTCTACACACCTTGCAACTGATGCCATGTGCAGTAAGTGGGTCGCACTGATCACACAATGAGCTTGTATAGGAAATCCCAGTTGCCCAGGAATTTTGGAAGTGATCACAGACTGTCTAGAAGGCAAAGATTTTGGAATGTCTCCAGAGGAGGAGGTGACGCATGCTGAAGGGGCCCCACTGTATAATATACTGTCAGAAAATGGGAGGAAATACACCCTGTTCACTGATGGGTCTTGTCACATTGTGGGGAAACATAGGAGGTGGAAGGCTGCTGTATGGACTCCTATACGACAAGTCTCAGAAACTGCTGAAGGAGAAGGTGAATCGACTCAATTTGCAGAGGTGAAAGCCTTCCAGCTAGCTTTAGATATCGCTGAAAGAGGAAAGTGGCCAGTGCTCTATCTCTATACTGGCTCACGGAGGATGGCAAATACCCTGTGGGGGTGGTTACAGCAATGGAAGCAGAGCAACTGGCAACACAGAGGTAAACCCAACTGGGCTGCTTCACTGTGGCAAGATATTGCATCCTGGCTAGAGAATCTAGTGGTAAAAGTACATCACGTAGATGCTCACATACCCAAGAGTCGGGCCACTGAAGAACATCAAAACAACCAACAGGTGGATTGGGCCACCAAGATTGAAGTGGCCCAGGTGGACTGGCAACATGGGGGTGAATTATTTGTAGCTCGTTGGGCCCATGACAGACANCAATGGAAGCAGAGCAACTGGCAACACAGAGGTAAACCCAACTGGGCTGCTTCACTGTGGCAAGATATTGCATCCTGGCTAGAGAATCTAGTGGTAAAAGTACATCACGTAGATGCTCACATACCCAAGAGTCGGGCCACTGAAGAACATCAAAACAACCAACAGGTGGATTGGGCCACCAAGATTGAAGTGGCCCAGGTGGACTGGCAACATGGGGGTGAATTATTTGTAGCTCGTTGGGCCCATGACAGACACCTCAGGCCGTCAGGGAAGAGATGCAACATATAGATAGGCTCGTGATTGAGGGGTGGACTTGACCATGGACACTATTGCACAAGTTATCCGTGAATGCGAAACGTGCTGCAATTAAACAAGCCAAGCAGTTAAAGCCCCTGTGGTATGGAGGGTGATGGCAGAAATATAAATATGGGGAAGCCTGGCAGATTGACTATATCACACTCCCACAAACTCGCCAAGGCAAACGCTATGTGCTTACAATGGTGGAAGAAACCACTGGATGGCTGGAAACACATCCTGTGCCCCATGCCACCTATGAGAACACTATACTGAGCCTTGAAAAGCAAGTCTTAGGGCAACATGGCACTCCAGAAAGAATTGAGTCAGACAACGGGACTCATTTCTGAAACAACCTCATAGACACCTGGGCCAAAAAGCATGGCATTAAGTGGGTATATCACATCCCCTATCATGCACCAGCCTCCAGGAAAATCAAACTGTACAATGGACTGTTAAAGACTACATTGAGAGCAATGGGGGGTGTAACTTTCAAATATTGGGATACACCTTTAGCAAAAGCCACCTGGTTAGTCAACACCAGAGGATCTGCCAATCAAGCTGGCCCTGCCCAATCAGAACTTTTACATACTGTAGAAGGGGATAAAGTCCCTGTAGTGCACATGAAATATATGCTGGGGAAGACAGTTTGGGTTACTCCTGCCTCAGGCAAAGGCAAACCCATTCATGGGATTACTTTTGCTCAAGGACCTGGGTACACTTGGTGGGTGATGCGAAAGGATGGGGAAGTCCGATGTGTGCATCAAGGGGATTTAACTTTAGGTGAGAATAGCCAATGAATTAAATTGCATTATGTTAATTGCTATATAACCCTGCCACTGTATGTTATCATCCCTATAATTGTTATAGGCTATATCAATGGCATTACAGTGAGAATCATATAGATTAAGCAAGAATGAACTTTGATAAAATTGATGGAAGCACAGTAGTATGGGACCAGAACTGACTTCAGCATGCAACAATCAACACTACACACCATCCTCCTGCTGTGCCCAATATCACCGGCGCACCGCACTGCACCGAAGCCCAGTCCTGCTCTGCCAACTGAGCATACTTCACACCATCCCTCCTGCACAGAAAGACTGGTATGACAGATGGAGCCCAAAGTCAGGGACTAAATGAACTCAACGGACATTTTATAGGGATGGCCCATAGACTAATAGAATGATAACTCTGTGTGTATATATATGTATCTCTCAAAGGACAGGAAGGGTGAAGGTCATTAATTAGGATGTATTGGAAAGTATGGGACCTGAGCATGATGTAACTCATATAGAATAGGGGGTAGTTTCAGGTGGGATAGAGTTAATTTTCTTTCTAGTAGCTGGTACAGTGTTATGTCTTGGATTCAGTATGAGAGGGCTGTTGATAACACACTGATGTTTTCAGTTGTTGCTAAGTAGTGTTTAAGTGTTTAAGTAGTGTTTATTAAACTGTTCTTGTCTCAACCCACAAGTTTCACTTTTTTTTTCCCATTGTCTCCCCCATTCCACTGGGTGGGGGAAGTGAGTGAGCGGCTGCGTGGTGTTTAGTTGCCGTCTGGGGTTAAACCACAACAGCCAGAAAACTAATATCAGCCTTTCATAGCCCACATGGACAGGAGAATTCAAACTGCTGTTTGTCTCTTTAAAGAGGAGAGAGAGAGATGATAGACACAAATCTTTGATGTTTATTTTTTAATGTACAAAATCCTGGTTTCCTGAACACAGGAGAAATGAAATTAATAATGACATCCCTATTCTCTGTCCAAGAACCACCCCAGCTCTTAACACAAATGTTCTCCATTTTCTCTCCAGGATGAGATCTTGGACTCATTCAGCATGATCCTTCACTTTTTTATGCCCTTAGATTTCTTCCCTTGACCCATTGCTCTACTCTGCCTCTTGCTCAGACAGTCCTGGTATGAGAGTCTGTCAAACCACTTCAGTGCACCTAACTTTTGTTTCTTACAGTGATATATTTGGGGTGGAACTGCTACTGTTTTATCTTTTTATTTCCATAAGGAACTTTGCTGTTCCTACCAGTACCCTACAAATGGGAAGACGATGAACATCCTGTTTTTCTTATCTCGGTCAACGGGTTTCCTAAATGCACAGATCACCTTCAAGCTTCTTGGGTTTTGAGTGGCTTGGAGAGATACTCCAAAAATCAGTATGTCAGCACTTGGAAGACCCTTCTTCCTCACCTCTCCAACTGTCTGTGCTTCACATTGCAGCACACAGCTGCAGCAACTCCTAGATGCTGCTGAATGTTTTCTGCTTTTCCACATCCCTCCCAGACCACTCTTTTTTACAGGAGCTATCAGACACAGCTCACCCAGCCTCTTGTACTCTCTACCTCCACTGGAAAGTGAGGTCAAGAGGCATCACAGATGCTACCCAGCAGCTTCAACCTGAAGTGCTCTTACACCTTCCTTTAATGATTAAACTCAGAAGACCAGTCTAAGACAACTAAAATGGAGCCCGAGATGGTCCTGGCACTGAGAAGCCTTGATGGAAAGGCCTTTGACATCAGCAAGAGGCTTGCTTTTGACAGGGCTGCGAGGCTGTGGCTTTGCCCCCTTCTTTAAGACTGTCTTGAGCTCAGGCTGAGTTTCTACTAGTGAATCATCTGTGTGCCCCCAAAGGGAAATTTCAACTAAATCAAATGTGTTGAACGATTTTTAGGAATGACAAAAACTGTGTATTTGCTAGGGGCAGTGTCCTCATTTAAATGACAGAGTCACAAGAGGATCAAGTCTTAAAACACAGACAAGATGCTGCTATGCCCGTCTTCCGCTGAATAGTGCTCAGACACTCACCTCACACATGGGAAGGCACTTTAGGATTCAGGGCAGGGGGATAAACCATGTCTTTGCCCCTCTTAAGCCTCTGCCATGGCTGGTAAACCACAAATCTTCCCTGCGTATGGGTCTCAGTCTGACCAGTTGTTTGGCTTAGCAGGGCCTGAGGCACACAATGGGCAATGTGAAACAAAAGTTTGCCCAAACACTGTTTTCAGGACCCCCATATCTCAGAGCTGCACATTTTGGGAGAGCAGCTGCATAGCCAAATGCAAGTGAGATGTTAATTAAGTGGGAGTAGGTAGGAGAAATACTCTCTTTTCTTCTTGTAAGTCCACGAGGGGGTGATCCCCTTTACCTTGGTGAATGCTTTGGTACGTTCTTAATTCACCATACCCTACCCTGTGATGAAATGACTGGGATTACATAAGCTCAGCACCTGTGAAAATACGAACCAATTATCTTTAAAAACAGGCAGTGAGTGCCTCTCAAAGAGCTTTCTGACAGCATCCATGTTGTTTAGGAAAGGGTTTGTATGGCACAATAATTATGTCAAGTTGTCCAGATTTGTAGAGACATGGCATAAAAATGGCTTTGAATGTGCTTTAGAAATGCATCTGGTCACATTCCCCTTCCCGGCAGTGCTCTCCAGGGATGCTGGAACGGGAGGGAGATGACAGTGAAATGCCGGTGCTAGTGTCAAGGCACAATTCACACTTAGTTGATACCAGCAGTGGTGCTATTCACCATGCCAGGAGAAGCCATATGATTAAATATGAAATGATCATGGGGCATTTCACTGCTCAGAGGTGTTTGTTTGGGTGGAACAGCATGGTTGTTTTGGAAAAAATCCTTTTCTCACTCTGTCAGGGCTTGCATGGGAGCGAGACTTAAGAAAAAGACATCATACCAGTGTTTGCCCGCTAAGAGCTCGCA
Organism: Pandion haliaetus; assembly: GCA_013401275.1. Classification (NCBI taxonomy): domain Eukaryota; kingdom Metazoa; phylum Chordata; class Aves; order Accipitriformes; family Pandionidae; genus Pandion; species Pandion haliaetus. Next base: position 61,546 of record VYZV01036539.1, on the reverse strand, counting down.
AACAGCTCAGGGACAGTGGCAGCACACCCAGATGGAGGGCAGCAAGCAGCAGAGACCAGGGCAGGGCCGAGCCCCTACGGATCCACTTCCAGAGACACAGCCGGCAGCATCCCCTGAGCCTGGTTCCTTTGGGTACCGGGGCATCCCCCGATGTCTCGTCGAGAAGGTCGTAAGAGCCCAGGCTGTGCAGATTGCCTCCCCAAGCTTTCCATCTCTTCCTGGCAGCAGGCAGGCGGCAGTCAGCTGCCTTACAGCCTGGGCTTAGTGGGGAAGCAGCGATTCCTGCGGCAAACCAAGGCTGGCTCCAGCAGCTCTCTTGCGAGCCCTAGTGATAGCAGGACCTGCCTGCAGACAGACGGGGCCTCTGAAACACATGCCTGTTCTCACAGAGAGCACTTGCTAGGGAAAAAAGGAAAAGTGTTTCATTCCTATGCTAAACAGGTTTCTTCTTCCACCCTCTTCTTCTCCTTCTCTTCTCCGAGAAGATCGAAACACCAGTGAACGTCACCGACCTCCGCAACGGTCTGCGGAGGGAAGAGAATTGTATTGCATTTGTCCCCAAGACAGAGATAAGAAAGGGGCCAAGACACAAATAAAAACGGGAAGGCAGAGCTAGTTGAAATAAAAATAAATATTTTCTTCCTACGACATCCAAAATCCCAAGACATTTCAGGAGGTTGTGGACCTGGTAGCAGAGCCATTTATTCCCCCTTCCACTAAGTGGGGAAACACATACATGTTTTCATCCCATGGTGAATGGTTGTGTGGAACAAGGATGGGCACCTAACTGCTGTCTTGAATGGGGCTGCAGTTCCCAGACCAAAACCTGACTTTCTACTCGACCTCAGAGCTGAAATGTGATGCTGTTATGAGTTTTATTTGTTCCAGAGGCCTTTTGTCCTGCTTTTTATCACGTGTTCACTGTAGGCCTTAGAAATCAGGATGCTGAGTGTCGATACACACACGCAGGTAGCCCAGGTGGCTTCTTTCTCAAGCAACGTTTTTATAACTGCAATTTTGCTTTACAGATAAGTCTGGTTCAATGGAAAAATCAAATATCCAGTGATTCATATCCAAGTTCCTATCCCCAGGCAAATGGTGAGGGGGAAAGCAGAACATGTAATATGTTTCTTAATTCAGGGAATGTCTAATTTACCATTGCTGGATTAAAGCAGAATTACTTTTTAATCCGAAAACTGGAATTAGCCACCGGCAGATATTGTTAAGGACAATATCTGCCCACTACATGTTCCTAGTGAGTGTGCCTCTGTCCTAAACAGGTCAGATCAAAAGACAGTTTGTGTATCTTCAAATCCAGCACCAGTCTCTCATTAAGTGAATTGCTGAGAGCTGTCAGGATATTGCTTCTGGAGTTTCTGAACAACTAACATTTAATTCAGGCTTTTCCTCTCCCATCTAATGAAATTAGAATGAATATGACAGGGGGAGAACAGAAACCAGACTCAGACAAGGGTCTGAAAACATGTGTGTGTACATGTGTATATATGCATATATACACACATACATACACTGCTAATTTTTATATTCATCTTCAGGAGTTATTTTAAATCTTCCTCATTTTGCTTGTTGACATAAAATAGGTAAATTTAAAAAGAAAATTTGCATTTGATGGGGCAAGCTCTCATCTTGTGTAGTATTGACCACTATATTTATATTTATACCAAAATAAAACAACAAAAAAATACATTTCTATATTTATAGTTATACCATAATAAGGGAGGTGAACATTTGGCAAAAAAATGTACTGCGGATATCATAAAACAAACCTCTCAGTCTTCTTTAAATAAATAGACGTTTTCCATCTGGCTAGTACTAGGTCTGAAAAGGCAGGGTTTTTTCATGATGAACTTCCAGAACTGATAAGTCTGAAATTTCAGAGTTTCCATCTTGTTCTCAGCCAGCTTCTTTTTTTATTGACAGTGTCTGGGCTAGCTATAGGAATAGAGCAACAAATCTGTTCTTCCTGGATTTCTAATTGACTCAGTCTTCTAAAAAGCTGTCTGGCAAGGGTACTGGATTTATCTTCAAGAGTGAAATGTAAGTAGTTTGGAGACAAAACAGTTGAACACAGGCCTCATTTTTCTTTTAATACAGGCAGCAAGAGGTTTCCCACTGATTTGAAAAGAAGGAAAGTTGGATCTATGTAGAGCTCTGGATATGCTTCATCTAGGCTTACACACAAGTGTCCAAGCAGACAACGCATCATTCCAGGAAAAATCACCCAGTTTACTCCAAACTGAATGTGAAAAGGAAACCAAAGAGACAAAAATGCCCACTTCACCCTCTGTCAAGATGATCCTCTTTATCGCCATGACCATACTGTACCTTACCTGGTAGTAATCCAGCTCCTGGTTCAAATCACTCATCTGTGGTGCTCAGAATAACTTATAGACAATCATTTTATCTCCCAAAACCTATATGTGGGGAGCATAAAATAACAGATAGGGAAAATGAGGACAGAGAATTATGTTCTCAAAAATATTTGCCTTCTCATCCCTTAAATTGGTTGGGGGAATGCCTGGTCTTGTTTCCCAGATACTCCTTCCAAATAATCATCTTATTCTTACAGAGGGACAGCCTCCTTCAGCTCATATGAATTGTGTTCGATCCACAGTATCCCAGCTAAACATCACCTCAGGTGCTCAGTCATATATTCCCACAGTCAGCAATTAAAAGGCAAGGCAAAGCAGTTCAGGTGGTTCTGCATGAGGGACATCTTAGTCCCGCCTTGTCACACAGGGTTGACAAAGAGTGCAACAGCTTGCAGGGCTGAATCAGCTCTAGTTAACACTTGGAGAAGTAGCTGCTCCCCTGATGGTCCAGTCTGGGTGACCACAGAGAAAAAGATTTGTGGGTCCTTTTCAAAACACAGACCTGTTTTTTAGGTTTAGGTTTATTTTAAGATAAGAAAATGTGAGCAATGAAATCTATTCTCAAGAAACCACTTTTATCTTCGTCTGGTTCAAATATTTCCATGAAATAATACACATCAGGAATGAAAATACCCACCTGATGGCCAGTGGCATTTCAAACTAAACCAAAGCCTTTAACATGTAAATAATAATACAAAACATATTTATCATCTAATGTAGCACTTTTTGCTTTCCATGTACTTTCATGACATCAACTCATTAATCCTCACAACTGCCAATGAAGTGTTTTACAGATGAGAAAACTGATGAAAAGAATCTGTTAAGAGGCTAGATTTAAGGCTTTGAGATGACTTTTTGCTTTTTCAAAAGAACATTAAATACTTGAGGTACTGTAGCAAAATCTGCAATTATACCATAAATAAAAACCCCTGTATATACAAGTGCAAATGTGCACTTACATATATATACAGAGAAGAGAGGAGGAGGAACAACATTTATCAACTTGTAAATCTCCTACAGAGATGCATAGGGCAGTGTTGTCTGCCTGGTGGCTGATTTGAAGGTGAGAAGTCCAAGTCCATGTCCTATCTTCCTTGCTGCAAGCCAAACTTAGAAACTGCTGTGAAATAACAATAAAATGGCCCTAAGCAGGTAGTATGAAGATCTACTCATAAAACCAGCCTGTAGTTTTAAAATAGTTTTTGGCTCTGTTCCTCTTGTGGGATTCATACTTCTACTAAATTAAAGTCTGACATGGGCACTTTGATATATTAAGTCACAGTTTATTATAAAAATCCTATTGCCTCTTTCAAAATATGAAATATTGTCTCAACCACTCCTGTTATCCATTATTTTGGCTATTCATTAGCATAAGATTTTATGTGCTTATGATAAGCTGTGTCACGAACTTCCAAGGTGCTTTGCTATACAGCTTTAGGCCTGGATAAACTTTTCAAGATCTCATATTTCACCTAGCAGTTTGGCGGGGTTGTCAGATTGCTAACCCAGAGCTTGTTTTCTTTGTTGGTTTGGTTTTTGTTCCAATGCCCCCCCAAATATGAGCTATTTTGGAGTTCTGCATTTTTCTTACTTTCCCTTCTGAGCCAGGTTTTCTCTAACAGCCAGATGGCTGCTAGAAAACAGGAAGGCCTGTAGGTGGTCTTTATGATTAATATTTTAGTAGATTGGTACAGCTGCTTATTCGATGGCCAAATAGAGATTATGTCAGGCTACAGAAAACATGCAATTAACTAATAAACAGTGACTGGAAATATAACTGCATTTTTAAAATTTGTTTTCATTTTGATCTGCTACTTATAGCAGGAACAAGAGCAAAGGACTTTATAACACATATCTTTTTAAAGCTGATTAGTTATGGTCTTTTATATCTTTAGTCAGTAGATACATTGAACCAAGCTGTTCTTCTGAAGTCATATTTATAAATTAATCACTAATACTCAACAAGCTGTGAAGCATTTTGAGATGTGAGAAGTACTGCATTAATCCACTGACAGAGCCAGCAAGAGAATGCTTATTTTACAAGTAGACATTCACAACTTATATGAAGGTTGTGAATCAGTTAAGTACACCTCCCTCGCACAGGTACTTCCTCTCTGGAGCATCTAACAGCTGGCTAAATTGGATCTGTGGCCAGCTGGTCAATCCCATAAGTGGGCAAGGCAACACAGAAAAATACTAAAGTGCTACAAGGAGAGAAGAAGTGCAAAACGAAACAGATGGGATACAGTCTCTTCACATCACTGGAAGATTCAAGACAAAAGCAAGACAAGAAACTATACCAATTGCTCTTTGGAGCTCTAAATGAATCTTATTCTGCCAGATTGCAAAACATAAAGCCTATACTCCTATAATACTTTTTTAATAACTTTTTTAAAGTAAGAATTTCAGAATAGGTAATCTTAATCTGTATGAATAAAACCAATGGATATGTCATTTGTTTATGTAAAACCCATATTTTTAATTTAGGACAACATACATTCCTAATAAATTGTTTAGAATATTTACAAAGGTAATTTCAGGGAAAAAAAAGTACAAATAATATTTGTGATTGCGGTGGGTTGACCCTGGCTGGATGCCACGTGCCCACCAAAGCTGCTCTATCACTCCTTCCCTCAACTGAGCAGGGGAGAGAAAATACAACGAAAGGCTCATGGGTCAAAGTAAAGACAGCACGAGATCACTTACCTATTACTGTCAGGGGCAAAACAGACTCGACTTGGGGAAAATTAAATTTGTTACCAATCAAACTAAAGTAGGATAATAAGAAATAAAACTGAATCTTAAAACACCTTTCCCCCACCCCTCCCTTCTTCCTGGGCTCAACTTCACTCCCAATTTTTTCTACCTGCCCCCCCCCCGCTAGAGCACAGGTGGATAGGGAATGGGGGTTAGGGTCAGTTCATCACACATTGTCTCTGTTGCTCCTTCCTCCTCAGGGGCAGGACTCATCACTCGTCCCCTGCTCCAGCGTGGGGTCCCTCCCACAGGAGACAGTCCTCCATGAAATTCTCCAATGCGGATCCTTCCCAAGGGCTGCAGTTCTCCACGAATTGCTCCAGCATGGGTCCCTTCCACAGGCTTCAGTCCTTCAGGAGCAAACTGCTCCAGCATGGGTCCCCCACAGGCTGCAGTCCTTCAGGAGCACACAGCTCCAGCGTGGGTCCCCTGCAGGGTCACAAGTCCTGCCAGAAAACCTGCTCCAGCATAGGCTCCTCTCTCCACAGATCCGCAGGTCCTGCCAGGACCCTGCTCCAGCGCAGGCTTCCCATGGGGTCACAGCCTCCTTCAGGCACCCACCTGCTCCAGCGTGGGATCCTCCACGGGCTGCAGGTGGATATCTGCTCCACCGTGGACCTTCATGAGCTGCAGCAGGACAGCCTGCCTCACCACAGTCTTCCCCACGGGCTGCAGGGGAATCTCTGCTCCGGCACCTGGAGCACCTCCTCCCCCTCCTTCTTCACTGACCTTGGTGTCTGCAGGGTTGTTTCTCTTACATGTCCTCATTCCTCTCTCCTGGCTGCTGCGGCACCACATTTTTTGCCCCCCTTTTTAAATATGTTATCCCAGAGGCACTACCGCTGTTGCTGATGGGCTCGGCCTTGGCCAGTGGTGGGTCTGTCTTGGAGCCAGCTGGCATTGGCTTCTAGCAGCTTCTCACAGAAGTCACCCCTGTAGCTCCCCACTACCAAAACCTTGGCACACAAAACAAATACAGTGATGAAAAGAGACCCAGGTATAGCAAAGCATAGAAACAGGAAAAAGATGCACACAAACCCCTTTATGGCTATCTTTACCATTAAATAACTATGTAATTATCGTCAGTGAACACCACTGTTCATGAGTCTCAATTAGAATTGATTGTTAAAGAGGTCCGTCTGAGACATTTGTCTTCATGGTAGAATTAATGTTGACGTTACCTCCTATATGCCGTTTCACACCCTACAGTGTCTTTAGACAACAATCAAGATTACACTGCAGTTAAGTTTAACCCTAACTGTTAATCAACTGGCTGTGGACTGTAGCTAAACAGGAGTCTCAAATATTGAGCACTTTTAACTAGAACAGTCTCACTGAAGTCAGTGAAAGGACCTGTGTGCTAAAGCAGGCATGTTTGTGAGTCTGAGATACATCTATATCAAAGTATGGCATCCATTTTGTTCAGTGGATTAATCATGGTTCTGCCTTGGCCTAAGGTACTTGGCCTATTCATTACAGCTGCCTGCTCAGAGAAAGTAAGCTCAATGTCTTGTTGAAGAACAATGTGGAGATGCCATTAGGGTGTGGTAGGTTAATGGCTGCCAGGCACCCACCAAGTTGCTTTCTCACTCCCCCTTCTCAACAGGACAGGGGGAGAAAATGAAAAAGCTTATGGGTCGTTTTAAGGACAAGCTTCTAGGCTGACTGAATAACAGAGAGATTGCTTACCAATTACCATCACGGGCAAAACCGGCTTAACTTGAGGAAGATTAATTTCATTTATTACCAATTAAATAAATAGAGTAAGATAGTGAGAAAAAAGCACAAAACTAAAACTGCCTGCTCTGCCCTCCTTCTTCCCAGGCTCAACTTCACTCTTTCATTCCAGACTCCTCTACCTCCTACCCCCAGAGTGGTGCACGGGGATGGGGAATGGGGCTTGTGGTCAGTTTATAATGCTTCATCACTGCTTCTCCTTCATTCTCACACTATTCCCCTGCTCTGGCATGGGGTTCCTCCCGTGGAATACAGTTCTTCACAGAATGTTCCAATGTGGGTCCTTCCCACAGGGTTCAGTTCTTTGAGAACTGCTCCAGCATGAATCCTTTCCATGGGGTTTAGTCCTTCAGGAATGAATTGCCATGAGTACCCTATGGGCCACAGTTCAGGTCGGAAGATCTGTTCCAGTGTGGGCTCTTCTCCATGGCCCAGAGTCCTTGTGAGGAGGCTGGTCCAGCGTGGGCTCCTCATGGGGTCACAGCTTCCTTCAGGATACATCCACCTGCTCTGGCATGGGGTCCACCACAGCCTGCATGTGGATATCTGTTCCACTGTGGACCTCCATGGGCTGCATGGGGACGACCTGTGTCACCATAGTCTTTACCACAGGCTGCAGGAGAATCTCCACTCAAGCTCCTGGATCACTTCCTCCTCCTTGTTCTCCAAGAGGATAACCAGTGAAGTTCTTAATCTTATCTTGTCAAGGAGCTCAATACACAAAATGCACAATGAAATTTTTGGGGAAACTACCTCACTTTTGTTGCTTTTGTTGCTCTCCCCCTCCCCANGCTTACCAATTACCATCACGGGCAAAACCGGCTTAACTTGAGGAAGATTAATTTCATTTATTACCAATTAAATAAATAGAGTAAGATAGTGAGAAAAAAGCACAAAACTAAAACTGCCTGCTCTGCCCTCCTTCTTCCCAGGCTCAACTTCACTCTTTCATTCCAGACTCCTCTACCTCCTACCCCCAGAGTGGTGCACGGGGATGGGGAATGGGACTTGTGGTCAGTTTATAATGCTTCATCACTGCTTCTCCTTCATTCTCACACTATTCCCCTGCTCTGGCATGGGGTTCCTCCCGTGGAATACAGTTCTTCACAGAATGTTCCAATGTGGGTCCTTCCCACAGGGTTCAGTTCTTTGAGAACTGCTCCAGCATGAATCCTTTCCATGGGGTTTAGTCCTTCAGGAATGAATTGCCATGAGTACCCTATGGGCCACAGTTCAGGTCGGAAGATCTGTTCCAGTGTGGGCTCTTCTCCATGGCCCAGAGTCCTTGTGAGGAGGCTGGTCCAGCGTGGGCTCCTCATGGGGTCACAGCTTCCTTCAGGATACATCCACCTGCTCTGGCATGGGGTCCACCACAGCCTGCATGTGGATATCTGTTCCACTGTGGACCTCCATGGGCTGCATGGGGACGACCTGTGTCACCATAGTCTTTACCACAGGCTGCAGGAGAATCTCCACTCAAGCTCCTGGATCACTTCCTCCTCCTTGTTCTCCACTGACCTTTGTGTCTGCAGGGCTGTTTCTCTCACTTTTTCTCACTCCTCTCTCACAGCTGCTGCACAGTGGTTTATTCCCTTACTCAAATCTGTTATCTGAGGGGCACCACCAGCATTGCTGATGAGCTTAGCCTTGGACAGCAGTGAGACTGTCTTGGAGCCAGCTGGAGCTGGCTCTTTCTGACATAGGGGCAAGCCCCTGGTCTTAACCCACAGGAGTCACCCCTGCAGTTCTCCGCATACCCCCCTGCCCCCCTGCTACCATAACTTTGCTATGTAAACCCAATACACAGGGAGCAGTCTGGAAACATCAGCTTTCTTTTTAATCTTCTGAAATAAAAGGCTGTCTATCTAGTGATCATTTGGGAGACCTTTAGGTTTTCAGTCTGGACAAATGCAGCCATGCGAGAATTGAGATTAGGGATGCTTCTTCAGGTGGAGCGTGTACAGCCTTCATGTGACCAAGAACTGGTAGAAAGAGAGAAGGCAAGTGGCACTCTATGCAGCCTGAAAGCTTGGAAGATTTATACTTGTAAGGATGACTCACCACACAAACTTTTGGCATGATATTCCCGTTATTTTCCAGATATACACATACCTCTTTCCTGCTCTGAAAGAATAAATTGTGTGGTGTTAACCTATTTCTCTGCTGTGTCATTGCACTATCTTATGGTCCAAATCCACAAGGCTGCTGAATGAATGTAGGGCTGGATAAGCCCCAGAGAAGTTTAGGTCTTCTCAGAATAATAGTCCTTGTGCACCACAAGCCGGCAAACATAGATTTAGATATATCCTCTACAGTGCATGCAGAACATGTCCAGTCATACTGAAATGATGAGTGTAGAGGCAGTCCTCAACCTTTTCTGAGGCAGCCACATGAAGACACAGCACTCCTTGATTGCACCTGCGCTGGGATCAAATCTTCTGGAGAATAAACTTAGTCACTGATACCACACATTTCCTTGCATGGCTGGGTGATGTCAGTGTGCTTAAGAATACACTGAATCAGAGACCTAGGGTGGCCGCTGTATGAACTGGGAGTATCAATTGAATATGACAGCATGGATACCACCCTGAAACCCCTTTTTTTTGAGCAATGACTGTTTCAGTTCAAATTTGCAAACTGTCAGCTTTGCTGGAGGAGTCCCTTTCTTGGATGTTCTTTAGCTTATCATTTTCCATGACATGTGTTGCACTGAAATAGCAAAAGTGTTATCCTGAGAACAGTGTTCTGTGGGTGCTCTACTGCAAAGTGAATTTTCCTCCTCATCAGTTCTGCCGTCACTTAGCAACCAANTGCTTCAGCACCTTTCAGTGGCAGATGCACAAAAAATTGCTAGTCATATTGAATTTATACTGCAGTCTGAAGATCTGGAAGATAGCTCCAGGGATGGATGCCTTTCAATAATCTTTGAGTCAAAAATGGAGATATGGAGGTGGATCTGCTGAAGACAGGACTATGGCTTAGCATAATATCACTAGTAATATCCTTTACCTCCTGGTGTTGCAATGTGATCAAAGGTTTTGTTCACAGAGATCAGCAAAACTTCACCTTCTGGAAGGGTTACATAGAGAACACAGCAAGATTAGATCTATGCAAGAGTTTCAGAGAACAGGTTATAATAGTACATAGGGACTGTGGACAAGGAGTTGGAAGAATTGGGTCCCTCTGTCTTAACCCATCATTATTGCTTTGTGATTTGACTTCCTGGATCACTGAGGGCACAAAGTATCACCGAATGATTCTGTTTCACATCCGTGACTGAGTTAAAAGATGTCTTTTTAAAGAGGCAGAGTAGCAGGGAGTATTCATTTAAAGGGTGATGGTTATTTAATTGTGTTATAAAGAAAGGTTTTCAGTGCTTAATTATCCATTAAAACATGCTATTTTATTTCCAGTCTGAATTTGCCTACCTTTAAAAGAGACTGTATTCTGTCCTTTTCTATTACATTAAAAAATCTTTATAGTGGTCATCTTTTCCTCATGGAAGCATCTATACTCTGTCATCAAATCATCTTCTCACCTTCCTTTTTGTTAAGCTTCTATATTGACCTTTAGTCTGCCTCCCTCGTGCTGTCTCCAACCTATCTTTAGATTGTTCTGGAACCATTGTTTCTTAGAAACTAATGAAAATTAACAAAAGAATCCCACAAACTTCATGATTGGTGAAATCCATCATTCTCCAAGTGCAAACCTTAGCACTGGGCTCGGTATCCTAGCACTGAGCGCCTCATGCAAAAGTAATATTGTCTTCCTTTTCCTGATTAGCATTTCCTTTCCATAGTTGGGTATGAGGCTTGGTCTCTTTAGTTATTTGTTACAAAAAGAGTCAGTGTTCATCTGGTTACCCTCAGGGAAGTCTGAGCTGCCGTTTTTTAAAACACAGTTCTTTATTATGAAAGTGCATCTCAGTCACTATGATGAACCTTAACGTAGCCTGTGTTAAATGACATATTACACAAGTCCATCTTGTATATGTTCTAGATCATGCTATCCCTTAGATAAACTTACCAGTTTTGGGGTCATTCTACATCATTACTGCTTACTGTATTATTATTTCTTCTAGTTAATAACTAGCGAACATAGACTATAAGGTTAGAATGGACTTCAGTAGGTCATCTAATCTATCCTGCTGAATGTAGGCAATTAATATCTAAGAGAAGACACCATCAAGTGAGGTTCAGTGGCTGTCTGACTGAAGACATTCCAGTTTCACAGCTAGCAGCATGCAAGGACAGGGGAAGGTATGACCAGCATTTCCATCCGCCCATCTTGAATTCTTGGTGTGAGTGATCAAGTACTTACAACTGGATTACTTGGAGGTGGCCTTCAGTGCCTGTCCCCAGCAAGGTCCCAGTTCATGCTTTTGAAGCTGGAGGCCTTTGGTGACCTAGCAGAAACACAGTTGTCCCCTCGCACTCTACTGGGATGGCTGGCAGTATTTAAGACAGACAAGCAGCTCCCTCAAGACATGGCTCCTAGATTTCAGAAACCAGTAGTCCAAGCAGGCAAGGCTTTCCATGAGAGGAGATAGTTAAAAAGTGTCAGCAGCTGCTGCCGTGGAAGGCTATGTTGGCATCACAGCAGAGGACTGTGCAGGGGCATTGCAGCCTTAGGCCATACAACTGAAGCTGGTGATAATGTTTACTACTAAAAATCCATGCAGCTAAGCTTAACTGGTTCTGATAGAGTTGTTTCTTATTGAATAGGGAGAAAATGAACAGGCAAAACCATGTAGGAGTGTATCTATATTTTAGAATATCATAAAAGTAAATGAAGAAAAAGCAAAAGAAGGTATTTATTTCCATTTTCACTTCCATTACTAGCAGTTATGCTGCTTTCGGAGGCCTTGAGGCCTCTGTGAAGAAGACATTACTGCTCCAGCGTGGGGTCCTCCACGGGCTGCAGGTGGATATCTGCTCCACCGTGGACCTCCATGGGCAGCTGGGGGACAGCCTGCCTCACCACAGTCTTCCCCACGGGCTGCAGGGGAATCTCTGCTCCAGTGCCTGGAGCACATTCCCCCTCCTTCTTCACTGACCTGGGTGTCTGCGGAGTTTTTTCTCTTACATGTTCTCACTCCTCTCTCTGGCTGCAGTCTGCTCCAGTGCCTGGAGCACATTCCCCCTCCTTCTTCACTGACCTGGGTGTCTGTGGAGTTTTTTCTCTTACATGTTCTCACTCCTCTCTCTGGCTGCAGTTTCTTGTTGCACAGCAACTTTTTTTCCCTTCTTAAATATGTTATCCCAGAGGCCCTACCACTGTCACTGGTAGGCTCGGCCTTGACTAGCAGCAGGTCTGTCCTGAAACCGGCTGGCATTGGCTGTATCGGACATAGGGGAAGCTTCTAGCAGCTTCTCACAGAAGCCACCCCTGCAACACCCTCACTGCTACCAAAAACTTACCGTGCAAACCCAACACATCTTATTTGCCCCTCTCACTCATTTTCTAATTCTGCTGCTCTCCAATTCTTTTCACTATTCTTTCCTTTCAATTTTGTCTCTGTATTCTATTGGTTGCTCCTGCTGCCCTGACACATGGCAACTATTTTGTTACAGTATTTTACCAAGTCCTTACAAGATCAACTGAGGGAAGTGTTCCTCCTAATGAGAATTCAGTCCACCTAAGTGGGGAACCAGTCTGTTTCCCAGCCCATGACCCTCAGGCAGTTGCCTTGAGCATGTTTTTACTTTGGGGATGAAATCACTTCCTGGAGATCAGCAGTTCTGGCAAGCAGGATAGAAGCATGAACCACCAGGAAGAGCTGGAGAAGGAAATCAGTAGTGAAAAATAAGTATATCACAGCATTATAAGCTGTCATGGCTTAACTCCAGCTGGTAACTAAGCACCACGCAGCTGCTTACTCACTCCCTGCCAGCCAGTGGGATGGGGGAAAGAATCAGAAAAAAAAAAAGTAGAACTCGTGGGTTTAGATAAGAACAGTTTAATAGAACACAACGGAAGAAACTAATAATGATAACAACAACAATAATAAAATGACAATAATAATAATAAAAGGATTGGAATATACAAAACAAGTGATGCACAATGCAATTGCTCACCACCTGCCGACCCAGTTAGTTCCAGAGCAGCAATCCCTCCCAGGTCAACTCCCGCCAGTTTATATACTTGATGTGACTTCACATTGTATGGAATACCCCGTTGGTGTCAGCTGTCCTGGCTGTGTCCCTTCCCAACTTCTTGTGCCCTCCAGCCTTCTTGCTGGCTGGGCATGAGAAGCTGAAAAACCCTTAGTATAAACACTACTTAGCAACAACTTAAAACATCAGTATGTTATCAACATTCTTCTCACATTGAACCCAAAACACACCACTATACCAGCTGCTAGGAAGAAAATTAACTATCCCAGCCGAAACCAGGACATAAGCTAGCAGTAGACCTATTTTAACTGTTTGGCCATTTCTGTCTTCCCACAGTTTACTGAGCCTGATGGGCTTATATCCTTTGTGTGAAGTTGTATCTCCTCTTCATAGCTCTTGGGAGCTCCCAGGAGCTTCATAGCGCCATAGGTCCTGGAAGACCTTTATTAGCCTACAGGTGCTAAATACTTATATTATCACATAAGAGCCAACTCCAATAATCTGTACTCATCTAAAACCTCCTCCTACTGATTGCCTAACTTGACTTTTGCAGTGAAACAAGAGGATAAAATTCTGTGGTTGCTGTCCTTTCTACAGCACAACAAATACATGGCAAAGCAGTAACACGGAAGCTGGTAGCAGTAATATTCCAGATAAAAGGGCACAGCAAGTGGCGAGGGGTCTATGTGAAGGGATGATCCTTATTCCTATTTTTTATATGGCAGCTGCACTTTCCCCAGGGTGACCCATACTCCCATCAACCAGTACTTCCTAAACCTGGCAGGAGGCACAACCTTCCCACCCGAGATCATAATTTGATGCCTTTTTCTTCCCCTGCAGTCTGTCATCCTGTAGCACTTGTGATGTTGAAAGCTGGGGTAGGAATTTTAATGGTCCCTGTATGTGCATTTATGAACTATGAAAGAAATTAAAATTGGCATTTCTGTGCCATTGGCTGGGGGCCACAAGTTGGCTGAATCATGCCCTCATTTATAACAGCATCGGTGAAAGAAGCCAATATGAAAGCTTATAAACTGTTTCCATCCCCTTTTGATAGTGGCTGAACAATAAAGAAAGAGCAACTGATGTTCTCACATTAAACATTTTGTTCAATATTTAAACATCAAGGCCTAAATTTTTAACATGGTGCAGAAAGCTGCAGCTGTGTGCCTCCCAGAAAGGTAATAGGAGGCACGGAGCTAAATCCCACCACACCACATTTAATATTTATCCCTAAAGGCTTCTTCTGTTGCCAAAGGGATTTGAGCACATTGCACTTGCTAAGGTTTTCAGAGGCATTCCAATATCACCTAGCTGATTATGCTGTTTGCAAAGAGCGTATTAACTTTCTGCCTTACAGTGCACTTGGGGGGAAAAAGCAAAACAGTTGTGCCAGGCTGCAGGCAATGAAAGAGTTTTGTAAGATTTAAAGGAAAATCAGAGATTTTAGTTAATCAGTCCAGCCTAAATAATTTAATATACTAATGCAACAGAACTAGATCAAACATAAAAGAAGAACAAACAAAGCACTTATATTCACTATCCTGTATTTTTAGATCTTGGCTGCGAAACATGTTTCTATTTATGTTATCCTTTATTTAAGCTCCACTTTGTGCCTATGCAACTTCAGTGCTCAGATTTTCATCAAATATCTGAAAAGGCAACGGCACATACTTGTTCTATGCTAGATCGTTTGAGGCAGTTTTACAACATGCTCCTTGGTTCCCACTCTTGTCTGGGGAAAGCTGTGCCAGTTTTACATTCAACACAGTGTACTTTTCCCTCTGCACTTCCAGAACTGTGCAATTAACTTGGGGGAGGAAAATCTATACCCATTGACATCCCCCAGACTGCTGGGATAGAGAGAAAGAAGGCTGGTGCCCTCTGTGATGGCTCTCCACCCTGTGATGCAGTGGTGGGCATGGACCATCAGTTTGAGGATGCAGAGGAGCACAGAGCAAGATGGAAGGGTAGCCCCAATGTGGTTAGGGTTTAAGGGGGAGGTTGGGTGAGGAAGTTTGCTGTTGTACCAGTATGAAGTCTACGGGTTCTCCTACATTCTCTTTTAGCTTACAGATACACAGTGTGAGAAATGTGGCCATAGCACTGCATGCTTCCCATTCTGTGCTTTTCTTCCCCAAACTGCTGAGTGAATAACCTTGATGGTGATGGGATACTTACCTGAGAACACCTTAGGTGTAAGCTCATAGCATAGACTGTTTATGACTCTGTCTTGAAGCTGCATTCAGCAGTGCAGATGTAGCCTATTTTCCTTTATTGTGAAAGATCCCATGTGAAGCCTTGTCTAGCTTTTCTCTCATTGAAAGTAACTCATCAGAGTTACCTTGATTCAAAAAATTCTTGGCCTGTGCTGCTGAGACCAGTCCCAGAAGTAATCAGATGGCATTTGCAGATTCTTGAAGAAACTTTTATAGGGCTACAGCTGATTAATGAGATGTATCAATTAAAATAGTATATGGGCTATTATCTAGTAACTAGCTGAGCTAGTGAGGTAACAATTAAGAGATTTCAGGAGTTACAAATTTCCATAATATGATTAGGGTTATCTGTGGTTTGTTAAAGGATGATTAATGCAAACTCCGACATAGAGTTTATCATTATGGTGAATTTTCAGTATAACAATATAAAAGTAACAAACACTAAGCACATGAGAAAGTGGGAGAGGGCATTGAGTGGAGATACTTACCACATAGTATTTAACCAGCGTATTTCAGGTATAGTTACTTTTTTATCATTATGCTTATAATTTTTTAAGCCATATGAGGAAATATGATTCCTATGTGACCCCAAAACAGTTAGTAATTTTAAATGCAAGTAAAAGTTTTTCATAAAGGTATTAGTAAGTTCTTTTGAAGTGTCCAGCCCACAATGTCAGGGGAATACTACAATTGTAATGCCAGACATTGGGTGTTTTTCCCCCAGAAGACAGCCTGTAGGGCTTGTCCCCTGGTGCAGGGTGGCTACATGAGCCTAAGGTAGGAAGAAGAGGACTGATCCCACATGCAGGTTCCAGGAGAATACTTACTTCCTCCCCGCTGACTTACTCTCTCCACAGACTGGCTATGCCTCTGAGCCAGGTCAGCCTCTTCTTCATCTTTAGGTGGAGCCAGGAGACCACTAAGACATACCACTAATCTCGCAGTTTGACTTTGTTATGTATAGAATCTGATAAAATAATAATATCATTATCTTCAGTGGCAATGCTTGCAGCAATGAATCAAGAGTAGTCTGCTGCTATGGTAGAGACTTGATATGAGATCTATCAAATAATGAATAAAAAGCAGTGGGAATCAGATTATACCTCTGCAGCTGCAATTTTTCAATCACTGCTCATAACTGTGCAACGCCCTTTATTTCATTTTGCATATGGTCTTCCTTATATGCTCCCCTTAGCATCTGGCAGTATGAATAGGATAGGGCCCAATATATCCTACTGTGTTAGAGCTTTAGTGAGAATTTGCAGATACATTTGTGATCTGCGAGAGCACTGCTTTGTTTTGGGACAGCACAATGAACAGCACTCCTGCAAAACCTTTGAGGAACCTGCATCAAGGCAGCAAAGGCTGTGCTGCTGTGGAGGAGAGGAGCTAGCTGAAGCTGTAACACTTTTATGGGTGACATTGCCAAACATTCATTGTTCTGCAGTTGCCTCCCGGCAATGACAAAAGCTTGAGGAATTACAATAGCAGTGAAAGAAAAACCAAACCACACACAGGCTGCCTCTGAAAAAATGCATGTGTGAAACTGGAGACCAAAATCCCCTGCTAAGATCATTGCTAGATTATTTATCTGAATTTTAATTGCTGTGGTTGGATCGAGCTTTTTGGCTCAGCCATATGCACTGAAGGTGGTTCACTGAGCCTCCTCAAAAGTGCTCTGAGGAAGTTGTCACGTTACATTGCAATACCTCCTTTGCTCCCATCTTGCTCTGCACAGGAAGTAAATTGTCACCTTCCTTTCTGGCATGTGGCATTTCACAGGGGTGGAAAATCACTATCAAGTGGAAAAATGTGTTCTCTTTGATCCCACAAGTCACAAAAATGACCATACATAGTGAGGTTCCTTCTGGTCTTGTGAAGTAATTTTTTAATTGAAAAGTCAATTCAATTGACTTCATTTGAAAGAATTGAAAGTAATTTAAAAAGTTCTTATATAGTGATATGCAGCTAAAATGTTCTTTTTCTCCATTAATTATCATTTATTACTTTCACCTAAAATCAATCACACAACCAATCAGTCACTGTCGTGGTTTCAGGTCAGCTCAGCTGGTAACAAAGCACCACGAAGCCGCTCACTCAGCCCCCACCCCCGTGCCTGGCCACGTTGGGATGAGGAGAAAATACAAAGGCAGGCTCGTGGGTCGAGACAAGGACTGGGAGGGATCACTCCCCACTTGTGGTCACAGGCAAAAGACAGGCTCAACTTGGGGAAGAAACAAAATCATTTTAATTTACTACAAATCAAATTAAAAACAAGGATATTAGGAAGTGAAACCAAACCTTAGAACACCTCCCCCCACCCCTCCCGCCTTCCCGGCTCAGTTCCACTCTTGATGCTTTCTACCTCCTCCCCCTGGTGGCGCAGGGGAACAGGGAATGGGGGTTGAGTCAGCTCGCCACACATCGTCTCTGCCGCTCCTTTCCTCAGGGGGAAGATTCCTCACTCGTCCCCTGCTCCACCGTGGGGTCCCTCCCACGGGAGACAGTCCTTCACCAA